>CM053788.1:402306648-402819148 GCA_028749045.1 Cupressus sempervirens
TGAAAACTAGGTGAACTAAAACAGAACTTGAACTGTTACTTGCATAAGAAACACTTAGCTTTCAAAATTGAAAATTTTATTTAAACCTAAACATAGGCAAAACTGAAATTGAACTTAGTCTATTTGTAAACATGTGTCTTTTGGTTGTAATAGTATTTCATATTCTAGATATTGTTGTAGGATGGTATCTAGGACTAGGTCTTCTATTAGAGGCCATGGTAGAGGCCATGGAAGAGGCCATGGTAATGGCAGAGCTATTAGTGTCCATGAGTCTATTCGTGGAGGATCTACTCATGAAGAGAGCGGAGGAGAGCATGCTAGTAAGCAATAGGAAGAGAGGCATAGAGAGGACCAAGTTGAGTCTAAGGAGGTTAACTTGAGACAAATGATGCAGACCATTCTTGAATATCTACCCCCTGTTTAGGATCAACATGGAGCACATTAGACAGAACAAGAGCATAGACCTAGGTCTAGGAGCCCTTGGAAGGACCGATAGAGATTCATTGTATCTACTCAGATGGAGGATTTTTTGAGATCCAAGGTCAAGCCCTTTAATGGGCAGGGTTCTAGATATGTGGCCGAACAGTGGCTTATTGCCCTTGATAGGATTTTTTATATGCAGGACTTTGATAGTAATGTTAAGGCAAGATTCGCCATTACCAACCTAGAGAATTTTAAGGCCACTTGGTGGACAATTGAGGAAAAGAAGCTGGGCATAGATATGAACAGTGTCACTTGGGAGCTATTCTTAGAGAGTTTTCATGAATGATTCCTACTAGAGGAATGGAAGCAGCAAAGGGAAAATGAGTTCCATAATCTTAGGTAGTATTCTATGATGGTAATAGAGTATGGGTGCAAATTCTATGAGCTCATGTCCTTTTTAGGATTCAATGATAACTCGGCTCAGTTGACACAACACTTTATTAGAGGATTGAACAACCGTATAATTGGGGGTGTCAAGTAATTCGAGCCTAAAACCCTCAAGGATGCAGTACGACAAGCCATCCTTGTAGAACAAAGTGTCAACCTTGGCCGGGGAGGTTTTGTGGGAGCGCCTGCAGCATCAGGATCTAAAGGGAACTACAACTTAGGTGGAAATAGGAAGCCTCCTTTTTCTAAAGGGAAATAGTATCATCAGTAGTCTCAACAGACACAACAAAAAAGGGGATCAAACTCTTAGGTTCAAGGTGGTGGCGGAAGTTCTAACTCCAAGAACAACTGCAATGCTCAACGTAATAAACAAAATCAACCCAATCAGCCAGCTTAGAGCAATCAATATTTTGTTAGTAGGAATAGCCGCCAGTAGTCAAATGCACCACCTATGGGGAGAGGATCTGGCAAAAATATAGGATGTTTTACATGTGGGAAGGTTGGACATTTTGCAACTCATTTTCCATAGTGAGCACCTTAGTTTTTAGGCCGTAGGCCAACAACATCCAAGCCTATAGTTGGGGATGCATGCAGAGCTCATAGAGTTTTTGCAGCAGTAGATCATCATCAAGTAGACCATTAGGGGACAATGGTTGAAACCATAGGAGCTATTTGACGTACACCTCTTTTAGTGTTGTTTGATTCAGGTGATACAGATTCATTTATTTCTCCATCTATAGTTGCTAAGTGTAAGCTAGATGCGGTGAAGCAAGATCATGGTTGGCAAGTGGAACTAGCCTCAGGCATTAAGGTTTCCACAGATTCTGTAGTTCCTAAGTGTGAGCTTAGTATAGGAGGTTTTGATACTACAGTTGACCTTTAGGCTATACCCCTTGGTTCCTATGATGTGGTTTTAGGAATGGATTGGCTTGGCTCTCATAGAGCTAGTATAGATTGCAGGAAGAAGATTATATTGTGTCAGGATGACCAAGGGAATGATGTGCAGATAGTTGGGATACCGAGGCCTATATCTCTACAGATGATTTCTGCTATGCAACTAAAGTGGATTTTTTGTAAGGGATGTCAGATATTTGCAATTATGGTAAATGATCTTGATGAGGAAGATCCTATGAGGAAGACTTTAGATCACCCAATTTTACAAGAGTATGCAGATGTCTTTCCAAGTGAGATTCTAGGCATGCCTCCGAAGAGGGACATCGATTTCAGCATTGATCTGATTCCAGGAGCGGAGCCTATCTCTAAAGCTCCTTATCATATGGCTACACAGGAATTGGGTGAGTTGTCTTCAGCTAGAGGATCTTTTTGCCAAAGGGAGCATTTGACCTAGTGTGTCACCATGGGGAGCTCCAGTGCTCTTTGTGAAAAAGAAAGACGGTTCTTTGTGCCTTTGTATTGATTATAGACAGTTGAATAAGGTGACAATAAAGAATAGGTATCCTCTACCTAGGATTGATGACTTATTTGATCAGATCAAGGGAGGTACAGTATTATCCAAGATTGACCTTAAGTTAGGATACCACTAGCTTCGCATTAAGGAAGTTGACATTCATAAGACTTCCTTTCAAATTCGCTATAGGCATTATGAGTTCAGAGTAGTACCTTTTAGGCTGACTAATGCTCCATCAGTATTCATGAGCTTGATGAATGGCATGTTTCGATCTTATCTTGATAGGTTTGTACTTGTGTTTCTTGATGATATATTGATATATTCTAAGTCTCAAAAGGAGCATGAGGAACACCTACGATTGGTTTTACAATGCTTAAGAGATAATCAAATTTATGCCAATGCAGCTAAGTGTGAATTCTTCAAGTCAAAAATTCAGTATTTAGGGCATGTTATTTCAGGTGATGGTATTTCTATTGACCCTACAAAGATCTAGGCAATAGTAGATTGGCCTACGTTGACTAATATGTTAGAGATCCATAGTTTCATGGGTCTAGCAAGTTATTATCACAGATTTGTCCAAAACTTCTCCAAAATAGCACATCCTATCGCTTCCCTTTAGAGGAAAGGAAAGACATTTATATGGATGGAGAAATGTGAGGAAGCATTTTGAAAGCTCAAGGAGCTTTTGACCAGTGCACCAATATTAGCAGTACCCAATCTAGAAGGTGATTTCATGGTGTGTATAGATGCTTCCCTAGAAGGGATTGGGGTAGTTTTGATGCAGAATGGACAAGTGATTGCATATGAATCATGCAAGCTCAAGGATCATGAGCTAAATTATCCTACACATGATATTGAGTTAGCAATGGTAGTTCATGCTTTGAAAAGATGGAGACATTTTTTGTTGGGGCACAGATTTGAGCTATTTAGTGATCATCATAGTCTTCAGTACATTTTTGCACAGCCTCATTTGAATGCTCGCTAGAGGTGATGGATGGAATTTCTATGTGAGTATGATTTTGAGGTAAAGTACATTCAGAGAAAGGAGAATGTGGTGGTAGATGCTTTGAGTCACAAGAGACATGTGTTATCATCTATGACTCTTAGTGTTGATCTGAGGAGTCAGATTCTTCAGGCACTTCCTATAGATTCTTGGTACTAGGAAGTGTGCAGAGAAATAGATTCAGGAAGACCTTTGGAGGGTAAGTTTGCAGGCTTCATCCAAGATTCAGATGGTCTTTTGAGACATTCAGGAAGGACTTATGTGCTGTTACTGGATGAGCTTCGCACCTTGATTCTAGCAAAGGCCCATCGTACACCTTACTCGACACATCCAGGTGTCAAGAAGATGCATTCTAATTTACGACATTTATTCTATTAGTCAAAGATGAAGCAAGACATTGCTAATTATGTGGCTAGGTGTCTTGAGTGTTAGAGAGTCAAGGCAGAATACCAGCACCTGACAGGACTTTTGCAACCAAATCTCATTCCTTCACAAAATTGGGATATCATCTCTATGGACTTCATAGTAGGACTACCTATGAATATTCATCATCATGATGCTATCATGGTCACCATTGATTAGTTGACTAAGGTGGCACATTTTTCACCAATCAGGTCTTCCTACATGGTAGCTTTTGTAGTTAATGTCTTCATGTGTGACATTGTGAGACTACATGGTATTCCCCGAAATATCATATCAGATAGGGATCTTGTATTGACATCTGCATTTTGGACATCACTGCAACATTAGCTTGGAGCATAATTAAATTTTAGTTTGACATATCACCTAGAGATAGATGGTCAAACAGAGAGGGTGAATCAAGTTTTGGAAGATATGTTAAGGATGTATGTGATGGATAGGTAGACACATTGGGAGGATTATCTCTACCTAGTGGAGTTTGCTTACAACAACTGGTATCACAGTTCTATTGGCATGGAAAAATTTTAGGCTTTATATGGACATCCTTGTCATACACCCTTGAGTTGGGATAGTCTTGAGGATCACATCCTATTGGGTCCTGAGATGCTTCTTGATATGGAACAATAGGTAGTGCATAACTACAAACACTTGACTACGGCATAGGATAGACAGAAAAAGTATGCCGATGCACATAGGACAGATAAACAATTTTTTGTGGGAGACAAGGTTTTCTTGAGAGTGCATTCATGGAAGAGTCCAATTTGATACAGAAAGGGTTCAAAGCTAGCACATCGCTTTGTGGGACCATTCAAGATTCTTGAGAGGATTGGCTCAGTTGCTTACTACCTTGCTCTACCGCCCAGCCTAGCTCGTATTCATGATGTTTTCCATGTTTCAGTACTTAGATAGTATATCCTATTGTTGTACATGTTCTTGATTGGAATGTGTTGCAGGTAGAGGATGAGCAGCTAGCTTTGGAGCTGATTCATATTTTGGAGTAGCGGGAGTTGACCCTTAGGGGTCGAACCATAGAGAAGGTAAGGGTCCAATGGGACCCTACTAATGATTCTTCAGCTACATGGGAGGATGTAGCTAGATTACGAGAGTTATATCGCTACTTCTTTGTAGGCTTCCAAGAGTAAGCCTAATCCAAGGGGGGTGGATGTAGTGCCTTCCCTTATTCACATTCTTCTGGACACATTGTTTCTATTATTGTCAGACTCTATTAGACTAGTTTATGATGATGGTTAGTAGTATTATTTTGAGACTATTAGATATTATGCTATGGATTCAGTTGATGTATGTTGAGATTACTTAGACTCTACATTTCATATATGCATGATGATTATTACATTATTTCTAATTATTGATGATAATTAGTTAGATGGTTTATTATCACATGTGTTTTATTATGGATACTTACCCCATACTTGTATGTGTATGGTGTGCGTGTTTATTTCTTATGTATGGCATTTCTGATGTGGTTAAGGAAGGAAGTTGTAGTCACCTGCTAGTTAGGATCTACATGATGCACCACTTCCTGCCATTGCCTATTTAGCTTAGCATATATATATATATATATATATATATATATATATATATATAGTATGTACATGCATGGATTTTATGCAAGTTACAGGTACTAGGTATCCAATGGTAAGAGAAGAGACATAAATTCTCAAGTCCAAATCCTAATACCTTAAACCTTTTTTCCTAGAGAGGTAGGACAAATATCTGAGATATTTTACCTTTCAAATGTGTCAGATGACATAATTCATGATTTTAACCCTTTAGACTAATTTTGAATGGATTGTTCTATGATGGGTTTTCATATTTTATTTTGGAGGTCTATAGTGAATTTTCTATTAATTAAGTCTAAATTAAAAGATTTAATTAATAATTTAATTATTTTGGAAAAATTAATATAATGTCATGATCTTTAGATATTTTGATTTCAATTAATTAAAATTAATTGAGAAAAGAATTAAATAAAAGAAATTAAAATTAATAGTGATAATAAAATAAAATAAAATAATAAACCATTAATAAAATAATAAATAAATAATAATAATAGAAATAATTAAAGAATTAAAATGAAATTTATAACCTTCCTAGGAGTAAACGCACCTCTTGATTGCACATATGTCAACAACACAAGAGTTAGCGCACAAATTAAGCACATGGTGTCTACAACCTTATGACTCATCTAGAAGGTTGGAAAAGATTCATGCTTAGTTGTCAACACCTTTTGGTTGTTTCTAGAGACATTCTAGGTGCTTCCTAAGAGTTCTTTATATTCAGGCACTCCTAGAAGCTTAGGGAGCACGTTTGGAGGACCTAGGAACGTTGGAGAAGGAAGGAGCTTGCTTTGCGGAATTTTGAGGAGAAGTGATCTAGCATCAGTGTCCAAGTAGACACTTGTGATTCTTGCATATGTCATTTTCACTTCTCGCACTTGTTGTCTTCTTCATGTCTTCTAAATGCTTGCTGAGGATTTTCATATCTTGTTTGTATGCATTTTTTCATGGGTAGTTAAATTATATATAAGAAAATTTGCATATGTGTAGATTTGAGGAAACTATGGAGCTAGGGTTTTCAGATGTGTATGAACAAACATTTTTATTAATGGGTAAATTTAGAGAACAATCACTATTTAGGAGAAATTCTCAATTCATTGAATTGGGAAGCCCCTTTGTTTTAAAACTATGTATATGTTCTCTTTAAAAAAAAAAATGCAACTCTGCATACATATATATACATATATATACATACACACACACACACACACACACACACACACACACACACACACACACACACACATATATATACATACATACATACATACATACATACATACATACATACATACATACATACATATATTATTAAAAATGCTTTAATGCTTAGTATAGAATAAAAACCTGTGCGCGCGCGCGCGCGTGTGTATATATATATATATATGTAATTCTTAAAATGCTGCTGATAAACTATTCATAGTGAAAAATAATAGTAATTATTGAAAAAACCCGAATCTGCATGAAGAAAACATTTTTTAAAAATGTTATAAAAATTTTTTTAATCAAGTTTCGGTGGGGACGAACCTGCGCCCCGTACCCTTTGTGTTGTAGGGTACCTGCCATCGCAGGTACTGCGATGACAGAGGGTATGATGTACCCATTGTCACCGCAGGCCCTGCGACCGCAGGGTACCTACATACCATGACAGTGCGGATTATATATATATATATTGCAACGTTTTAAAAATTGTGTTTTGAATCAAATTTATACATTTCAATTTTTTATAATGTTTTTTTTAAAAATGATATTATTATTATTAAATGTTATAATTATTTATATATATATATATTTATGTATGTATGTATATATGTATGTATATATGTTATTAATAATAAATAATTATTATATTGATAAATGATTTGAATTAATAGATCATTCTTTATAATAATAAATTATTTTATAATATTACAATCTAACAATATAGGTTTAATTTAATTATTTAATTGACTTGAATTATGAAGGTAAGATATTGATGAAAAGAATTGGTAATTTCTCATGTTAAAATCTACAATGTGTCCTATTGGTTTTCCATGGGGGTCATTTTCAAATAATGTTTGTATCACAATATAACAATTAGAAAATTGAGTCTAAGAGCTATGGGGAAAAACTTTAGTTCATCAATAAAACCTATACATGGGTTAAGTAATAATGTATGAATTTCTCCACTCAATATCTAAACTTGGAAATGAAAATTGAGACCTCCACACTTTATTCAACTATGTAATTTTAGCAAACCAAAACATGTGCGTGCATTTTTTGTTTTCTCTATGCTTCTTGTTTTGGGTTTTTGGGTTGATTAGTGTTGACTAGATTATAGGACGTCTACCAGAGGCTCGGGTGTTATGATTATGATGTCATGATGATGTATTTTGATCTCGATCTTTATAAACTCAATCATGGTTATGTGATGGCATGCTGATTGATATTGTCTTCAGTCTTCTTGTGTAAGTTGTGACATATGTGACCTTTTTATGAGTTATTGATCAATTGTATTGGATTACATACCAATTACTTTGATGGGATTGAATTGTTATCTAATTTTGATGATGTCATGTTGTGACATGTTTTGACTCAACCATTTTGGAGTCTTCGATCAATATTATTTGAGATACTTTTTGGTTGCTTGTTAAGAACCAATGATTATTGTGATTATCAGGGATACCTTCAGTTGCCAATAGAGAACTGTTGTGGTCATGATTATCTATGGATGCTTTTCTTTTGCTCATGGAGATTTGATGCTTTTATTATGGATTATCTTTTGATATTTTCTAGTCGCTTGTATAGGACTGTGGTGATTTTGTGATTTATGATTCCATGAGCTTAGGGTAGGCTATCTACTTGTAGTGTCAGGAAGTGGCTTACAATGGGGGTTGGGGCCCTAAGAGGTTGCCAGGGTAACTCATTGTAAGTTGTTTTAATAAGTGAAAACATCACACCTAATACTGACTTAAATAAACCTAAAAAGATAATTGTTTGTTCTCGCCCATGCCTTGAGTGCTAGTACAAACTAGGATGGGAGTAGAGAGAACGCTTGGTTGTGACCTTGCATTCCCTAGTATGTCTCGTCTATATAAGAGGATACTAGTGGCCGCATAGGGATCACTAGGGGGCAAGGTCTATTGGGAGACTACCAGGGTAACTCTAGTGTGATCCATGCAATGACACTTTCTCGCTTGCATAATAGGTTTCCTACATGTCTTTGTGTGCCTCTAGGATTAGATGTCAATTTGTGTTGGAACCTTTGAGTTAGTATACTTCTAGGATTCCTGGACTTAGAGAGTATTTGTGCTATGTGTTTGATAACATACTTGGGACTTGAGATTATCTCCTTAGCATGGTGGGAGTGGACCATTTAGGTACCATGCGGTCGGGTGGTAGTTGTTTTCCACTCTTATCATTTGAGATTCATTTGAGACACTATGGCTGATGTATTCCTTGTTGGCATCTATCTTCATTCTTCTCATGGATTATGATGGTGGACACGTATCCTTATATTGATGATTTTCATATGTTAGATGATGTTATCTTATGCTTTATCTTGCATGTTAGATTTCTTTTTTGCATATGATGTAGTATGATTTAGGAGTGACATTCCTACTATGTCAATATCAATGATCTCTTCGATGATTTTGGTTGTTACGCACGGAGGGATGGCTAGAGCCCATGATGGTCTAATGATGCTATTTATGATTGGGAGGAACTGTGCACTTAGTTAATTATGTTTGTGATAAATGGTTATTTTTTATGATGGATGTTTATATCTTTTATGAAGATGTATTTTATTTTCACACATATATATTCTTTTAAGCGTTTCATACCCTGTGACATGTATAGTGGATGATTGAGAAATAAAAATGTAATTTAAGAATGTTGGAATTTTTATTTTTATTTCATGTGGATTTAGTACTAGAAGGATTCATTAATAGTTAATTTAGATGTGATTCAACGTTAAGGGATCCTTAAGAATGTAACTAGTTATGTATGTATGTTCATGTTTACTGTCAGTTGGATATTGCTTTTGCTACTATGTTATGAATGGTGTTACTTTCATGTTTAAAAAAAAAAAAATGCTACCAAAGTTAGTGAAACTTTAGGTTAATTCTTTGGATCCCTTGGCAGGGCATTACACAACATCTTTCTCTCAAGTGCTCAAGCATTCACAAGCTCTAGCTCTCAAGCGTTCAAGTTTCAAGCCTTTAAGTCTTAAGCAGTCATTCAAGCATTCCTCTATTGAATATCAAGAATTTATGTGTTCAATAAATTGAAGGATTTTATCTCAAGATCTTCTTCAATCCATTCAAGATCCTTTTTTGCATCTTCTACATCCATTCATCTTTATCTATTTGGTCCAAATCTATTACTGAAGTAATCACATTTTATTCAATTCAAGAGGTTTGACTTTTGTAAGGTGAATTTGTATATTTAATTTACCTTCATGCTATTTCAATTTAGGGTTAATTTCTAAACTATGGTTTTAACAAGGAAAACCCCCCATCAACAACAAAAATATTTTTTATTGTAGGTTGTGGATACCAAATCAATGAATAGGTTGCAAATCAGAGCACCCTTTTTGTCTTTCTTTGAAACTATGAAATTTGAACCAACAATCACACACCTTTCATTATGGGTGCATTGAACCCCTGATGATCCATCTCATCCTTGAAGATCCATTTTTCCCTTGATTTCATGAAAATATTTCTAGGTGTCATTTTTAAAACGTTTTTTAGACCTAGATGTGTCAACTTCTACTCATTTGATCAATAAAAAAAAGTACAAACAAATCTCAAAGATGTGATGCTTTTCCTCCTTTATATTTTTAGTATGTCTACAAATATCTATCTTTTATTACACACATATTGAGATTTTTTAAAGATTGGATATATTTCCTCTATTCTTACTAGATCTAGTTTGTATTAGTGCTCCTTCTTCAATTAGTTAGCACTAATCTCTCTAGACCTAGTTTTCTACAATTGAGATTGAAAGTATTCTTTTTCGTTATCTTCTCCCCTTTTATATCATATAATTGCATATGTATGTGAGGTTATGTTATGAACTATGGATTTATCCTTGATTCACATTTCCTCCCCTATATTTATTGGTGAATACGACTTATGACATTTCCTCTTTTGATTTGGTGATAATTTTTCCTTCAAAGTTAGCTCTTTACCTTTTGATCTTTATTTACATTATATTTCTTTGAAGTTAATATCATAAGGTTAGATTTTTTATTTTCTTCTTTTCTTGTTTTGTGTATGAGATTTACTACTTTTAGTCCTACTTATAGCATTCTTGTTAAGAGAAGTCATAGACTCATGGCTGTTTTTGATCGGGATTACTCTTCTCCTCTTCTTCAAAACATTAGTGACCCTATGGTTTCTTATTATCCTAACCCTTTTATGGAGTATGACTCTTCCCACTCATCTCATGATGAGGATGAGACTTTAATATTTCCTCCTTAACAAGTTGATAAACTAGCTACTAAGATTAATAATACATGATTGGCTTTTACAAGAAAATAACAATAATGTTACTATTGATAAGTAGGAGATAATCCATAATGACAATCATTGGCTTTTACAATAATGTTACTATTGTTTATTTTTATGCTTTAAAAAAGTGATCCATAATGACAAGCATGGTCTTACCCACCTTGTCCATACTCATGTTAATCCTTTGAATCACGTTGTTCTTGAAGTAGGGGTGATTCCTCTTGTTTCTACTCTTGATCATGTTTTGCCTATTTCTATACATATCTCTAGCATTTCCACTTATGTCCCTCCTATTGTGAGTATTTCTATTTAGGTATCTAATCCTCTTAGTAGCTTTCCTATCCATTCTTTTACTATGAGTGTTCCACCTATTTCATTTTTGACTTCACAACCTTCATATAAGAGTGTCCATTTCACTTATCCTAACCCTTTTATTGTGATTCCTAGTGTTCCACCAATAGTTTTTCCCATTCTAGCTAATTCATACAATTTTCCTAGAGTCTCAAATGTTCTTGTTCCATCTCTTCCTTCTAAGGATTCCACTATCCTTAGTCATTCTCAAATGGTGTCTTCTTTGCAACAACTTGATTCCTTCACTCAATCTAATTATAATATTCCTACATGTGATATGGGTAGTCCTTTATCTTTTGACATTATCTATATTTTTTCTCCTTTACAAGATGACATGCCTTGCCTTGACACATAAAATGGTAAAGGTGATCATGTGACATGTCTTAAGAATTTCAAGGTTCTATGTAGTGACTATGCTTATGATCATAGGATTTTTGGGTCCGTTTGGTTTGTGGAAGATGAAAAGAGTTGGCATTTTCATAATCAAGATTTGAAAAAAATTGTGTTTGTTTCAAAATTGGTGAAATAGAATTAGAATTCCAAACTTCTAATTTTGTCTGAAAAGTAGATTATCAAACTTCCCACAAGCAACTAGGAATTGAAAATCAAAACTTGGTTATACTTTTTGAGGAGTGTAAGAAAATAAGATTGGACTATTTTTGGTAGTCTTCCTCATCTTATGAGTGAAACAAATAGTCCATGTAAAATCTCAAAAATGGGAATAAAGATTTACAAAACCTTGATTTGGCTAAATCAAGTTTTGTATAAATCTTGATTTCTACAATTCCACAAACCAAACAGACCCTTAGCTAAGTTGTTTTCTTGCACGTTCTATAAAAAATATTTACAATGGTATTACTCTTTTCTACCTTTTTCTATTGATTCTTTTCATAAACTTGCTAATGCTTTCATACAAAAATTTCAAAGTTGATATTGTTCCTTCTATTTTTTTTGACTAATTTGATGCATTGTAAAAAAGGTCCTAAAGATAAAGTGACTGATTTTATTGCTAGATTTTAGCATTTGCATGCTTGGATTTCTTATCATATACCTAATATTGATATTCAACATATTTTTACTATAAATTATAAAAATACATCAGAGATAAGATTTTTATTACTAAATTTGCCTCTTTTTCAAGATTGTATATAGTGCTTCATCATTTTAATTATACATGAGTTGGCTTGAGAGTGCCACTCCAATTGATCCTATTTCTATTGAAATAGTGATGTTGTGCCTAAACCTAAAAAATTCCAAAAAAATAAAAATAATTCGAGATAAAAAAAACCACAAATACAATAGAGTATCAAGTAGATGCTTCATCTTAGAGTGTCACTACTTCTTCCTCTATTTTTTGGATGAACTATAAGTTTACTCCTCTCTCTAAGTCTGTAAATTATATTATGACTAGGTTGGTTAGTTGTAATATGATTAAACTTCTTCCTATTAATCTATATCTTCATTCTACTAAATCAAGTTTTCATTTTAGTCCTCAAGCTTTTTTTAAATTTCATCATCATCCTAGACATGATAATGAGGCCTATTAATCTTTGAAACATAAGATTTGGGATTTGATAGATGCTAATGCCTTATCTATTGAGGGTCAAGATAGTGGGAACAAATTTATGGCCCCTCCTAATCAAAATCTTCAAATCTACACTAGTCCTTTTCCTCAACACACTACTAATACTATTGTTCAACATACTTCTTCTTCTACTCCTCCTAAAGTGAGTGTTGCTTATAATACCTTAAAATGAGAGAATGATAATAATGTTAATGATATGGAACATGTAGTTCAACCTCCACCTCCACCTAAGGAAGACATTCCCTTTGCATCTAATACTCAATCTAAACCTAAACTAAATCATAAGAATACTAAATCCCTTACTATCTCATTCACTAATGCTGACAAGTTTGAGGTTCCAAATGGTCCTCTCTATTTTGCTACTTGAATTTTTAAATATCCTTATTTTGTGTGTCTTGTTGATCCTAATTCTATGGTTAATATCATCATTAAGGAACAACTCTATTATAAGAGGAAACATCATTACTTCTATGACTCAACTAATACTTGGATTTACACTTGTAGTGGTTTCTTGTATCCTTTGCAAGGATCCATCTATTTTCATGTTGAGTTGTATGGAAAAGTGGTGAATAGTACTTTTTTCATCATTCCTACTTCTAGTCAGCTCTAAGTGAAGCTTGGTTTACCTTGGTTGATAGACATGCACACTATTACTTCTCTTATTCATCAATGTATTAAATTTCCTTATGATGGTGAGATTAAGGCAATCAATCATAGTCTTTATCATCCTTATAGACCTAGACATTGTACTAATATTCACTTCTTTGGGCCTTATATTCCTACTCCTCCTACTTGTCCAAACTATATGTTCTACTCATATCAAGAATATAAGTTCTGAAATATTTTTGAGTTAAGTGCTTTCCATACGACTTCTACACCTTTTTCATATGATTCTTTGGTTTGTAATGGTCAACCACCTCTTGCATCTCCTAATCTTCCTAGTGTGGTTCCTCCTTCTACATCTCAATATTCTTTTGTTCCTCCTCTTATACTATTAAAAGGTAAGGAACCCATAGTTATCGATCCTCCTTTGTATTCTCAACATATTTCTAATAAAGTAAAGCATAACAAATATTCTCATAAATGTTGAAAGAACTATCAAGCTAATGCTAAAGCTTGTATAGATGCATCTCACCATCCTATGTCTATGGAAGAAGTTAATGATATGCATATTACTATTTTGGATTACATCTATATAAATTTTGATAGATATGACACTTTGGATGATGATGAGCATGAGATTATTGATATTAGTGTTTATTTACCTAACATGCTTTCTATACATGTTACACTTACATCTACACTTGAGCACGACGACTCTCTTGAGAGTCCTTCTTTAGAGTTAGCTATTTTTCCTACTATAATGGACATAGCTCCTCTTGCAAGTTATCCACCTTCTCTTATTACTACTAACCAAAATAGGAGAGGAGGGAAACATGCTTGAAGTGAGTACTCTAGCATAATAGTTTTTTGTTTATTTTCTTATTGTTATGTGCTTCCCCTGTATCATGTTTGCTAAATGCATGTTTAGATTTATTTGAATGACCCATGTTTCTTTTTTGTCACAAGGTGATAAATAAATCATCACATTTTAATATTCTTCTATTTCTATCTTACTTCTTCTATCTATCATTCTAGATTATTTTGTACATGTATTATTGTTCATACTTGTATACTTGTGTTGTCTTCTTAGATTTGTGACATGGTAGCACCAATGTCTTTTTGGTCTCCATGGTGGTGATCGAAAAAAGAAATTTCTTCATAACTCTTAGGAATATTTCTTGCATTGTGTTGTAGTTCTACTTCCTTTAGAGGATTATGAAATTACATACTTGATATAATACTTACATATTATCATCTAATCATACCAACCACATAGTTAATAGATCCCTTTGTGCTCTTGCATGTTATATTTTCATTTCCCTTGATTTGTGTACTTTTTTAGCCATCTCATAGTGGAAATGCCCTTTGAATATTTTACACATACTCCATTAAAGCCATTTCTCATTTTAAAGTGTTATCAATGACTTTAACATCAGGGCATACACTCTACTCATATTTGCATTCCATTCATGGGGTAGTGAATATGGATTTTGAGCCTAGATTGGGGTACTATAGCCTTGGTGTCTTAGTATGCTTCCTAAGTTACCATAAAATATATGCATTACTACCTCATCCTCATCTTTATTACACATATCTCACAAATCCCTTTATGGATTATGCATAATCATAAAGAATGGATTCTCCATGCACACATTCAATCCAGGAAGTGAGCATCCTTGAGATTGGGTATCTCTTTCTTTTACATGCACACATGCTAAATCTCATCTATGGGTAACACATACCAATATTATAAGACCTATTCATGGGTAACACATTCTTAGTAAACCTTACCATGGTGATACATATAACGTTGACCTATGTATAGGTTTTCTAATGGGTTGACTAGCAGGTTACCACACCATTAAACTATTTCAGTCTCATCTTTTGCAGCACCTCTTTTGGTGATTTATAGTAGGATGGGAACTCTACTGGGAGAGATAATCACTCTTTATTTTTAGTTATAAATATCTCTCTCATTATGATTTGGGAGTTAGAAAAGTTTCAATTGCTTGGGGGCTTGATTCTTTCTCCTAGATTTTGATAAGATTGTCCATGCCTTGTGCTCTACTTTGCCAAGAGTTTGGTTCAAGTCCATACTTTGAATAAATTGGGGTATAAATATACTATCTTAAATTGGAAGCACTCTAATTTGATGAAGGTTTAGCACCTATATAATGCCAGATCATCAATCACCTTCTCTCTTTCATCTCTTATTCCCTTTTCTGTCATTTCCCCTAGGTGGAATTGGGGTAAAACATAATAGATACTCTTTAAAGGTTTTAGTTCATGGATTTAAGATCAAGGTAGGATCTATTTCCCCTATATCCCTCATTTTTGTCCATCTATCCTCTTAGAATCCACTCCCTGCACTAAAATGGGATTCCCTTGGAATCTAGACTTGATCTTTGGATCTCAAGACCTATTTTGGAGCCTTGAGATAGCCTTGGGGGTTTTTGTACCTTATTATCAAGGGAACTATGCATCCTTGAACAATCAAAGGCATATTCCATCCTTGATGGTCCAATCTAGGGTGTAATGTGCGCCTCAAGAATCTTCATTTTGGCTCCCATCTTTGGGTCCTATATTCTAGGATGTTCGAGTCTTAATTTCTACATCAATTGGCCTATAGGAGTTAGTTAACTCTTAAATATATATAAACCCCTTCTATCTTCTCCATTTTTCATATCCATGAATTTCAACATCTTGCTCGTAATTACTCAATCATCCACAAGCTATAACTCAAGCATTCAAGTTTCTAGTCTTTAAGTCTCAAAGCATTCATGAAATATTTCCTCTATTGAAGATTAAGGATTTATGCATTGAAGAAATTGAATGAGTTTATATATTTTCTTCAATCCATTCAAGATCCTTTGTTGCATTTTCTACATCCATTCATCTTCATGATCTTCTTGGTCCAAATCCATTGGTGTAGGAAGCACAATGCATTCAATTTAAGAGGTCCAACTTTTGTAAAGTGAATTTATAAATTTAATTTACATTCATGCTATTTAAATTATTTTAATTCAAGTTTAATTCCAAAAATATATTTTCACCAAGGATAATCCCCCATGAAAAATAAAAATCTCTTTTTATTGTAGGTTATAGATACCAAATCAATGAACATGTTGCAGATCAGAGTACCCTTTTTGGCTTTCATTGAAACTGCAAAATCAAAATTAGTGTCACACACCTTTTATTAGGGTTGCATTGCACCCTTGATGATTCATCTCACTCTTGAACATTTAGTTCACTCCTAATAGTTCATTGAAAGATTTTTGGGTTTCATCTATTATGTACTTTCAGGCCTGGATCTAAAATTTTTGACTCATTTTGATTAATAACAACAAGTACAAACATATCTCAAAGGTATGTTCCTTTTCCTCCTTTTTATTTTTAACATATCAACATTTATCTATCTTTCATTACTATTAGAGTAAAGGATTAATTTCATTTCATATTATTAAATTACCTTTACTCCCTTCTTAAGATTTTCCTTCATGCACATGCATTCCCATTTAATAATTAAATATTAATTATTAAAATTCATTTACATCTTAGGGTTTTCCATTTAGGTTTTATGATCTCCTTCTATAAGGATTGATCAATTGTAAATTTCAATTCAGTCTTTCAGTATGATAATATATTCTTCCATATTTTCATAGCCAAACCCTTACCTTCTCTTTGTCTTTGCTTCTCTATGATAGGTTCTTGCATGTAGGCATTCTTTGGGTTTTTTGGATTTGTATTGCTCAAATCCTTCATAGTATTGGAGTAGGATATGTTGTAGCTTGTTCAGGTTTTTGAAGAAAGTGGGAATGAGGGTTTATTGGATCAATTCTAGTATTTTTTTTGTAAATAAGGGGGTCTCTAAAAATTGGAGCTCTTTGAGTCCAAAAAGAAATTACCATTGGATTTAGAGCGAGTTAAAATCCCTATTTTCATATAAAATTGGCTAATTTTGGACAATGTTGACTAGAAAGGAAAATTAGTTTTCCATACTAGGCCCTAACATGCATCCCAATGTAGGTACAATTATATATATATATAAATAATCACAAAGAAAAATCACCTTTTAAAAAAAATGTAGCATTAAAAAATCAAAAAGGTTGCACAAATTAAAGGTGCATGCATTGATTTTTTAAAACCTTTTTTTTAAAGTGTAAAGGATGTCTACATAGTGTTGACATTAGTAGAGTACTAACACAAAAGGTCTAATAGCCACAAGTCATGATGTCAACATTTTTTGAACCAAAATTTGACTACCATTCACCTATCATTGATTAAGTTATTTTGTCCTAAAGACCTATTGATGGTTTTTTAGTTGTAGCTTGGGCATACAGAGGTATTTTTTAACAAATCTTATATCGTTGGAAAGTTGATTTTTAGATGGATAGTTATTAAGGAACATTTTCCATTTTTTTACCTTTTTTTCTCAAATTTAGATGATGCTTTCTACCTTCTAGGGGCATAACTTGGTCATTTTAGCTCCATTTTTTGATCCAAAAAAAGTGTCAGAAAGCCGCTCAAACACTTTCTAGATTCTCTATGATTTCACTAGTATTTTTTTCTAGGTATTTGTGATACTCAATTGAATCTTAATTTCTCTTTCCTTGTATATGCATTCCTTCCACAAGCTCGAGTTCACTTTTTTTCATTTTGGGGGTGTTTTATATTATCATTTCTATCATTTACATTAGTAAACCAAAACTACTCAAAAAATACCATTGAAGACAATAGTCAAGACCTCTTCTTGTCTAGAACTTTTGACCCCTCATAACTATCGCACATGGAAGTCCCTGATGAGATGACTTCTCCAATCAAAAAGGTTATGGTCTTGTTTAGATGTATTGCAACCAATTTTATAGAGGCCTTTTGAGGTCATGCAACATAGGAACAAGATGGATGAGGTGATGAGTTTGATTTCATTACAGGTATCTGACAGTCTACAGTTTCATCTTGATGGGTTCAATACCCCTCTAGCTATTTGGACAAATCTTAATGGTTTGTTTGTTATAGTGAATGAGTTTAGGGCACTTTAGATCAAGTCAGAGCTTACTTCTCTTGTACTAGATTATTTTCCTTTCGTTGAGGACTTCTTGATGAATTTCAAACAACATAGATCTTTCTTGCAAGGTTGTGGAAAGACCAAGACTAACACTAAGTGCATTTACCAAATTCTTCCTAAGCTTCATGGAAACTTTTAGGTTTTTCCTTCTACCTTCCATTCCACTATGCATGCTTTGGGTGCTAGATTTACCATGCCATCCTTTGATTTTTTTTGTAATTTTTTGACTTGAGAGAAAGATAAGCTCTCTCAATTAGATTCTCTCATAGGCTCGTAGACTTATGCACTGGTAGCTCAAACATTTTCTAGAAAGAAGGAGAAGAAACAAAAGTCACATCCTACAAAGTCTCATATTGATTCTAGCCCTCACATCTCATCAGGCCCACCTCCTCCTAAGGGGGATAAATCAAAGCCAAATAGATCAAATTGTTCTTATTGTAATAAACCCAATCATGATGAGTCCAATTTTTATGAGAAGAAGTTAGATGGCTATGCCAAATAGGTTTCAAATTTGACAACTCTCCTTTAGAAGAGAAACATTGATATTTCTTCTACTTCTCACAAATTTTCTTCTTTATCATATCAGTTAGATGGTAAAGACATAGGAAAGGGTGATGCACTATGTACAATTACTACTCCACGTTCTTCTAGATGGTTACTAGATTTAGGTGCTTCACACCATATGGAATCTTCTAAGGATTCGTTCTCTTCTTTTGAGGCTTCTCCTACTCCACACATTTTGATGGGGAACAAAATTTTTATGAATGCACATATGTGTGAAAGGTTCTATTGATAATGATGATGGTACATTTCATTATGTACTATGTGTTCCATCTTTGTCCTCTAACCTTCTTTATTTATCAGATTGCACATAGTGGGACAGGGAAGATAGTTGAGTTTGCATAAGATTCAATACACAATAGAGATAGTGAGACAAATGATATTGTTGCTATAGGGATTCTTGATCATTCTTCTCACTTATACTCTTTGTCTCATTTTGGTTCACCATCTCCACTATCAGAGACTCACTCTCCTTATTCATGATATATTATTGAGGTGAATTTGGGTCACTTAAACTTATGTGTTGTTCTTGAGACCAGTGTTGTGACTTCTACACCTCCACATCTTGTTTAAGTTCCATCTATTGCATAGGATTACTCCTCAACATTTCCTAACATCAAATCTCTAGTCATTGAGCCACCTAATGCAGTTGTTGAGTATATATTAGATGACATACATCTCCTCTCAAATGACAGATTCAACACACTTGTTATCCCACCTCCATTAGAGATTCCATTTCAAGATTCTCATGTATTCTCCTTTGAGCATTAGCTAGGACTTCCAGCTTTACCTTACATTCAAGGGTTTCATCCTCCTTGTCTAGTGCCTTTGTTTCTTTCAAATTGGATCCACATTGGTTTGTTCATTGACACATGATTTCTACCATTTTTGAGGGACTATGGAGTCTCAATCCTCTATCTTGGGGGGTTTTATTGTACTTATGGTTTTGGAAGAGTCTCTTGAGACATATCATTTGTAATTTCCTTTCTATCTCTTTTTGCAGTAGGGTTTTTTCCCATTCAATTTTCTCTATTTCTCCATTTCATAGAGATTTGGTTGTGATTGGGTACCTCATTAGACCTTGTTTTTAGGACCCAAGTTTTCTTTTTGCATTGTAGTTTCCTTGCTTTTTCATGAATTTTTTGTAGTTGCAATGTTTCTCATCTTAAGGGGGGATGTTGGAGAAAAGGATTAATTTTATTTCATTTTATTAAATTACCTTTACTTTCTTCTTAAGATTTCCCTTTATGCACATTCATTCCCTTTCAATAATTAAATCTTAATTGTTA
This sequence comes from Cupressus sempervirens, assembly GCA_028749045.1. Lineage (NCBI taxonomy): Eukaryota > Viridiplantae > Streptophyta > Pinopsida > Cupressales > Cupressaceae > Cupressus > Cupressus sempervirens. The sequence continues at coordinate 402,326,873 of CM053788.1, forward strand.
AATTTTATTGACCTCTTAGGGTTTCCCTTTAGGTTTTATGATCTCCTTCTATAAGGATTGATCAATTGTAAATTTCAATTCATTCTTTCAATCTGATAATATATTCTTCCATATTTTAGAGCCAAACCCTTGGCTTCTCTTTATCTTTGCTTCTCTTAGATAGGTTCTTGCATGTAGGTGTTCTTTGAGTTTTGTGGATTTGTATTGCTCAAATCCTTTAATTACATACACAAATTGAGGGTTTTTAAGGAAATAGATATCTTTCCTCTATTCTTCCTAGATCTAGTTTGTATTAGTGCTCCTTGTTCATTCAGTAAGCTCTAATCTCTCTAGACCTAGTTTTCTAGAATTGAGATTAAAATAATTCCTTTTTCTTATCTTTTCTCTTTCTATACCATATACTTGCATATGTATGTGTGGGTATGTGATAAATTTAGGGATTATCCTTGATTTACATTTCCTCCCTTGGAAGAATAAAGGGGATTCATTTAATTAAAAGGGGGCATGTTCTTTCAATAAAGACTTAGGATAAGGTGCTTAGAATAAGTTAAAATAGATAAAATATTTTTGAGATGATTTGATCAAGGATAAGTGATTGATAAATAGAAAGAAATTGGTAGAAAGGGGGATTGTGTTCTAGAAAATCATTATTGGGTGATTACATTTTCCCCTCTTTGATCTAGGAACACATTAGGACAAAGAAAATAGATAGTAAATAAGATGTCTAACTCTTAACCTAATCAAACAAAGTACAATTAGATAGATAGGAAAAATTATAACTCATAACAATAAGGTAAGCATTAAAATGTCCAATAATAGATAGATCAAGACAAATAAGAACTCATAATGATAAGATGGGAAATAATAATCACATAGATGGATAAATCCAAGATCAATTAGGACCAATAATGATAATATGAGCACTAATCATCAGATAGATAGATCAAGCCAAGATGAATCATGACCCATAATGATAAGATCAGAAAGTCCAATGTAGATAGGTTGATGACATAGATAGTTTAAGATATTCCTACCCCCTTGGGATCAAAATCAAAATGAGACCACCCCCTATTCTAATTGAATAGTAATATACCTCTACATGCACATGAAGCCCTTTATTCTATTGTTGTGTGGGTGGGAGGGTGAGGGCGAGGACCCTTACATAGACTATACAAGGGTGAGTATTTTGACAAGCCTGGGTTTGGGTATTAAGGGTAAGAGGAAGGGCCCCCAAATAGATTATTGTAAGGGTAAGGGTAAGGGTAAGGGCTATGGTAGCTATGTATCAATCTAGTTTTCTTGCTCAGAGTATTATTCTATTATTTAGGGTGAAGCTTGAGGGTTCATATGGATAGTGAAGCAAGTGACCAAACTCCCCCTAACATTATAGGGCCCTAATAAACCCTACCTTTCATTGAGCCCTTTAGAATAGTTGGGGTCTAGAGAGGAGATGCAAAAATGAGATATATATATGATCAAATCAATATAAGATAAGCTACATGATGAAATATAAGAGATTAACATCAAAAATTGACTACCAAGCATTAATAATATGCCTCAGTTTAACTAATTATGACCAAAAAGACAAATAAGAAGAATTAGGTCAAATATAGAAGAAAGAGGAAATGAAATGAAAGGAATGGGAATAGAGATGAAGAAAGAAGAAATGATCAAGAAATGGAGAAATGATCATCACCTTAGAAAAATGGAAGGATTAGCCTTAGAAGGGTTAGTCAACTATACATAGAAGAAGAATTTTTTTAATCATAATTATGAAAATCAAGCTGAACTCAAATTTTGATTTTGATCCCAAAAATTAATCCAGGATGTCAAAGTTTGATAAGGGAGATTTTTTTTTGGAAATCCAAGACTTTAAAAAGTTAGGTCAAAAAAGCTATATAAGGGGACCAAAAGGGTAGATTAGAAACAATGATAACATTAACTCTTTTTGATGAAAGGAAAAGAAAGAAGATGATAAGTGAAAGATAGGAGAATGAAAGAATGATCAAGGGAAGTTGACTAACACATCCATGAAAGATGAAGGAGGCTCTCTCCTAACTTGAGTATAAACTAGAAATGCAATCCTAAAGTGCAAGTTATCAAGAAAATACAAAATGAAATTGCAAGTGTCAATTAGATAGGTCCCATTTTTTTATCATCAAGCCAAAATGTGGGAACCTATCATAAGAATCAAGACATTAAGGTCCATATGAGTTGCTAGTGGATTCCCTAAGTTTAATATTGTAGGAACATGAATTTACCAAGGCGTAAGCACCATAATCGCCCTGGAGTGTGGTCTTGCATGAGAAAACATGATGTATTAGACAAGTATGATGCCCCAAATCTCCTAAGTGTCCAAGGGGTCAAAGAAAGAGACACTTGGAATCATCAAAGCTACACCCATAAGTGAAAGAGAAAAGAAAACATGCTCCATGCCCCCATTCCTCTAATTCAGTGACATCTTGAACAGACAAAGGAGGGAATATTCATCAAAAATCAGCCCAAAAATCACACAAAGAAAATGTTTAAGCATATATCACTCGTTTTAATTTAAGTGTGATGTGAAAGAGAAAATGAAAGAGCAAGTGTTGACTCTTTAGGATAATGTATGCAAGTGAGAAATATCATAACCCAAGACTAGCAACAAGGTGTAAGCTCATGACTGTAGACACCTAAATTTGATTACACTATTTTAGTAATCCTATTTAGTTATCTAAAAAGGCATTATTAATTAAATTTCTATTTAATTAATCCTTTGTCATCCCCTAGTTGATTAATTTAATTAATCTATAGTCCTAATTGATAAATCAAATAATCTATTATTTATCAATTAAATCCTATTCTTCTATCTATTTCCAAAAATCCCCATTTATTAAATAAATCTATTTGATAAATGAAATCCTCAAATTCAAAAACCCCTAACCTATCTCTAATCTTCCATTTAGCCTAATCCACCCCATCCACCCATACTAACCAAGCTTAGCCACTAACTCACCCACCCTCATTATTGCCATCCACTTGCACATCTCTAACATCCCTAATCTAATCCTAAACCCAAGCCTAATCCACCCCCTAATGTTGTCACATTCCTTAAACAAGTTTAAGACTTTCCTAATCCAAACCAAAGTCTCCCCTCAAAAAACCAAACCACTAAGTCATGAGTGCTCTTACAAAACATAAAAGACTCTTACAAGCCCACTCATGACTCTTACACCCATCTTCCACACTCTTCCCTCTTCCACACTCATTCCTCTTACATCCCTCTTACATACTCAACCCCACTCATCATGTCTTTAACCAACCCTTTACCCTACCCTCTCACACTCATCCTCCTTGTGACAAGTGTCACCTTCCCATTGGTGCTAAACAAGCACAATCCATGTGCTCTCCTTTGAGTGCATCCTAGCCCTCCTTAAGCCTTCATCCATCCTTGCATCTAAGCCCTCCATCCCTCTACCCCTTAGCCTATAAATTGGATCCCTTCCCAAGCCATTTCATCAACAATCTTTGAGCTAAAGTTACCATGCTATTTTGAGAACCAAAGCCATCAATCTTACCCTTATAATGCCAAATTGAGAGCTCACAAAGCTACCAATTTTCCATTACCCATCTCCATTGAAGCAGATTTTGAGCATACATCCACATCAAAAGGACACATCTACAGAATCAAGAAAGCATGGAGTGTTTTCTCTTGTGAGGTTTGCACTTCTTGTTTGCTTTCTTTGTCTAAGCATATATGTGAATTTAGTTTTTTGGTTTTTGAATGTTTACTTTATATGTTAATGTTCTTTGCACACTAAAATTATTGTTCTACATTCATGACAATACATGTCAAGGAGAGAATTGACAAATACTATTAAATACTATTTGTGTGGTGAAGTTGCTAAATACTAATACATCCAAGAGACCTAGGAGATAAGGCACAATTTGTGCCCCAATACCTAGACAAAGACCAATTCCATACCTAGAGACAAGTAGGTGTGATGGAGTAAAATGGCTAAGTGTCAAAATCATAAGCTAATTGATAGAGGTGCATAGGCATCAAGTAGCACATATTTCCAGGTTTTTACCACTTGGAATTTTTTTTTTTAATGATTTTTTGGTATTTTTTGATTTTTTTGATTTTGCTGGACTTTTAAGGATCATATTTGATTTTTTGGATTTTTTCAAGATCATAATGTATGTACAAAATGTTGAGTACTGCAAGAATTAAGCATAGAACCTCTTGAGGTGAAAGAAATTGATGGGATCAGGGAGCTATTATCCCTTATATGTTAAAATAAAGTAGGTACTAGATCCAAAATTTATAGTAATAATGTAGGGACCCAACAAATTAGGTTCAAACTTTCTCTTTTGAGCTCTACTATGTTGATTCGTCTCAAATCAATTTTGACAAGTGAGTGTCCACACACTTTAGTCATTTACTTAGTTCATGTAGAATAAGTAAGTACATGTTGAGCACAACATGTATATAATGGAGCATGCTAAGCAGACAGTGGATGTCGAGTCATATAGATGTTGAGATAGAGTATAAAGAATGGTATATGCCAAGCATCAAATGTTGAGTAAGATAGTTTTGTCATAGTTGTTTGTAATGGAACATACAACTATGTAAACTATTTTTGAGCTAACTAAAGACTAAATTATGATATTTGAAGATAAGGATGAATCTTAATTTGCATTCCCAATGTATTGCATGTAGCTAATTAGAAAAAGGGAAGGTTTAAGCAGCAAAATGGATGAATTACAACCATTGATTTTTACCTAACCCTAAGTCACCAAAGTCTTCTTAAGGAGGAAAAACCCTAAACTATTTATGTTGTGAAGAGAGAAGTTTGCATGCACAAAAAAAGCATTCATGGTTTCTAAGGGGTTATGGATAGAGATTAAATTGTAGAATTAGGTAAAGGAGAATAGAGGAAAGAAAAATGATACAAAAATGAGAGATCTAATCAGAAGGATCAAGAATGCATTCATATAGAGGTGATCAGTCATCAGGTAATCAAGTGCTAACCATAGGATCATTACATAATCATTCTAGCAGGTGAATTAGTTAAATCTCTTAACAAACTAGTCCTAATAGGTTGTAATGAAATCCTTTAATAGGGTAAGACCTAACAATCTTTGTAAGCCTTTAACGGGGCAGACCTTTCATAGGGTAGATCATGTCTCATGATCAAACATTGTAACCTTCATTGGATACACTTTATTATTGTAGTAGTGAACATTTTTGGATGTCATCCCCACCCCAATTTTACCTTTTCATTAGAGGATTTTTGGGTAATCATATCTGGTGTCATTTATGTCTACTTGTTTACATGTTTTAGATGTACATGTTGTACATGGTATTTTAGTTTACTTAGTGAATGTATGAGATGGATGTGTGTTGAAAGTTTTTATGGGTAGAAGTTTAAACTACTAATTCACCCCCACCTAGAAGTTTACCTTTCCTATTGTAATTCCAACAATTGGTAATAGAGCTTTGTTCTCTATAAAAGAAGCTTTATAGCTTTGAGGAAAGATCTTGAAAATGGAATTCTACAAGTTGGGAAAGATCATTTCAAATCAAGGAATTGAAATAGAACTCATTCTACATCAACTGGATGAAGCAAGAGAAGAACTAAAGAATTCTTTAAAGAGAAGGAAATAAATTTCCATAGAGAAGAATGACACAAAATATAGAGAGATAGACACTACTAAGCTATTTACTAATGGAGACTCTAATGAATTTGATACAACAATTGCAGATCTAAAGAAAAGGAACAGATCCCAAGCTAAGGAAATAAAAAATCTCAAGTTAGAGAAAGAATCACAAGCCATACTGCTATGTGATGTGACTGAATAGAAAAAGAAAGCTATGGAAGACAAAGCCATGATTGAAGATGAGAAAAGGGTTTTGACAAATAGATTAGAAGAAAAGTAATCAAAGCTAACCAATATTTTTAACATGCAATTGAATACTCTAAGACAAATGATGAATGCCAACAATGAATTGAATGTCAAGGACATTAAGATAACAACATTGAAACTACAAAATGAGTAGTTGCAAAGTGACCTAAGAAAGGGAAAAGAATCCACTAAGAGTTTCAATAAGCCTAATGAAGCCATCAAATACTTTAAGAAATTATTGAGATCTCCTAGATCCAATAATGACACATATAGATTGGGATACACAATGTTGAAAATTTCAGAAATGATATGAACAAGACATGGAAGAAAAAGGATGGTTGCAACACATCAAATGGAGAAGAGATCACTTCACCCAATGGGTTAGGTGATCACACTTCATCAAATTAATCAATCAAGAGGTATGTGGTACTAATATTTAAAGGTTATATCACACATCAATTCCAAAAGGACTTAGTACTAAAAATACTATATGAACATGAACAAAGATGCAAAATGTTATTTAGAATCCAAGAAAATCTCTAAGTTTTTAATGTTACTACTGAGTATGAAATGTTTCCTATGAATGCCAAGTGGAATGATAGAAGATGTGTAACTAATAGACTAGCTAGTTGATTCCAAGTTCACAATAGTTTCCAAACAAATGGAATGGTAACAGATGCCAAGTGAGCTTGAAACTAGTTTATGTCAAGCTTACAACTATGTAAGCACTTAGCATTTATTACAGGGTTTTGAAAGGTTATTTAATCAATTTTCAACCTATTTAACATCATTTCAAAATTGAGAAAGAACAAGGAGAGTAGAAGGTGATTAGAAAACTCATCCAAAGTAGTTGCAAAATATTTTAGTAGCGATTCTACATCATTTCATCGGATCTTACAAGGTATTTATCAAGTACCAAGTTACTCTATTTATATGTTTATAAACCTTAGATTTTCAAAATGGCATCAAGTTCAAAGAATGTAGAGGGAAATGAAGTTTTGAATGTTCAATTCGTTAGTAATGAGGTCAAGCAACCAATATTCAAATCCATACCTGATATCGCTTACAAACAAGACCCCTCTAGTGCATTATCCATGATACCACCAAAAGTTTTAATGGTGCAAGATGTTAGGAAATCCTAGAAGTATTTGTGATATGGAGATTAGGCAAGCACATGAAAAACTTTGTGAGAATGGTGTGTTAAGATAAGAGTACAAATTGTGTGCTAAAATGTTGTCACACTTCTATGAATCATTACATGTAAGAAAACTCAAGAATGAGCCCTCACAAATCGATCCATAGCTCTCTACTCATAGAGTGCAAAGGTTTTCAATAGAGGCCCTCAGTTTGACCTATTTTTGTGCCCATGCAAGTACACCATGAGATGAGAGATTCAAAGAGGAAAAGCAAGAATGCTAGTCTCCATGATCTTCAAATATGCATGAAAATAAGAGCTAATCTATGAAAGAAAAATCTAATCTATAAATGCAAGATCTAAGCTAAAAGCCCATGATGGGTGCAAGAGAGAAAAAGACAAGAAAATAGAAGTTCTCCACAAAAAGCTTTTGTATTCAAACTCCTTCAAAAATTGGTCTTCAAACCTGCAGCATAACGATAACATACTCATGGATGTCTAACATGAGGAGAGGGCTCTCCCTTATAAAGGAAATTATGGAGGTGAGAGGCTTCTCACAACCAATATGGGATAATAGAGCTTGATCCATTTGAGACAAAATTCCACCAATGAGAAAAGAGGAGTGGTTGAGAAGAAAGTGGTGATCCATGTGAGACAAGATTCCACCAATTAGAAAAGAGGAGTGGTTGAGGAGAAAGTGGGAAGATAAATCCCACTTAGATCACTTTTTTTAAGTGTAGAGAAATTAAATAAAAAGAATTTATTTTATTTCCTTTTTTCATCAAAAGAGATATTTAAGTGGGATTTTTATTTAATTAAAAGGGAGCAAGTTCTTTTTAATTAAATAGAAGATATTTAATTAAATTAAAAGAGGTTTTTCTCTTAATTAATTAAATTTGGATGAACTGTTTAATTAAAAGAGAGGTTTTCTTTTAATTAAATGGGGATTTTATTTTATTTAATTAAAAGAGAAGATTTTCTTTTAATTAAATAAGACTTGGAATAAAATGATCAATCTTAGAAATGAAATAAATTGAATTTGATCAAGGAAATTGATTTGAATTGATTTAATAAAATATTACAAACCATTGATTTAGAAAATTTGATAAATTTATAAATTGAATAATGGGGGCCCATAGTCTAGGTGACCATTTTTGAGTGCATACACAAACTTGTAGAAAAGAAAGGGTTAACACGAGCCCTAGATTTCTCAAATGTATTCAAAATGGATTGGATAAGCATAGTACTAAGAAGAATTCATGAAAACTCAATTTGGTTAGATAATGGACCCATCAAGATAAACAAAATTATAATCCATAGGGTAATAGGGTGTCCAACCCTAGATCAGCCTAAGACCTTAAGAAGTGACTCAAAAGAGGTTATTGAAAAAAAACACTGGAGCTGTATGGAATAAGAGAGGAATAGCTATTGATACTATTATAGTTACCTTGATAGATTTTGTAGTGAGGGTTATTTCACATAAGTTTTATAAATCTATCAAATTGAATAGTGTTCCTTGTATTGCAGTAGATGTTGGATACAAGATTGTCCAGAAAGATCACACATATGATCTGGTAGAGTTACAACTACAAAAATTGGCTAAAAACTTAGGAGAAATAAGGAAGACAAAGAGTGCACAATGCAAGTTTGGTTCTATTTTGATATTCATTTTCTTTTATGATAAAATACTTTTCCCACATTTAGCACATTTGCATGGAAAACCAATAGGTCAGTGGTAGTACAGATTGGTGAATTCATTGAACAATTGGGAGAGAACTTTGAATTAGTTATGATTAGCTATTTTGAGGATTTCAAATAATCAATGAAAAAGAGATTGAGAATTCCAATGTCACTAGTAGAAAAGCATTATGATGATGTATGTTTTCTAGTGGATGCTGACTATACATTTTTCCAAGCAACAATACCAAGGGTGAGATGGCTAAGTCCACTTGGATATGAAATCAATGTAGATGAGGCCTTTGCAACTATTATGACATTACTGGGAAAATAAGTTGATAAAAATGAAAAAGCATTTGGAAACTATGAAATGGCCAATTCCAAAATCACCATGGAACTAAAAACTACCTCTGCTATTAAGAAGAAAAAGAAATTGGTGAAGAAATTAAAAGCTAAATTTGGAGAAGGTGATGAGAAGGAAGAAGATGAAGAAGAATAAGAAAAAGGGGAAGAATACACTCAAGCACAAGTACCTCTAGCTTTAACACAAGGGATGGATAAAGACCAGCCAAAGGAGGAGACTAAAGGTGTTGAGGGAGAAGAAGTTGAGGAAGCACCTACTCCCATAGACCAAAAGAAGAGGAAGGCTAAGGCCCAACCAATGACAAAAGCAAAGAAGGTAGCTAAGCCGAGTCAACCCAAATCTACAACACCTACAACAAGGGCTAGTTCACATGTTACTGCACAAAAGAAAAAAGACCAAGAAGAAAGTACATTGCACAAGAAAAATCTAATGAGGAGAAAATAGAATTAGATGACAATAGCCAATTTAAAGTGGTGAGTCACAATACTCTATCAAACTTAAAAAATCTATGTGAAAATATTAAGAATACTGAAAATTTATCAGGTTCTCTAATGTTGATTTTGATAATCTTGGCAAAGTTGAGGAAAATCAAGTAGAGGAAGCTATTTATGCCATGATGGAAATTTTTAAGGAAGTCCCATTAGAAATTTCCAACTCAATGCCTAAGAGCCTATATGATAGAGTTGAGCAAAAATGGCACTATTGCTTAAACTTGGAAAGACAAATAAGGGAGACTTCACTTGCACAAGTAATGCCTAAACTCAATAAGGCATAGATTTCTAAGGCCATGAAGAAATATGTAGTTAAGTTTGTACCTAAATATAGAGCCTTTAGCATATTAAAAAATAATATTGAAGATGTTGTGAAGAAGTCCACATAGATGTGGAAGGTAACTTATGGACAAGCTACAATAAAGAAAGTTGAACAAGAGCCTATTGAGGTGAAGGATTGATGATGAAGATGATGATAATGAGGAAACTATTGAGGGTGAAATAGAAATGAAAGAAGATGACAAGGAAATAGATGAGGTAGAGCAGCAAGAGGAACATAGTGTACAAGATACACAACTACCTAATGTCAGCCCCCGACATGTAATAAGCACAAATAAAGAAACAATAAGAAATAAGGATGTATCTGATGTCACAACTTAGAACATAAATCCCCTTATAGAGGAAGACCTAAAGAAGATACTTGATTAGCCAACATTATAGGAAAAATTATGTGATAATTTGGTATTGGTGAGTATAGATGAGATACAGAAACAAGTGACTAAAACTACAAGGGAAGAGGTGAATCCACAAGAACCACCTACTATTACCCCTCAAGTCACTAATGCACAACCTTTGGATAAGGTACTTGAAGCTATATCTAAAAATGTTGATACAATTACAAAAGACTCAGTGGAAACTCAAGCCACTACAAAAACACAAAATGAAATAGGTTAGATAGACTTATCTACACCTACAACACAAGTACAAGGTGCATTAGAAGGCATTTTGGAAGTCAATGATAAGACTAAAGAGATAGAATTGACACCTAATGTGAAGGAACAAGTAGCAATTCAAGCCCTAGTAACCTTACTAGAATCTGACACTCCTTCAAGTCACACTTTTCAAAAACCAAGCACAGAAGCAACACCATTGCAGATCTCAGTGTTGAGCCCAAGCTCATCAAAGGTCAAAGAAGTCATAAATATGGAGATGTGAGCCTTGATGAAGAAATTATTTTACCAAAATATGATTATGATACAATACCAATTCAGTAGATGGGCATATTACAAGAAGCCCTAGCCAAAAAGAAGCATTAGGAACTACTTAGAAAGGAGCACAAGAAGAAGTGGACATTACAAGATACCAAAGACATCTTTTTAGATGCATTTAGTCTATTGACTCCAAATGAGACCAAGCTACTCATTGAATAACTGATAAACATAGTGGAGAAGGTTAGTGATAAAAACCCAAACACAAATGCAAAATTGTTAGAATGGTCAGAAAAGAAATTCCAAAGCAAAGTTAATGAGAAAATATCAAGTGACATAGCACTCACACAAGTTGCATTAGCAACCAAAGTAGAAAGTGTGAAGAAGGTACTTGAGAAAATTTTCTCACTATACACAAAATTGTGCAATCCAACACTCTTCACACCAAAGACTAGAAGTCACATTCTAAGTTTGGAAAGTTAGATTAGTGCATCAGATGCAAATTTGCCTATGACACTAGCTCAAAGTGAAAAGAACTTTAGAACATTGCTACAAACCCAAACACAATTAGCTACATTGTTAGTAGAAGAAGCCAATATAAGGGCTAAACTGACTAGCATCCAAGCAACTTTGATCCCACATATGGAAATTTTGCACAAGGAATTAGGCTATGTTGAAACCCTAATGAAGAAAGATCCAAATCTTTCAACATTAGATGACCTAGTCCACCTTGCTACTGAGCTAGCTATCCAAATCAAATCTTTGGATGTAGCATGTGAAAATTGGGATGCAACTCTCAAGATTATACTAGAGGTCCATATATATTTTTTGGACAAACACACTATAAGTGTATAGCCCATTTGACATAAGTGTCAAAAAGAGGGAGAAATAAACAAGGGAGATATATAGATTTTGGGGGAAGATATAAATTTTGAGGAAATAAAAGGAGATAGAGAGAAAAGGGGGAAATGAGCAATGGGAGAGAAATAAAAAGAGGAAGATATAGAGTAGAGAGTAAGAAAAGGGATAGAGAAAAGATAGAATCTAAGGGGTAGCTAACACAAACATCATGAAGTGAAAGAGTATCAGTAGAGACACATTTACTTAGTAGGAGTACAAAATTTTGAATACAATATAGACCTATCAACTCAAGGAGAGTTATAAGATTTTGAGGTACAATTTATTATTAAATTTTTAAAATTTGAAGTCTTGCATATAAGCTAAATAAGAAATATGTTATGCTTGTAAGGATAAGGATATTAATGCATGTCCAAGTTTTTTCTTCACTCATGTCAAAGGGGTAGATTGTTAGTCTCAAATTGGTTTTGACAAGCAAGTGTCCACACACTTTAGTCATTTAGTTAGTGCATGCTGAATAAGTAAGTACATGCTAAGCACAATATGTATATAATGGAGCATGCCAAGTCCACAGTGAGTGCTGAGCCACCCATGTGCCGAGTCACTCAAGTGCTAAGTAGAAAGTGTATGCTAAGTGATTCAGGTGTTGAGCATACAGTGGATGTTGAGTGATACAAATGCTGAGCCAGAGTATAAAGAATAGTATATGCCAAGCATCAAATGCTGAGTAAGATAGTTTTGTCATAGTTGTTTGTAATGGAAAAAACAACTATGTAAACCATTTTTGAGCTGACTTAAAGACTAAATCATGATATTTAAAGATAAGGAAAAATCAAAATTTGGATTCCCAATGTATTGCATGTAGCCAATCAAAAAAGGGAAGGTTTAAGTGGCAAAATGGATGAATCACAACTATTGATTTATACCTACCCTAAGTCACCAAAGTCTTCTTAAGGAGGACAAACCCTAAACTATCTATCTTGTGAAGAGAGAAGTTTGAATGTACAAACAAAGCATTCATGGTGGCTAAGGAGTTATGAATAGAGATTAAATTGAAGAATTAGTTAAAGGACAATGAGAGATCTGATTAGAAGGATCAAGAATACATCCACATAGACGTGATTTGTCATTAGACAATCAAGTGCTAACCATAGGATCATTTTTGAATCATTCTAGTGGGTGAATCAAGTAAATATCTTAACAAATTAGTCCTAATAGGCAATAATGAAATCCTTTAACAAGGTACTTAATTATGAGTTGAAGTCCTTTAACCAAGCACACTTCTAGCAAGGTGTTGCAATCCTTTAATAAGGTAAGACCTAATAGTCTTTGTAAGCCTTCAATAAGGTAAGACCTAATAGTCTTTGTAAGCCTTCAATAAGGTAGACCTTTCACAGGACAGATCATGTCTCATGATCAAACATTGTAACCTTCATTGGTTACACTTTATTACTATAGTAGTGAAGATTTGTGGGTATCATCCCTACCCCAGTTTTACCTTCTCATTGGAGGGTTTTTGGGTAATCATATGTGTTTACTTGATTACATATTTTAGATGTACATGGTTTACATGGTATTTCAGTTTACTTAGTGAATTTATGAGATGGATGTGTGGTGAAAGTTTTTATGGGTAGAAGTTTAAACTATTGATTCACTCCCCCTTTAGAAGTTTACCTTTCCTATTGTAATTCCAAAATAGATCTCAAACCTAAACTTCTCTAGTATGAAATTTCCTATTATAGCTCTATAACATTCATATCTAATAGACTCTTATGTGACCAAAATATTTTTTTCTATGTTCATCCAAAAATTTAAGTTCATGTAGCCACATGACTATAATCTTAATATGTTACAAGATCTCTAAGAGCTACCCTAAGTGAAAGAATCTCAACTTCAAGCGCTGAAAAATATTTTGAACCATAGATGAGTGAAAAAAGTGTAGCTCTAGTAGGCATGTGAATACTAGTCCTCTAGGCCCAAAACATTAGATTAATTTGTAGATGCTAGTCTCTCCAAGATTTGTTAATAGTTCTATAAAAGATTTTTTGGTGAGCCTTATTAGAACCCTCAACTTGACCATACCTTTAATGGAAGTACATAGAATAACAATGTTCTATAATCTTGAACTTCTTGCAAAGTTGTTTTAGGTCTTGATTCTTGAACTAGCCTCCATTCTCATTAACTATGGAGGAGGGTATGCAATACCAAAAAATAATGTAGTTGAGGATAAATAGTGAGACTTTCTTTCTAGAGCAATAGACAAAGGCACAACTTCAACACACTTAGTGAAATACTCTATAGCAGTGATTATGAACTTATGACCTCCTAATGAGTTTGGATAAATATTTCATACCAAATAAAAGGCCCATAGTTTATAAGTAGAATGTGTGAATGATAGTATGAGTTATCTTCCTAATACATGTAGAATCAAATTACCATTAATTTGACACTTCTTGTAGGAATTGGAATATCTTATATCTATTTGCATAGTGGGCCAATAGTAACCAACCCTTAGAATTTTTTGAGATAATGCAAGATGATTAGAGGGTGACCAAAAAATGTCATCATAGACTTCAGCTAGTGCATGTTTAGATTCCTCTCTCTCTCTCTCTCTCTCTCTCTCTCTCTCTCTCTCTCTCTCTCTCTCTCTCTCTCTCTCTCTCTCCACACCTAAGAAGTGTTCCATCTATACCCCTCTTAAACAAATCACTAGTAGAGAGAAATATTACGAATAAGTTTATATTTTTCCTTATAAATTAAGCCATCAAGAATAATTCTTGTTGGAAGGATTAATGGGAGACAAGATGCTAAGAGGGAGGGGGTGGGGGGGGGGGGTGAATCAGAATCTATAAAACTTTTCACTGCTTAAATAATATAATATATTAACTGCATTTACTCCTAATCCATCTCATATCTTAGAGCTCATACCATATAATCATAAATTATAATGTTTAAATTAAATCTATCTAAGCATAAAATCCATGAAAATATAAACACATAACAAAAATATTTTGGTAAACCAGAAACGCTCTACAGTGAAGGTAAAATTGGGGTGGGGATGAAACCCACAAATCTTACTATTTCAATAATAAATTTTGCCTGTTAGGGCTATAATTTGATCACTTTTGATGATTACCATGTGAGGGGTTTTCTTGGTTAAAAGAATTATAAGACTATTAAGTCAATCTTTATTAAAGGATTCAAGCTCACAATAAAGTAAGCACTTTGTTCAAATATAAAACAAGGTTTGTTAAAACCACTCTATTAAGATATTTTTCTTACACTTGTTAGAATGTCTTAGTACCTGATCCTTCAGTTTTCTCTTAAAATATGTTAACATATCTCCTCTCTTCAATGTTCAAAATTGATCTCCTTATTTGATCTTCTCAATTCTTCCCTTCATTGCTAGGTTTCTCTATCTTATCTTTCTATCAAACTTAGTCTACCATGCTTTGTCCTTAGCTTGTTCGCACCTTCACATTTTCTTCTTGCTTGCCATAATAATTTAGTGTTATATCCATTCTTAAATATATAATCATAGAGTGTTCTATACTTTAATCAATGATCCATATTTCATCATTTTTATGTTTATCCCTTCTAATTTTCTAATTGGTCAATCAATTTTTCTTGGGATTAATGCCTTCTACGAAAATGCATAATATTCTACTTGACTGTCTCTACAATATTTAAATATTGCATAGAAGTCATCCAAAATGGTTTACATAAGTTTTTCTGACATTACAAACACATATGCCAAAACTAGTTTACTTGGCACCTGAATGTCTCGACACTCATTCATAACTAACATTCATGCTAGCACTTGGCTTCTATAGGCTTGACATATACTAACTCAGTCAACATAAGTTCACTTTAGATTGTTCGGTCTCCATTGTTTTACTCGGCATATATACTAGCTCAGTCTCTACTAGGGTTCTTGGAACCCTTTGACTTTCTTAGGATGTAGTGATATATGAACAAGTCCTTTGTATCTTGGCCTTCTTTGGATGGCTCATTCACAGTGATGATTGACCAATATTGCCTTGAAAATGACTAAGTGTTGGGCACTAATAGGAAACTAGGCTTAGAGATCAACAATCTCCCCCTTTGACATTAGTGGAAAAAGAACCTTGTCATGACTTAGCAATTCATTCAAAAATAGCACTCCCCCTAAGACTATGATTCAGTCTTCAAAAACTTAACTCTTCTATACAATATACACATACATGTAAACTTTGATATTGGCCCATCTGATAACTCTGTTTTTTATAAGATCTTTTGAATTCTCCTATGGAGAAATGATTCCCCCATTTTTGAATGATTTCTATCATGATAAAATTTCCATCTCTATGTCTATCTCCCCCTTGGTTTCTGTCATAATTAGATTCCTCCTTTTTTTTTGGCACTTATGGCTTGGGATTTGTAGGGTTCAACTTGTATTTTTCCAAAAATATTTGATGAGAAGCCAAAATCTCTTCAAGCTCTTGATGTCATTTGGATCTCATTGATTGCATGACTTGAATGAAAATTTCTAGCTGAGTAGTTAGATTAATTAGGCTCTCTGATGTTGAAAGATGTAGATCTTTCCTTGTCTAATGCTGAAAGATGTAGATCAATTAGGCCTTCATGTCTTCCTGTATTAGATCAATAGAGTGTTGACTCTCCAATGTGAAGAAATCAACATCACAAAGTTTCATATACAATGAATGAATTAATTTCAAATTTCTTCCAAACTAGTGGTAAGTTTAGAAAGTTCTACGTGCTTTATTGCAAGTTTAGTCGAGACTTTTTCCAAAAGTTTATGCTCAAATATCTTCTCAGACCATCCCAACATTCTATCACTAGTCTCTATATCCTCTGTTTATACTTTATCAACTATATAAATGAGTTGATCCAAAATTTTATGTTGCTCATTAACATCATGAACCTAGAAAGCATCAACAAAAATGTCCTTAATATCATGTAATACATGTGAGTGTTAAATATAGGCCTCTAATAAAACCACACACTTCAACATTATCATTATTTGTTAAGTACATCCTAGAATGAACATAAGATTATTCATATGGAATGTCTGCACAAGGTGATCTATTACCTTCTAATAGTAACCAAACCAAACTAGTATGAAGGATTTAAATGAATGCAAAAGAAAAATTAACCTATGTTTCTGATATTTTTTATGCAAATATATGAATTAGTCTAAGAATGAGATAAGAAAAATAATCTATACGATGAAGCATGTGAAAGAAATGGAGTTGTGAATACAAAATGCTTGAGTGCTTAATCCAATAGTGGCTCGATATCCTTCACTTGCATCCTCCTCAAGTGAGAGGTCATGGGTCTCTTTTATAGAATCGTGGACTTAATCAATGGTCAAGATTAAACTGGATGTACAGTTCAAATTATAGGAAAGAATGACTCTTCCATTTTTTATGGAGTTGAATAAGATGAATTAGGGAGGAATATTGATCTATTCAAATATGACCTCATAATTATAATTAATTAAATAATTAGTTTCAATAATTATGATGAGTATATTTTATTAAATCAATATTTATAATTCCATTTTCATGTGAAATGAATTAGGAAAGAATATTGATCCATTCAAATATGAACTCACAATCTAATATTCTAATTAATTAAATAATTAGTTTCAACAATTATGATGAGGATATTTAATTAAATCAATATATTTAATACCATTTTCATGTGTATTAGCTAAAGTGGGGTGGATTTTAATTTAATTAAAGTACTAGGACTTGTAATTAAATTAATTCTATTAGAAGCTTAATTTAGCCAATTTAGATCAATATTTAGGAATTAAATATTGTATTTGATTAATACAGGTTAGGGGTTTTCTGCATTTGACATTTAGGTCAAGTAAAGGTAATAAGAATTAGAAATGCCGAGTACAATAGGACTTAAATGAAGTAGAAATTGATGTTATAGGATTGATGCACTAAAATTGGTTCAAAATGCCAATGTGCCAATTTAGGGGTATTACATTTGCATCACTTTGAAGAAACGTGTGAGTACCACATTGATTCAAAGAAAATGAAAGTATGAGGCATATAACAAGAACTAAGATTGGTTCTAAGATTGATGATACAAAAACCAATTGATGATATTTTTAGGGTTATCTCCAGAATGAAGCTTAACCCTCCAGAGTCTAGATAGAACAACTAGATACTAGTCCAAAAGAATTAAGATTGTTATGATTCATAGGATTGTTCCCAGAATGAGACTCAATCCTTAGGAGTCAGGATTAGAATACCCTAATACCCCTTCATTAAAATATGACAAGATTAATTATTATTTATAGGACTATCCCCATAACAAGGTTTAATACTTAGGGATTAGGGTTAGAATGACCTGATAACTATCCATTAAATAGTGGCTAAAAGAGAGCTTGGGATTATCTCTAGAATGAAGCTTAATCCTCCATAGTCCACATAGAACACTTGAACACTAGTCCATAAAAGAGATAAAAATACCTATCATGAGTCATAGGATTATCCCTAGAACAAGGATTAACCCTCAGGAGTCCAAATAGAACCCCTAAATACATGTCCATCAAGCTATGACAAGGGCTCCTATGAGTTTGATCAGTTGATCAATAAATAAGATACATAGCATATGATGCCAGATAGAGGAAACAAAGATGCTCCTAGTGATGAGATGCCCCTAGTGATGCATATATTATATTTGGATTAGATAAATGTATAAATAAGATAGATAACATATGATGCAAGATAGCAGAAACAAAGATGCTCCTAGTGATGAAGATTTATAATCAGATTAGATAAATGCCAAATTTAATTGATTGAATGAAGTAGTCATCGTTCTCCCTTGGGGGAGAAATTGAAATATGACACATGAGAATAGTGATGTAAAGAAATATATTTGAAGACAATTATGTGATCAAAGATTCAGAACAATGTAGAACAATTTGAGTTGATTCAAGGTGATTCAAAGGTCTTGTTGACCAAGTTTGACCACAGCTGACCAAATTTGACATTTTATGAAAATTTGGAAACTTTGGAGAATATGTTGATTTGATGGTGTTTTCAGATTCATATGGTATCAGAAAGATAGACTACACAAGTGTTCGACCGTGTTGGTCCCAAAATTTTAAAATGTGATTTTGAGTTGTTCAAGTGTGTTAGATTTTGATTTTGATGTATGTATGTGTAGTTTAAATGAGATATAGATATGTAATGTATGAAATGAAGTTGAAATGTAAATGAATGATATGATAATGTAAAATAGATATGTACTAACATCTCATGTAGGATTTTTATTTGTTGCTCATGATAGGTACTCAAAAAAATGCAAAAATATCAACCATGGAATGGAACACTTGTGTAGTCAAAGATGAAATGTGATATGTGTAAGAAATATTCAACCTCTCAAGGGGAGGAATGAAATTAAATAAGTAACATAAATCATTCACTAATTCAAGTTTAATATGAAATTTAGGCCTATGCTAGATGCAAATCCTAGGGCTAGTTACTGAATCCATAAGATATAGTTTTCATCACAAAGCATTCTATTAAGGCCACCAGATATTGTACAATCCTCATTGACATTGCAATCATGAGAATATGAATATGACATGATTCATAGTTTTGTCAAAATTAGATGTAGGTATTAAGGTACAAGAAGCCAAAATGACTAGAATATTTTTTCATGTTGATATAGCAAGCGAACATAAGCATCGAAGCATTAATGCTAGGATGACCAAAATATTTCTTGTGTAAAAATAGACTAGAAATGTGAGAAGTCCTTCTCATGCCAAGTAACCAATAAGAATTATGTCTGCAATGACCCTTGCATTAGTAACCTGATACATAAGGTTGCTAAGTATACTTGTTGTTACCTGTTCATTCACTTCATAGGACGAGTATCAATATTTCAATGTAGCATAGAGAATTCACTCAAATAGTCAATGAGAAGAATCAACCTCATTGAAGTTTCCATAAAAAATGAGTCAAGGTACACATGGCCATCCAACATAAGATAGAGGCTCTTTTAGTGGACACCCCTTTTATATAGATCCTTCGAATCATTGGAACTAAACCATCAATCGAAACACAAAGAAAAGATCATGCCCCCAGTCCTTGATTCTCTAGTCAAATTGGACATCCTCAAGTTTCTCAAAGGGGAATAAAAAAGAAAAATAACAACACAAAGAAAAGATCATCATAGGTCAAATAGTTTCAATGTTTTGAATTCAGTTTCAGTGTCAGAATATTGATGTCAAATGTTGATTGTCAGAATGCATTGTAAGAAATCTCTTTAGTAGATGGATGATAGTAGAAAAACATGGTTAGTAAAAATGGTGACTAATATTAGAGAGATTTTCTTCAAGAGGAATCTCATAAATAAACTAAGTAATAGTAGATAGACACAGTTAGGACAACTGGTGACTGACACAAAAGAGATCTTCTTCGAGAGGAATCTCATTATTATACTAAGTGATAGTAGATAGAAATGGTTAGGAAAATTGCTGACTAACATTAGAGAGATCTTCTTTGAGAGGAATCTCATCAATATAGTAAGCAATAGTAGAAAGACACAGTTAGGACAAATGATGACTGATGCAAAAGAGATCCTATAAAACCATAGGGACTTGCTCCCAAGGCTATGACCAGTTTCAATCCATGTAGGTTCAAGTAGAGTCTCAAAGATAACCAAGAGTGTATGCATGAGAAAAAGGAGAAAATTGAAGTAGGAATGTGAAGTACTAAAAGAATGAAAGAAATTGTATACGAGCTAGAAGATGTGCTACAAGATATAGCATTTGAAACAAGAGGCTCATTTTTACTAGGTTTTCACCTTCTTGGAAAATATTATATTGTTTCTTCTAGGATGCATTTTGTACATGATGTTGCTAATTCTTAAGGTTTTCCCTCAAAATCAGGTCACCCACTTGGAAGTCATGTGGTTTAACTTTCTTATTGTAACTCTTGGACATCTACTTTTGGTAAGCTCATAGATGATCGAATGCCACTTACCAACATTCATCTAATAATTCTAGCTCTTGTAGCTAAGATATTCTATAGTTATCATCAGTAATGAGGCCCTTCAGAGAGACTCATAGAGTAGGAATCTCAACCTCAATTGAAGCACAACATCCACTCCATAGACCAAAGCAAAGGGAATTGTTCTTTTAGGATTTCTACTACTTATTTTGTAAGCCCATAGAGATGGATTGATTTGAAGGTGTCAGTCCCTTCTAGATTTGTTAACTATGTGATGTTGGATTTTGAGAATAGCCTTATTATATGCTTCTTCTTGTCCACTATCCTGGGATTAGTAGATCGAAGACCGATGTTGCATGATTTTGAACTTTGAGCATAGCTCTTTCAGATATTTTCTTTTGAATTGTCCTCCATTATCAGTAATAATGCATGATGATACACCATACCTATAGATAATGTAGTTGAGAATGAACATAGCTATAGGTTTTCCATTACCCTCAACAAGAGGGACTACCTCTAGCCACTTTGTGAAGTACTATGTAGCTGTTATGATGAGCTTGTGTCCATTTGAAGAAGATGGATGAATCTGACTCATCAAATCAAAGGCCTATTATTAGAATGGCCAAAGTGTGATGAAAGGAATTAGCTCACTGGCTAGAGCATGAATCATATTTTTGTGTAGTTGGCACTACTTACAAGACTTGGCATATTTTAATGCCTCTTTCTCCATTTCCAACCAATAGTAACTAGCTCTAATAAGTTTGCAAGCCAGTGACAAGCCATTTGAGTGTGATACACAAATTCCTTCAAGTACCTTAGTTAATTCATATTTTGAATCTTTTTGTTCTAGACACCTAAGGAGTGTACCATCAAGACCTCTCCTAAACCAATTCATTAGTGATGATGGCATACCATGATGTATTTTGGATAAGGTAACTTTTCTTATTCTGGGTCAGAGTATCCAAAAAAATTTGGTCTCATAAGTAGGAGTATATGTGATGGTAGTGAGATGAATCTTGTCCTATGATAGGACAAGTCATTTGGGATTTAGGATAATCATAACCAGGGTAGGATAATGTCTCTACTAGGAACTCATGTCAAAAGTCATTTTCTAGCATTTGTAACATAGAAGATAGAGTGATCATTACAATGACTACCTTATTATCTAGTTAAGGAATCTACTAGAAAGTAACATGTGCAAAGTACTTTTTCAAATCATCAACCATTCTCTTGTAAGGCATCACTTTTTCATCTTTTGTTTGATAGATATTGTTAACTTGATTAATCACCAACTCTGAGTCACCAAAGATGTTTAGTTTGTCTACCCTCCATTCAACAATGATTTTCATCCCATTGATCAAGGCTTCATATTCAAAAATATTGTTTGTACAAGGAAAGAGAATATTGTATGCCTTAGGTAAAGAATATTTCTATGGGGTGATGGATAGAAGTCTAACACTAGATCCTTGTTGTTTGAATGATCCATTGAAGAATGTAACCCATGTTTTGTGTGTTAGTAATAGAATAGACTTATCAAGAAATTCAACATTTAGTGGTTGGTGACTTTGCAACGGTTCATCTGCTAATTGATGAATGATTGCTTGTCCTTTGATAACTTTCTATTCTACATACTCAATGTCAAACTCACCCAGGATAATAACCCATTTAGTCAGTCTTCTTATTAGTAGCTTTGTTGAGAAAATACTTTAATGGATAAATCTTTTCAATCAGTCTTGTAGTATGAGAGAGCATGCAATGTCTCAACTTTTGAGAAGCAAAAACAACTACCAATCAATCCTTCTTGATAATGTTGTAATTCATCTCATACAAGAACAATGTATGATTGAGGTAGTAAATACCTCGCTCCTTATTATTATTATCTTCTTGAATCAATAAGATACCTAGAGATGAGTCTATTTTAGAGATGTAAAAAATGAGTAGCTTCCCATGAATGTGAGGCATTAGTAGTGGTAGATTAGCAAGATATTTCTTGATATGTGTTAAGCTTAGATCACATTTTGTATTCTAGTTGTATTTCTCAAACTTATGCAAAATTTTAGTGAAGGGTTATGATTTATCTACTAATTATGATATGAATCGATTAATATATTGAATTCTTCCCTGTAGCTCTCTCATTTTACTGATGTTGCGAGGCAGAAACATCTCCATTATAACTTGAACCTTTTTTGGATCCACCTTGATAAATTTTGTAGACACAATGTACCAAATGGGGAGCTTCCCCACTTAAGAGATTCATTTATTTTCCCATGATACTCCTAGACCACTTAGGGTTACTACTCCTAACCCTAACTTATAGGATCCCTTCCCAATTCCCTTTCACCAAGATACTCTCCCAACAATTCAATTTTTAATCCTATACCTCTAGTTCACCAAATATGCACTTGTGTCCCGAGATGCCAAAACTTTACCATATGCACCTAAGAGGCAAAAATCAAGGTTAAACCTTCATTCAAAGGTTCTTGATCCATTTCCCACCATTCTACATCATGCTTTCAAGTTTCACGCTCATTCATCTCCAAATTGCCTAGTTAGCCCTTGTAGTCCTAAGAGCCCCTATTACCCATCCTAGAAACAAGGAAAGTGTAATAACTCATAAAAATTAATAACAAGTCCCCTTGGTGTGTTCAAGGATTTTTTTCCCTACTACATAACCTTGAATATTTTTTAGGTTTTAGGCCCTTGAGTTGGTTGTATAGTACAACTTTAGAAAACCCTCATTTTTAGGGGTTTCAAAGGCAATGAACATGCCTTCAACCTCCATTCCAAACCTCCTTCTTTGATTTTTGAACCATTCATAATCTACTCCTTCATTTCCAAACCAATATTATCTTGTGCCAATCTATTGTTCTTCTTACAACTCCAAATCAATCCTTTATTGCACCTTGCCAAGCTTACATTGCTTGCCTAGGGCTAGGGCTCGCTTGAAAAATAAGCTTCCTAACTTGAAAAGACCCCCAAAATTAATATATACACTATTTAAAAAGGCTAGTGATTGGTTTCAAAGATCCATGGTGTTTTAACTAGGGAAACTTAAGCCATAGCCATTTTCATGTTGGCAATACAACATAGGACAGGAGGAACAACAAAATTATTCAGTTTTCCAAACCCTAACAGATGAAAGCTTGAAACAAAAATAACTATGAATAGATTCAAAAAATAATATCAAGACTCTATTCCATAAAAAATAGTCAGTTATTCAATCCAACTCCTCTACTCAATCCTCAAAAACCACATTCCAGTTCACAAAATTGCTCTATTATGGGTATTGTCCGTACATCCAACTATCCAACCCCTGGAAATGAGTTGGAATTTTTGAAAATAGTATTAATCCTCCATTATAGCCTTTAGTTTCAACCATAACTACATAAATAGTTTTTTCTTCCAAAGCTCCATAAAAAGTTGTCAAGCAATTTTGCAAAAATGCAAAGTTGTTAATGCAACTTTTTGACAACTTTTGTAGTTTTGCACATTGGCTCTTTAAACTTATCTAGTGCAATACCAAACCTCCTAAAATGACCTTAGGATGCATAAGGACCACCCTTACACACTTCTTTCCCCCTTTTAAGTCATTTTTCCACATTTTGCCTCTTAGAGCAATTTCACCTAATAGGACCTATTTGTTAAAAACTTGACTCACATTCCAAATCCTATCTAATTATACCTCTTAATCAAATTTTGGGACTTTATTCTTAGTCCTTATTCCCTTAATGGTTGGTTAGACCATTCACAAACCAAAAATGTTTTAGATTTCCTTTCTTACCCCTAGGTACTCCTGCACCATTCTCCCCATGTAAGAAAAAAACCTAAGGTACTGCTAGAGATAAGAACTCCTTGTTGATGCCATGCTTCTTAAAGTCATTTTCAAAATTACAAGCTGCCCTAGCCTCAGATAAATCTACCCATTTCACCATATGTTGCTTGTACACTTTGTTTCTTGTACTCTTCTTCACCCTAGAATCCAAAGTCTTCTCTACCTATGGTTGTGCTTTTGTTGGTACCTGTAGGTTTGAGATGTCCTTGCTTAACTCCTCCTACTATTCTACTTCATCCACCTTAGGAACTTATAAGTTATTAGGTTTTTAACATTAAATATTGGAGAGATAGCCATGTCCTTTGGTAAGTCCACCTTGTAGGTATTGGATCCATACTTCTCAAGTATCTTGCATGGCCCAATCAGCTTCATCTACAAATTTCTAGGGATTCCCCTTTGTAACGTATCCTTGTTTTGATACACCATCACCAAGTCTCCCACTTGAAACTGTAACTCTCTTCTCCCCTCATCTTTCTTCTCCTTCAATTTTCGGTATGTCTCCATCAATATTTTCTTTACTTGATCATGCACCTCCTTCATTCACTGAACAAAATCATCATCATGCCCACTAATTTTTTCATGTGAAGGTAGGTTCCTTAGCTCCATTATGCCTCTTGGTTGAGTGTCATAACTACTTGAAAAGGACTTAACCCTATTTTCCTATTATTTTAATCATTATATGCAAATTCAGCTTGGGGAATGACTTGCTCCCAAATTTGCCCATACTCTTTGGTAAGAAACCTTAATAGATTTCCTATGACCCTATTGATAACCTTTGTTTGACCATCTATTTGAGGATGGTAGGAAAAAATATGTGCTAGATTTTTTTCAAGCCTCTTCTGTAGGGTCTTCCAAAAGTGACCCATAAACTTGACATCCCTGTTAGCAACTATGCCCCTTGGTAAGCCATGTATCCTTACCACCTCTATGAAGAATAGGTTGGAAATGTTACTTGCATCATGGGTTGTCTTACATGGTATGATGTGGCTCATTTTACTGAACCTATCTACTACCACAAACACATTCTCCATCCATATCCTAGTCCTTGGCAATCCCACTATGAAGTCCATGCTAATGCATTCCCAAGGCCTATTAGGAATGGGTAGAGGTTGGTAGAGTCCTACATGTGAGGAAGTTCCTTTTTCCTTCTAACATATGCTACATTAATCCACATACCTCCTTACATCCCTTTACATTTTGGGTCAGTAATAGAACCTCTCCAAAAGGTCTAAGGTCTTGCTAAGACCAAAGTGCCCACTCATGTTGCCATTGTGCTTCTTTTATATGAGATTTTCCCACATATATCCCCTTGGGATGCATAACTATTTAGCTTTGAATGATAATCCATTCTGCAAGGTGTACTCAACAAACTCACTATGAAAATAATTAGCAAAGTCAATACATACCTTGTAAACCTCTAAGAAATTAGTGTCCTCCTCATATAGGTCTTTGAATCCATCTAAGCCAATTCTCTACAACTTGGCTTCTTGCATTGTCAGCAACCTCCTGCTCAAAGCATCTTCCACTTTGTCATTTGGCCACTTTTTGTGCTTGATAGTGAAAGTGTAGCACTACAAAAACTCCATCCACTTAATGCGCCTCAGACATAGCTTCTCCTATGAATGTGTAAAGCTTAGAGTTTGGTCATATATGAAGATCACAAACTCCTAAGGTAATAGATAATGCCTCCACTTCTTGAGGACTTTGACAAGTGCAAAAATATCTAGATCATATGTTGGATACCTTGTCTTAGCTTCATTAAACCTCTCACTAAAAAATGCTACTACTTCCCTCTTGGCTCAAAATTTCCCCAACTACTATGTTGCTGGCATCATACTCCACCACAAATGGCTTCTCAAAACTAGGAGAAACCAAAATTTGGCATATTTCCACTTCTTTCTTCAACCTCTCAAAACTTGCATCCACTACCTTGGTCCATGTGAACTTGGTTTTCATGCCCCCCTTGATGGTGCCATTCATAGGTGCACAAATTTCACTAAACCTCCTCACAAATTTCCTATAGAATTGTGCTAGGCCATGAAAACTTTTGACCTCACTTGTAGATCTATAGGTAGGCCAACTCAAGATTGCCTCCACCTTGTCCTTGTCTAGTTTCAAATTCCCTTGGGATACTACGAACCACAAATACACTAGCTCCTCCTTCATGAACTCACTCTTCTCTAGATTTATTATTAGCTTTTCCTCTTGAAGCTTCCTCAAAACCAATTCTAGGTTCTTCATATGTTTCTCATTTATCTTGTTGAGGATGAGGATGTCATCTAGGTATACAACAACAAACATTCCTATGTAGTCTTTTAAGACCTCATTCATGACTCTCATGAAGGTACTTGGTGCATTGGTAAGGCCAAATGACATTACCAACCACTCATAGAGACCATCATTGGTCTTAAATGAAGACTTCCATTCATCCCCTTCATCCATCCTAATCTGATAATACCCACTTTCAAGATAAATTTTGGAGAAGTACCTAGCTGCACCTAGACAATCCATCAAATCCTCTATCCTAGGAATGGGAAATTTGTACCTAATTGTGATTTTATTAAATACTCTAGAATTAGTGCACATTCTCCACTTACCTCTCTTTTTGTGTGTTAGGACCACTAGTACAACACATAGACTGATGCTCTTCCTAATCAGCCCCTAATCAAGCAACTCTTGAGCTTGCCTTGCAATCTCCTTGTTTTTCTCTAGAGTCATCTTGTATGTAGGTTTTTTTGGTAGTGGTGCTCCTAGTATGAAGTCAATCTAGTGACTTATGGCCCTCTTTGGAGGTAAAGTTGGTGGGGCCCCATCATAAATGATATCTTTGAAGTGATCCAATAGGTGTTGTACCTCTGCAAGAATAGGTGTTGGTGAAGTTATCTTCTCCTACTTGGGTTTTACCATAATAGCATATCTAACTCCCTCACCTTCCTTAGAGTCCTTGAGGAACTCTTTCCCACTCATAAAAAAAGTCTTAGCAGTTGCTTTTTCCACCTTATCTTCCTCGACTATGGATTGTATATTTCTTGAAAGAATACTTATTGTCCTTCCCATGATGTACTACCTCCCTATCATATTTCCAATTCCTCCTAATAGAAGATGGAAGGCATCCATGGGGAGTACATCACATAGGATCTTATCCTAATATTTTCCAATAGTTTTTTCTACCCAAACTTTTCCATTCACTAGGACATTCTACCCTTTGTTCAACCAAGTCACTTTATAAGGACATATATTTGTTATCTTTGTCAAACCAAGTTTTTGTACTGCATCCTCTAACATGACATTGTTAGTAGATCATGAGTCTTTGATTACTTTGCATACCTTTCCTAGTAACTTGGAAGTAGTCATAGATAATGCTCTTCTCTACTTGCATTCCTCTTTTACTATTTCCTTCACTAGAACTCTCCTCAACATGAGGTTCTCTCCCTTCTCAACATCAAGATCTACTTCACCTACTTTCTAATTATCCTCTTCTTGGATGTAGGTGATTTTCTTTTCTCCATGGGATGGGGATGCCTTCTCTAGACATCTGTAGGTAGGGTGTCCCAACTTTCCATAGTTATAGCACTTCATATTGTTGAATTGTGAGCCCCTATTGACATTCCCATATCTTCCTATTCCACCATTGCTGGATCTTCTACCTCTACTAAAGCCTCCCGTCTAACTGGTCTCACTAGCTTTCTCATTCCACTTAGACTCCCCATAGCCTTTCTACTCATTAGTCCTTCCACTAGAGCCTCTCCTTGAGCCACCTCTAAAGTCTTCACCTCTACCCCTGTTCTTGGAACTTGAGTCCCCTTTCTTCCTTAGTTTATCTTCCACTTCTATAGCCATTTGAAAATAGCTTTGCAATGTGGTGAGACTAAATAAACTCAAATCATCTTGGATAGACCACTTAGGCCATTTAGGTATCTAGCCACCTTGATGCTCTTTGCCTCTTGTACCCTTGATCTTAGGACCAAATTTTGAAACTCCTTAGTATAGGTATCTGCATCAAAATCCTTCTTCTTGAGATTCTACATATGCATATGAATTTAAATCTCATAGTCCTCTGGCAAATAGGTCTCTTTTATCTTTGCCACCATATCCTTCTAGTTAGCTATAGGTTGCTTCCCTTCACTCTCTCTTTCCTCTTGCACAAACTTCCACCATGTCAATGATTGACTTTTCAATCTAGATTTTGCAAATATCACCTTTTGAGCCTTTGTCATCCCTTCACATTTGAAACAGTTTTACATGCTCTCAAGCCATTCTAGTACCACCTTTGTATCCATCTTACCATGAAAAAGTGTGACATTTTCTAGGCTCTTTCCTCCAATAGCCTTGAGGGCTATGAGGAATGGATCTTATTCACCAAGTGGAGGATCTGGTTTAGGTATCTCATCCTCTAGACTTGCCTTCTATTTACCCTTGCCAAAGTCTCCATATTCCTTAGCTTGGGTTGCATCCTCCATCTCATTTAGCTTATCTTTGACCTCCTCTAGGGCCTCATCAAGAAGCCTTATTTTCTCTTCCATGAGCTTCTATTTCTCATCTGCCTCCTTCATCAACTCTACAGTGGTAACCATCTTTAAAGATCCACTTGACTTAGTGGAATACAACATAACACTACAAGTCTCAATCTTATGGCTCTGATACTACTTTGATGGGGAGCTTCCCCACTTAAGTGCTTCCTTCCTCTTCCTAGGATACTGCTAGGGTTACTAATCTTGACCCTAACCTAGAGGATCCCTTCCCAATCCCCTTTCACCAAGAAAATCTCCCAACAATTCAAGTTTCAATCCTTTACCTCCAGTTTACCATCTATGCACTTGTTTCTTGGGATGTCAAAAATTCACCTTGTGCACTAAATAGGCCAAAATAAAGGTTGAACCTTCATTTTGAGGTTCTTGACCCATTTCCCACCATTCTACATAAATCTTTCAAGTTTCACACTCATACATCTCCAAATTGTTTAGTTAGCCCTTGTAGCCTTAAGTGCCCCTATTACCCCTCTAGAAACAAGGAAAGTGCAATAAATCATAAAAAATATTAACAAGGCCCCTTGGTGTGTTTATAGCCTTTTTTCCCTATGACCTAACCTTGAATATTTTTCATGTTTTAGGCCCCTGAGTTGACCTTACAGTATGGCTTCAAAAAACCCTCATTTTTAAAGGTTTCAAAGGAAATGGACATGATTCCTTCACCACTATCTTAAACCTCCATTCCCAACCTCATCCTTTGATTTTTGAACCCTTGATACTCTACTCCATTTCCAAACCAATATTAACTCATGCCAATCCATTGTTCTTCTTAAAACTCCAAATTGCTTGCCTAGGGCTCACTTGAAAAATAAGCTTCCTAACTTGCACAAACCCCAAAATTAATCTATACACTATTTACAAAGGCTAGTGCTTGGTTTCCAAGAGCCATGCTATTTTTGTTACAAGATTCAAGAAGAGTTGGCAGATTAACGGATTTTTGGATGATTAATTAATTAACAGAGGAACAAATGTGTTCCTTATAAAGAATTACAAGGATGTTGTTTCTAAAAGAAACAATGTAGACTGAAGACAAAATTAGAAATAAAACTAGAGACAGGATAGGAAACATTCCTATCTGGACTGAAGAAAAAAGAGACAGGATAGGAAACATTCCTATCTAGACTGAAAGACGGACTACAGAGAAGTAGTTGACTATTATAGAAAGTATAAGATCTTATCTTAATACCCTCCCTTAATGGTCAACGTACGGATGTCAGAACATTCTATGATAATTGAGACCCTCCCTAGATCTACAGAATGTTGAAACCAAGAAGCTTTGCCAGAAGAGTGCTATGACTCAAAATAGGTTGCATTTACAAAACTTCATTTTTGTGGAAAAAATGGTAAAACCCAGAATCTCACACAACCTTGCGTATTACAGACAACTTGAAATATTTTTGAGGAGAAAATCAACAAACCCAAGAAAAATAGAAACAGATTCAGAAGGCGAAAAATGTAGCTTCGCCTTGATCAGGAAGCTCGACAACTTGTGCTGTTGGCTGGGAAGCATTTTTCCTTGCTTGGGTAGCCAAACATTTCCGGCACTCGAACTTCATATGGCCGAACTTGTGACAGTAAGTACACTGCACATTTTGCTTCGTAGAGCCATCCAGGGATTGAGCAGAAGGTTGATGCTAGAAAGGCTGAGAAGATTGATGGTTGTCGATGTTCTGTTGAAAGGATTTTGTAGCAAATGCCTACTCTGAGGAGGCTGTAGAAGCACCACTACCAAACTGTTGTTTCCAACGATCCTGCTGCAGAAGTTTGGTGCATAATTCTGGAAACTTCATATCAACATTAGTTGACGTAATGTTGAGTGTTTCTATGAAGTGCTCATAGGGTGATGGTAGACTTTTCAGAGTGATGACTACCATATCCTCTTCCTCCATTTTCTGACCAATAGCTCTGAGCTGATCACGAATGTCCTTAATCTTTGTCAGATGCTCTTGTAAGGACATACGTTCATCCATCATAATGGAGAACAACTAATTTTTTAGAAAGAATGCCCGACTTTTGTCAGATGTTTCATGCAACTCCTTCAGATATTTCCAAATTTTTGCAGTTGACTTGCTTGAAGGAATCTGTGGTAGTTGATCATCGATAACAAAGAGCTTAAGAAGCATAACAACCTCTCGATTGCGATCATCAAACTTGTCTTGTTCTGCTTGGTCAGAGGTCGGACGATTCTTTGTGCCTAGAACAAGCTCATCCAAATGACGATATTCGAAGATGGTTAACATGCGCTGCTTCCAATGATTATAATTGTGGCCATTGAATCGTAGACTACCCTCGAACATCAGATTAGTCAAAGATGCCATTTGCACAAAGTTCGAGGCAATATTGAGGCTGACCCAAAAAAAAATGACAAGTGCCCAGAAGAGTAGACAGAAAACCCAGAAGGAATCTGCAGTCGCAATGTAAATCTGCTGGCTTGAAAATTGAGGCATGAAAAATGAGGTACCCAAAAAATTCTGACAAAGACCTAGATGAGGTCTCAAAAAACCCACCAAGAATCTACAAACAAAAAAAAATTTCTGACCCCAAAAATTAGGGTTTCGAAAAAAAATGGCCCTGGCTGAAAAATGCTTGAAAAATCTTCAAATTTCTTGATAAAAATGGTCGATTCTGCTTCCCAAGCATGATTATAGACTGAGTATGCAAAAAAATGACTCCAAATATGAAGCAAATAGTGGCCAAAAAGACAGAGGACCTTCCAAAAACAATAGTAGATTTAGGAAAATCGCAGAGGCCGGATTGAGAGCCGTTTTGTTTTTAAAAATGTCAAAAAAAAAAATAGGAGCTAAGAAGCATGGAAAAAACACCATTTCGCTGTTACAGGCGCATGAAAGCTAAAGCCCGGCTACAAGAAAAATGGCAGTAAAAAATGGCCAAAAAATGCACGTCTTTAGGCCTTGTAGACTGCGGCCAAAAGTTGGCACATTCGAACCACGAACCAGGTAGAACACAAGCCGACCAGAGAAAATGTAGAGCTATGATTTGCAGAAAAAACACCCTTTACTGGTCTCACAAGCCCTAGCCAAAAACTAGGAGTTCTATGAATTTCTAACAGAAAATGAAAACCTTGCTCTCGATTTACAGTGAGATTTCTCCGAATGGAAAAACCCAGTTTGAAGAAAAATATCACGAATACTTAATTTTGAAAATAGCTACTAATAATTTCTGAAAAGAAATTATTATTTTCAAAAAAAAAAAACTTTGCTCTGATACCATGTTACAAGATTCAAGAAGAGTTGGCAGATTAACGAATTTTCGGATGATTAATTAATTAACAGAGGAAAAAATGTGTTCCTTATAAATAATTACAAGGACGTTGTTTCTAAAAGAAATAACGTAGACTGAAGACAAAATTAGAAACAAAACTAGAGACAGGATAGGAAACATTCCTATCTGGACTAAAGAAAAAAGAGACAGGATAGGAAACATTCCTATCTAGACTGAAAGATGGACTACAGAAAAGTAGTTGACTATTATAGAAAGTATAAGATATTATCTTAATAATTTTGACTAGGGAAACTCAAGCCATGGCCATTTTCATGTTGGCAATACAAAACTGGACAATAGGAACACTAAAACTATTCAATTTTCTAAACCCTAACAAATGAAATATTGAAACCAAAATAGCTATGAAAAAATTCAAAAAATGATCTTAGGACTCTATTCCATCAGGAACAATCAGTTATTCAATCTAACTCCTCTACTCAATCCTCAAAAACCACATTCTAATTCACAAAATTGCTTTGTTATGGGTACTATTCATACATCCAACTATCCAACCCCTAGAAATGAGTTGAATTTTTTTTAAATAGACTTCATCGTCCATTATAGCCTTTAGTTCAAACCATAACTACCTAAGTATTTTGTTCTTCAAAAATTGCATAAAAAGTTGTCAAGTAATTTCACATAAATTGCAAAGTCGTCAATGCAACTTTCTGGCAACTTTTGCAATTTTGCACATTAGCTCTTCAAACTTGGCTAGTATGTTACCAAACCTCCTAAAATGACCTTAGGATACCTAAGGACCACCCTTACATAATTCTTGCCTCTTTTTAAGGCATTTTTCAAAAATTTACCTCCTAGAGCAATTTCCAAGCAATTTCACCTAATAGGACCTATTTTTCAAAAACTTGAATCACATTGCAAATTATATCTAATTATACCTCCTAATCACACCTTGGGACTTCATTCTTAGTCCTTATTCCCTCAATGGTTCGTTAAAAAATTCAAAAACTAAAAATTCTTTAGGTTTCCTTTCTTACCCCTAGGTACTCCTGCACTAGTACCCATGTACTTTTCCTGATGTGACACCAAAGGCACACTTTTTAGGATTCAATCTGAGACTAAATTTTTCCATACAGTTTAAGATAAGAGCCAAATCTTATAGATTAATACTTCTCTACATACTCTTGGATAGAGTATCATTAGTAAAGTCTTCCATTATTTTATGCATCATGTCATTAAATATTATCATAATTGCATGTTGATATGTTGCACTAGCATTCTTTAAACCAAATGGCATTACATTCCAGCAAAAAGGTCCCCCATGCACAAGTGTAGGTAGTCTTCTCTTAGTCCTTTTTGCATATATTTGATTTGATTATAGTCAAAGAACCTTTCCATTAATGAGTACATTTCATATCCATCCATCATGTCCATTATGATATCAATGTTAGGTAGCAGAAAATCATTCTTAAGAAATGCTTTGTTGAGATCTAAAAAATCAGTGCAGACTCTGATATATTTATTGTGTTTCGAGTCTAGAACTATATTTGATATCCATTTGGCATAATCAATGGCACAAATAAAACCATCTTTCAAGAGTTTTTCCAATTCAACTTTAATAAGAAGTGTCACGTGAGGATGCATCTTTCTAAGTTTCTATTTAATAGGTTTCACCCCTGGTGTGATAGAAAAATCATGCATAATAATATTAGGATCTAAACTTGGCATATATGAGTATGTCCATACAAATTTGATCTTATTTTCTTGGAAGAAAGCAACAAATTCTTCTTTTTCTTCAGTAGATAATGATTGTGCAAGATGTATGATATGAGGATGCTCCTTAGTTCCCAGATTTATTGGCTATGTTGGTTCTATCAAGATTGTTGATCAATCCTAAAAGTGACTTGGAAGTGCATCAAATATCCCATCCTTAGGTGCCTTGGAGAGGTCTTCTCTTTTGGAGAAATATTTTGTTTTTACTATTTTTGGCTCTGATACTGCCACAATGTGCTTTTCACCATTGGAAAGCCTTTTATTTATTTATTTCACTACTAAGATATTTTATGTCAGCTTCAGTCATATTGACACTGTGTTCATTGGTGAAAGATGTTACTGGTTCAACAACATGTAGATAGCAAGCAAGAGCATAGTCATTCTAGAATGTGGGGACTTCGCTACATGTGGCATTTGAGTGCTAGTTTATTAGCTTGGGATATGTGAGTGAAAGAGAAGTGATGGGTTTGATTATGTTCACAATATAGTCATCAAATGTATGGACAAGTAAGTCAAGATCTACAGCAATTTCATCCAAAGGTATGTTTGAGTTCCTTTGAATTCTAATGATATCAATTGAAGACACAATGAAATTAGTAGGGTGAGACTCATCATAACAAACCCTATAATTCTCTACTATTTTGACTTGGCTTTTATATATGTGAACTTTGTCAACATCCTTATGATAAGTTGCATCTAAGAAGGCATCAAATTCATACTCTTGAGAATTAGTGTTGCATGGAGTCAAATTGTAATATTCCCCAATAATCATGGGTACTAATTCTCCACTTTCATTATCATCTTAATTTTGATAGAGTCATTCAACAATAAGAGAATGACTAGACTTGCCATGTTCCTTTTGAGTTAGCGGAATATCAGTAGTAATCTCAATAGAATTAATGTCAGCTTCAGTATTACTGACAGATGTCATCAAACTTTGCAAAGAATGGATTTGATAGAATAGGATAAGGAAAGATATCCTCATCATTAGAAATTTCCACTTGATTGTCAGACTTAGTTTGATAGTCATGTTTAGATGAATTGTTAAATTTTGGTACACTTTTTTTGATCCCTAGATGAAAGAGAACTTTCTTGAACCCTGGGCCTATTGTGTCATGAGGTTGTCTAGATGTTTCTTTGATTGGATCTATCATTTCTTTTTTGCTATGTCCTATAGGACCATTGTCTTTATAGCCAAGGTGTTTTATCAGTTTAATACCTTGTCCATATTTTTTAGGAGTTATTTCATGAAATTGGACTATGAGATCAGCTACAACCTCTTCTTTGTATAGCCAAGCAGCAATGGCTCTATTTTCATCTTCATATTCTAAAAGTATAGTAGCTTCTACAAAGGAAAGGAAGTATTAGGTGATACAATAAATGATCTCTTCATTGCAGATGGTCTCCCATAATGACATGGAGATTCAGAAAGAAATGTCAGAGAGAAAATTGGTTCAATTTGATATTCACCCATTCTAGTTTCTATTGGATTAAGATTCTTTTCCATTTCTTTGAGCTTTTTGACATGATTATCTATAGACTCTCTCTTGGTAGGAACAAAACTATCAAGAAACTTCAACATGTTACATGTGTAACTAGTATTGGCAAGTATAGTGAACTCTGATCCTTGGAATGGGAACTTCATGCATTGATGGTATTGCTTGCATTTAATGAATCCAAGGTCTTTCTAACAGTATTTTGTATGCTAAAGGAATATCAAGGACCTGATAGATAACATCTCCTTCTATATGGCCTACTCAGAGAAGCAATACAACAAGACCTTTGGATTTTATTTCTACTTTATCATACGCTTTGATGGTGATTTTTCTGCAAGGATCAATAGACTCATAATCATAACCCAATTGTATAAGAAAGCTAGCAGAGCAAATATAACACTAGCACCATTATCTATAAGCCCACAATAGATGCATTTTTAATGGATCGGGACTTCAATATGCAATGGTTGATTATGAGGACGACTCAAAGAATTATCGTCCTCCTCAAAGAAGGACAAGTAACGAGGTGAAGTCATTGAAACTAATTAAGATCAAGATTTTGAGGCACACTTGCCTCAGTGAGAGATTTTTCAATAGTCTTCCTATGAGAAGGCAAGATTTTAAAGAGTTCAAAAATGGTTATTTGAGCATTGTTTTGTTGTAATTGTTCAAGTGTGCTATAGTTTGTAGTAGCAGAGGATGTTGCAAGTTTTGTGTCCTTGTCAAATGAACCAGCAAAAGGCTTGTCTTTATGTTATTCAGTTTTAGGAGTAGAAGGAATGGGGCCTTTGAGCATTATTTTAGCATGAGAATATGTGATAGCATTAGCACATAACTATGATTGTTCTTGATTAGATGTGAGAGATGTGGTACCTCTCAGAAAAAATGGAGTCTTAGGTTTAGTGTTGTCACTTTTACCTTTGATCATGATTGCATCATAGTATTCAGAGTCTAAAGGCTCAACCATGTTGATTATGTTGTCATCATTGGTATATGTATAGTTGACCTTATTTTTTTGGTTTAGAAATTTCTCCCTTTTCATATGGGGGAAATGGTTCCTTAAAAGCTTTATGATCCAAGTTTTTGTTATGTCCTCCCACAACTATGTCACTATCATCAATGGGATCTTGAATCTTATGTCTCTAATTAGTACAATTTTTTGTTTTATGACCTTTTTTATGGTATTCATAGTATGCATTTTTTTCCACCATGTAGGTCTTGGTTGTGGGTCATATGAAGGAGAATTTTCAAGTGGGGTAATAATATGATTTTTTAGCTTTTTTTTGAAATGTCTTATTGTTTGTAGTAGCTTATTTAGTGGCTCTAGATGCATGCATGTTATTTGTGAGATTAAAATCTTCTTTATGAGGTTTAGGAATGATATTTTTCACCACTCAATCATGTACTACATCTCAATTTTTGTTAACATATTTGGAGTTGTCTTTTTGAAGAGTTAACTCACCTTTCTTAACCATGAATTCCTCTATATAGTTACCTTATGTAATCATGTCTTAAAAGGTATGTGGACCTTGAAGTTGTATTTTGCATCCAAAATTAGGTAAGAGGTTATCTATGAACATATCAAGTTTCTCATTTTTAGGTAATTACATGAGTATTTTGTGTATAGTTATCTCTTTCTTTAGAGAAATGTTGAGAAAGCTTAACCGACTCTTTGTTTAAGGTTACAAATATATATTATGTTAATCAGATGTTGGTTATGTTAACCAACTCTTTGTTGAAGGAGAATTTCCAAAAAAAAATTAGCTTTTTTTTGAAATGTCTTATTGTTTGTAGTAGCTTATTTAGTGGCTCTAGATGCATGCATGTTATCTGTGAGATTAAAATCTTCTTTATGAGGTTTAGGAATGATATTTTCCACCACTCAATCATATACTACATCTCAATTTTTGTTAACATATTTGGAGTTGTCTTTTTGAAGAGTTAACTCACCTTGTGTAATCATGTCTTAAAAGGTATGTGGAACTTGAAGTTGTATTTTGCATCCAAAATTAGGTAAGAGGTTATCTATGAACATATCAAGTTTCTCATTTTTAGGTAATTACATGAGTATTTTGTGTATAGTTATCTCTTTCTTTAGAGAAATGTTGAGAAAGCTTAACCAACTCTTTGTTTAAGGTTACAAATATATCTTATGTTAATCAGATGTTGGATGTTGTGTGAGTATTTTTGTATGAACATGTTAGAATGTCATCAAAAAATTTGATTCTAGTATGTAATTGTGAGAACCACTCCATAGCTTGGCCACGCAGATTTATGGAAACAAGTGCATGAGGGTTGTTTGATTGTATAAACTCCATTGAAAAGGAAACAAACTCCCTTAAGTAATCTTGGGGATCACACATACCCATGTACTTGTCATATTTAGGTAGCTCAACTCCTCTAGGAAAAGGAGGCATGTACAAATCCTTGTCAAAAGGAAATGGACAAATAACATCTAGTGTGTATTGTCTAGCAAGTTTATCTTTTTTTTTCATCATTTATGCCAATTATTCTTGCATGACTTGGAGTTTTTTTTGTAGATTAGAGGTTTTAGATTCCTCTTCTTGTATGGAAATAGTTTCAATTTTGTAGTCTTGAGGTAGTTTTGCTCCTTCTTGAGCTAGTTTGAAGAAATACTTCTCTTTCTCATAATTGAGTAATATTTCCATCATCTTTTGAAATTTTTATCTTTGCAAAAATTTTCTATGTCTTATAAGGGTATTTCTCCAGTATCCCCATAGTTTTTTTGTGTAGGTGTAAGGGACCTTAAACCTTTTGGTTCTTTTGAATTCATCTCTATTTTCTCTCCTACTATTTTGACCAATTTATTGATCTTGGTTTGCCATCCTATTAGTATGCAAGTTTTTAGTCTATCTAGGACATATAGGTGTCTGAAATAGAAGTTTAGTTTTTTTTAAAGATAGAGATGTCTTGTTAGTGTCTAGATGTTCTTGAAACAATGGATTCCTAACTTGTTGTAAGTTTATCTAAAAGAGTCATCTGACGCTAGGTGGACTGATAGGTGAAGGAGACTGTGAGGGTCCTTCACTATACTCAGGCTATATATATAACTAGGAATAACCTCTACCACAATTCCTACCTCTATCTCATCTATGTTAATGAGGAGGAAACATGTTTCCACTCCTAGTTGAAATAGTCATAGACAATGACATATGACAAATTTTAGAAAATGATCACACTTAGAACTTTTCCTCAAACTATGTAAGTGGAAGTAAGTGTGATGTATACCAGGGAATGAGTAGTTAGTGAAATGGATAGAATAGCCAAGAGATTGACTATCATGACATAGAGTATGACAACACAGTAGAATAAATGAGACAAAAAAGTGATGAGTTCATACATGGATCACAAGTGTTCAACAAAGCAAGTTGTCTGAGTTTTAGACTATTACAAATAGATAAACGAATTAGTGTACTTAGACAAAGATTAGATTCGAATAGATTTTTGATGAGGAAGCTAAAAATGGCTCACTAGTTTGGACAATTTATGATAGACTCACATGAAGAAATGATTCTTAGGTGAGTAAATAATATAAATTAGGAAAGTAAATACTCTTGACAGAAAAAATTGATCAATTTTGATGGTTTAAGGACAAATTCTCACACAAGGATCTAGACAGAAATGTGCAAGACAGTGCATAGACCAGCACAAGGAAAGGGAACAACAATTTCCAAATTCTTGAGCCATGTGAAGTTTTGTAACAAACTACATGAGGCAATGATAAACTAACAAGTTTAACTTGATTTGGACAATTTTGATAGTATCTTTGCACAATCTTGTGTGAGAAAATAGAGCTTCTTATACAATGAAGGGAAAAGAGCGATGCGAGGAAATGCAGATTACAAGACCTTGAGGTTCTTTATTGTGTGAGATTTCAAAGAAAACTAGGTGAGTAAAGGACATACTGACAAGTTTGGACCAAATTTGAAGATATTTTGATTAGTTTTGATAAATTTTAGATAGTTTGTAGATCATGTTTCTAGTTTTCAAATATATTTGGACATCATTTTCAAATTGACATCATTTGGGACCAATTTGCAAGTATGACAGTTGGTTTTTCATATTTTTTTGTAAAAACAAACAAGGGGACATAAGCAGTAGTCATAAAAAATCCAACTGAGGACAAAGCAACTCAGAGGGATGGTGGAGTCTTGACCTTTTTTTAGATAGTTTGGATAGTTTTTGAATAAAAAAAGACACTCTTTATCCATATAACTAAAAAATGGTAGAGGTAAAAAAATCTTTATCTCACATATTATGTGCATGCATTCACCTACACATAGTTGTAACACCCCTTTAGAGGGTGCACATGTTTTTGGTGTATTCCAAGGAATCAATAACATATATGTTCAAAGGCTACCCTTGAGGTAGGGGTCAGTGTCATATACCACCTTCCAACCTCCAAGTACCTGCCT
This sequence comes from Cupressus sempervirens, assembly GCA_028749045.1. Taxonomy (NCBI): domain Eukaryota; kingdom Viridiplantae; phylum Streptophyta; class Pinopsida; order Cupressales; family Cupressaceae; genus Cupressus; species Cupressus sempervirens. The sequence continues at coordinate 402,366,782 of CM053788.1, forward strand.
ATGGCAAGGATCTATAGGAGAGATTCTTTCACGTCCTTGCACAAATATTATCCCCCCTTTTGGAGGTGAATTGGGTAGCAACTAACTACAAAGTATTTAATAAGGTTTGATTCACATTAATCTCTGGTGGCATTGCAAACAAGGTTAAGGCTAGTAGCCCACACTGATACCTAAAAGTGCACACACTTGACTAGAAAGATTGGGGGTGGTGCCTCTCAGTGTAATAGACATAGCCTCTTCTTGACATGGGATATCTAGAATCAAGAGGAATAAATTAACATGGCTTTGGCTTTTTTGACTCTACAAAGCTTCTTTATTATAGTGAGTTGGAATCACCGACATCAAGTGTGTGCACACTTAGGTCATTCCCAGAGGTAGGATCGCTCCAAAAGGCCCTCTAAAGGTTGACTTGAACTTGGTTTGGATTCAAGGGTCCAAGTTTCTAATATTTTCAAAGGGAAAAGAGCATACTCCTCTACCTTTTCATCTCACCCAAACACGCAAAACACATTCATCATCAAGCTAGCTTTTCAATCCCAACTTGTCTTATTTTGGGTTTTTCATTTTCCCAAAGCGAAAAGAGCATAATCCCTTCATTAAAATATTTTCTTGGGAGAACCACTACCTTCCTTGCCTCCCTTGGGTACCATCTTCCAAATGCATATAGGTTTCTGATTTACTCTTGGTTGTCACTTCCAAGTAGCAAAGAGCATAATCCCCTATTCCTTTGTCTAGAGCCCTAGAAAGTTCACAAGGCCTATTTAAACTATGTGGATTGAAAGCATGTAAGAAGATAAAATGTTTGAATGGGTTTGAATTTTCATTGACAAGCTTCCTACAATCAAACCATTAGCAAGTTTTATCTATTCATTTCAAGGTATCTTCAACAATCATCTTGCAAACCACTATTATGATGTTTCAAAAATCATAAATCATGAAATAAATTCTTTAGATAGAGGTTAGAATGATAATATCAATAATATATTGTGAAAAATACAAAAATTGAATATTTTGTTGTCAAGTCTCACATGAAATTTTGTACTAGGTTGTGTGAGTGAATGTTTTGTGCCGTAGGAGAGAATGTTCTCTCCACTTGAGCATATGCAATTTTGTGTAAGAAAGTACAAAGGATGGTATGAGAATTCAGAATTCTCATGTGAGAAAAAATCTTTGCATGTGAGATTTCATTGTATTATATGGAACAAAATCCAAAATGTCAAAAATGAAGATAAATGAGGCAAGAAAATTGAATTTTCTACCCCATGATGGGCACCAGAAATGTGAGTGTTAAATATGGGCCTCTAATTCAACCACACACTTCAACATGATCATTAATTGTTATGTACATCCCAAAATGAACATGATATTATCCATCAACCATGTTTACACAAGGTGATCTGTTGCCTTCTAACTAGACAAGGTTTTACAATGTGCTTTCAGAATTGAGAGTTCAATAACCAAACCAAACTAGTATGAAAGATTTAAATGATGAAAATGCAAGATTCATATATGTTTTTAAGATTTTGTATGCAAAGATATGAATTAATATAGATGATATTCAAATTAATCTAATAATGAGATAAGAAAATTAATCTAAATGAATGTATTGTAATGTATATGATAAATCATGTGAAAGCAGTGGAGTTGTAAATGCAAAATACTTGAGTTCTCAACCCAGCAGTAGTTTAATACTCTTAACTTGCATCCTCCTCAAATGAGAGGTTGAGGGTCTCTTTTATAGAATCTTGGACCCAATCAATGGTCAAGATTAAATTGGATGTATGGTTCAAATTAGAGGAAAGATTGAGTCTTCCCTTTTTTATGGAATTGAATGAGATGAATTAAGGAGGAATATTGATCCGTTCAAATATGACCTCATAATTCTCATCAATTAAATAATTAGTTTCAACAATTATGATGAGGATATTTAATTAAATCAATATATTTAATTCCATTTTCATGTGAGATGAACTAGGAAAGAATATTGATCCATTCAAATATGACCTCATAATCTACTATTCTAATTAATTAAATAATTAGTTTCAACAATTGTGATGAGGATATTTAATTAAATCAACATATTTAATTCTATTTTCATGTGTATTAGCTAAAAGGGGTTGGCTTTTAAATCTAATCAAAGTGCTAGAACTTGTAATTAAATTAATTCGATTAGAGGTTAATTTAGCTAATCTATTCAATATTTAGGAATTAAATAAAGTATTTGATTAATAAAGATTAGGGGTTTTTTGCATTTGACATTTAGGTCAAGTAAAGACAATCAAAATTAGAAATGCCTAGTACAATATGACTTAAATGAAGTAGAAATTGATATTATAGGATTGATGCCCCAAAATTAGTTCATTATGCCAATGTGCCAATTTAGGGGTATTACACCGAGCATTAGCTTCCCTGAATTGCCAAGATGAGCATGTTGTATCCCAGTATCTCAATGGTATAAGAGGGGAGATGTACTAGAATTACAATTAAAATATGTATACATTAAAGAAAGGGCATTTTTTGTTTATATATATATATATATAAAAAAAAAATTAAAAATAAATAAAGGAGGGGCTGAAACCCCTTAGCTGCAATGGTAGTGAATTCTACCAAGTAGCAGATGTTAATGAGGTAGCACAGGCTACCAAGATAGCATGGTTGCTAAAGCAGCCCACCCCCTAATTAGGAGTGATTTGCATTTTCTTTAGAATAGGAAGAAATAATCATTATATATATATATATATATATATATATATATATATATATACATATATATAATGATTTTTTTAATATTATATTATATTTGATATTAATATATTATTACATATGTTATATTATTATATATTTAATAAATGTTTGTAATGCCCCGCTCGGGAACCCAAGAGAAATAAACCTAACGTGTTATAATGTTTACTGAACTATTTTTTTTTTTAAAGTTTAAACAACATCAAGATAACATTAATGCGGAAGCAATATGAACATACACAACACATACACATATACAAATATAGGTACAATTTCAATTCCTCAAGAGTTCCTTTACGTTGAGTCACATTTAATAATTTTAAATTAATTAGTTTAAGTTTTAAGTACAATGTCTCATGAACATAAAGAAATAACAAATACATAATCGCATAAGCAAATGCATAAGTATACTAATACAATGAATGTACATCCACTAAATAACATCCATTGCACATGTCGTAGGGTATGTGAAAATAGATACAATACATCAGAATACATGATAACATATATACATCATCTGAAAAGAAGTCTCTGAGATAAGAGATAAGAATGATAAAGGTACATCTTCTACAATGAACATCCAATAGCTGGCAATGTGAAGGGGGAACCCAAATGGTAAGAAGGCACTACCTCCCGACCGCGTGGTTACCTAGTCAGGCTTCCACTCCCACCGTCCAGGGAAGATAAAGAACGATCCACATACGGCTATCAAACATAAAACATTCCCAGGCATGGAACTCCTAAAGGCCACAACTATCTCAAAGGTAACACATGCTACTAAAGAAGATAAAATAATTCAAAAGTAAGAACACTCAATCCAATACTGACACCACATAACCAAACATCATACACAAACCAAGTATAAACCAAATACCAAGATCATAAGATAAAGTCAACGAAAGATAATCATCTCAAGTCAAAAGCCACATGTCAAAAGTACAACATTCATGAGTCACCAATCATCATCAATGAAAGTAAATAACCATAATAAACCATAATAAACAGACCCTCAAGCGTTGAGTTACCCTGGACTGGTTACTCTGAACCCCGGACCCTCAACATCACACATATGGAAACTAGAAAGCCCTCTCAAGAAGACGAGGCACTCATCTCATTCCCATCCTTAGTCTATACAAGCACTCAAGGTATGGGTAAATCAAAAATCTCTAACTTATCTTTTTAGTGTGTTTTCCCCCCCATAAATTTTAATTACTAGGTTATCACTTATTACATAACTTGCATTAGGTTATCCTGGTACTGACCACTTTGGGTCCCGAACCCCTATGCAAGCCACTCCCAAGTCACATACCTAGACAACCTCTCCTAAGCACATAAAAACACAGTTGTGTCCCATACCACAACACCCATAAAGATAAAACTTGGTTCCTTAATAGGCAACCTAATAACAAGATGGATCAAACTAAATCCAAATACACATAAATGCTCACAAAACAAATCTCATAAGTATAAACTCCAATTTGAATCACAAGAATCATCATAACATCTAGCCACATAATAGTATCCAAGAAATCTCACAAAACCTCTAGTGTACATCCTAGACTGGTCGACATCTAAACAACACCAAAATCCAAAAAGAAATATAGACAGTACATAGAAAACATCATAGTCTCACAGTTGGATTTGATTGATAATATATTGTTGAATTAATGTAAGGTTTCAATTTTTGTTTTCAATATAAGTTTCAATTTGCGTTTCAATGTATGTTCAAGTGTATACGATTCTCAGTATTACTCATACAATACACCTGTTTATTTGTTTGAATTAAGGTTTTAAATTTCCAGTTTAATACATGTTTTCAAGTAAGTAAGTTTTCCAGTTAACCTTCATAATTAACCCTTGCAATTAAACTCATTCTTGTTCATATAATAACATATCAAGACTTAGAAGTAATATTAATCATTTATTAAATTATTTGATTACTAAATAGAAATATTTCCCAATTCCATTAATAATTCAAATGGTTAAATAGTAAATATTATTAACCATATTAATTGCATTAATAAAATTAATAAACATTATTACATTTTAAAATTAATAAAAAAAAAAGATTAATAAACATAGCATATTTCTTTAAAAGCCCGCCGGCTTTATAAAGGGTCATCGGCCTCCCCATAAAGGGGCTGCCAAGTAGCGTACCCTGCTGCGCAGGGTTTGCGCCAGTAGTGGTACGCTGTACCACTCTGTATTAGCAGCGTACGGCGCCGGCAGGGGTTATAAAAAAATTTCTTTTTTTCTTTTTTATAATTTCGGTTTTTTTTTTTTTTTTTTTTTTAACTAAGTCAAATTTCAATAATTTTGTTTATTAGAAGAACAACCCTTCTAATAAATTTAGATAAATTATTATATATGAAAATTTTAAGAATTGTATTATAATTCTATATTCTTTATTTTATAATATTTTTCTTAATGAACTTCATAACAATATTATTTTAATATATACATATTTTAATAACATTTACGATATTAATCTGATAGAAAAAATAAACTAAACCCTTCGAATTTTCAATCCTAAGATTTTCATTTCCAAAAACAAACCCCTTCCAAATTTAAATTTCTTAATTCCATTTTAATTCAAAACCCAAATTTCAATTTAATACTAAATTTCTTTCAGAAGTAAAACAAGGTTTTCTAAATAGTTTTTCAATCCCGATTCCCAGAAGAAATCAAATCGCAAAAGATTCAGAAGAAAGGTAGCAAGATTCATTCAATAAAATTTGAGAAAGCAATTTCCAACAAGCACGAAGAAGACAAAGATCTAAAAGTGTTTCTAGAATGGTTCACAAACCCTACCTTGATCTGATGCTAACAATCTGGTGAAACCCTTGCTAATCCGAACCCTTCCAAGCTTCCAAAGATTTCTTTGCTCCTCTTCCAAAAGTGTGTTCCCTGAAAACCTATCCCCGTAATAATGACCCCAAAACCCTCTAATATAGAATCTAATTACCCTTTAGGGTTTCTATCTCCACAACTCTAAAATAATAATTATTTTATTTAATTAATTCATTCATGCACAATTAATTTCCCTTTTAATTAAAATTATTATTTTATTATTCCTTTCATGCACGTTAAGTGAATTGTTAAATTACTTTATTTAACTTTCCACTTTACTTTAATAAATTTATAACTTTTTAAATCTCATGTGCACATTATTAAAATATCTTTATTCAAGTTCACATTTTTATCTTTTAATTAATTTTATTTTTAACTCATGCATAATTCATGCGAACTATAATCTTTATGATAATTAAATATCTTTTCACTTTTAATTTCATTTTCAGAAACTTAATTGATAAAATATTTATTAACTTAAATAACAATAATATTTAGCATTTATTTAAAAATGCAATCTAAATATATTATTATTAAATTAAATAAATATAATCACGTTCTAAATTTAAACTTTAACTTTTATCTCCAATATTTAATTCTCTCTTATTTAATTAATTCATTCATGCACAATTAATTTTCTTTTTAATTAAGATATTCTTTTATTAATCCTTCATGCACTTTAAGTGAATTGTTAAATTACTTTATTTAACTTTCCACTTTGACTTTGCTTTTAAAGTTAATTTATAATTTTAATCTCATGCGTACTTTATTAAAATACTTTTATTCAAGTTCACATGTTTTTATCTTTTAAATTAATTTCTATATTTTAAACTTATTCATGCGAACTTAAAACATATTCATAATTTAATATCTTTTTCCTTTTTAATATATTTTGAACGTTTAATTTGATAAATATTTATTAACTTAAATAACAATAATATTTAGCATTTATTTAAAAATGAACTCTAAATATATTATTATTAAATTAAATAAATATTATCATGTTCTAAATTTAATCTTAAAACTTTTATCTTCCAATTCAATTCTTTATATTTAATTAATTTCTCAATTAATTAAATATAATTAAATATTCAAAAAGTCATAATAATTCTTCATTAAATTAAATTATTAATTTAATCTATTAATTAGACTTAATTAATAGAAATTCATCAAAGACTCACAAAACAACATACGCACAAAAGACTCACGGATTTAAAAAGGGTAGACAATCTGTTACGAGTCCTCCTTGCAGGACAAGTATTATAGGCTTATGGCTAGGATTGGACCTGATCATTATCTTCCCATTCTCACCATTTGAGTATTTGTAATAGGGCACGCTCATCCTGGCAATTCAGGGAAGTCGATGCCCGGTACCTGCATCCTGCATAAAAGATGAGCATGTACATGTATATAATATATCTAAACTAAACAGACAATGGCAGGGAGTGGTTCATCATGTAGATCCCGACTAGCAGGTGACTACGACTCCCTCCCTTAACCACATCAAACACGTCAGATAAAAATATAAAATAAACACGCGCATACACATGCAAGTATGGGGTAAGTATCGTAAAAATCACAAGTCTAACATCAAATGCGTACATATAATAATTGCATCTCTATCAATACAACATAATCATCATTAAAGACATCATGTTAACATTTTTATAAAAGAAACCACATTTACTAACTAGGATCATCAAAATATCATTAACAACACATGAATGAAATTAACTAAGCAATAATAACTGATACATTTGTAATCAAAGTCATGAAATAATATCATAATATTACAAATCTAGTATCTCTAAAACTAATCAATGCATAAAATCAACCTAAAAGAATTTGACAATGATAATAGAAATGCGATCTAGGGGCAGGCACTACAATGTTATTGTTATATATATATATATATATATATATATATATATATATATATATATATATATATATATATATATATATATATATATATATATATATATATTTGATAGGGATTTGAAATGGGATATGTTGGAAATATTCAAGACTAAGCTAAGTTATTGAGAGGGGAGGGGTGAATCAATAACTTCTGAAACTTCAACAATTTCAACTCTTAATCCAATAATCCAATTAGCATATAATCCATCACATATAATATGATCTAATTGCATGCATAAGAAACTAAAAATATGAAAGCATTTATAACACTGTGACATAAAGATTTGGTGATTCGAAAATCTTCCAAATAGAAAGTAAAACTGGGGTGGGGATGATACCCACAACTTTAGAACTATAGTATAAAGTTAGTTGTTAAAGCTTACATTTATCACTTTTCATGATCTTCCGTATTAGGAGCAATAAGGACTGCTAGGTCCACCTTGTGAAAGGATTTACAAACATACAATTAAGTATGCACTTGATAAAGAGATTTGCAAAAGACTATTAGGTCTACCTTGTGAAAGGATTTGACTGATCAACCTGTTAGGATGAAAAAATAGATGATCTCTAATCTACAACTTGGTTTTTTGAATGAGATCCCTTTAAGTACTAATCACCTTGTTGCAATGATGACTCTTCTACTCCTTATACCATTGTAGCTTTTGTAATTTACTCCTTCTTTTCTCTGATTTTATTCATATTCACACATTCTCACATTCTCATATACACTTTGGATATGATACAATATATTACATATATATCAATCCAATTATACAAAGTACCAAATCAGCCACAATACAAGTTAACACAAATATTACAAAGCTAGCCCATATGAAGACATTCAGGTTTTGAAGACTGACTTGGTGAGGTTTTGATACTTGGCATCCATTGTCAATACTCGACATTGTCATGCATTTGGTAGATGTAGAAGCTCAATCCATACTAATCACTTCCAAGTAGTCTTAGACTTAGTTTGCACTGGTGACTTAGTAGATATTGTGAAACTCATCATATAAACTAAATCACTTGTTTACCATGACATGACTTGGAAAATACTATCACCTCAAGCTTAGGGTAAACTCAGTCACTTGGTTAACATTGGGAAGCCCAGTTAACACTAGACTTGCATCACATACACTGCGAACTCTATGAACACTACACAACTTGACTTGCACTAGTAAACTTGACATACACTGAGATGCATGGTTTACACTACTAATCTTCACTATAATTGTGGCTACTCAATAACCACTAAAATTTGTCCAAAGGACTCAGTAGCAACTATAGAACTCAGTGACGACCGAAATACATGAAAAACTTGTGAATTGTACAATGATCTTGGTAGCTATATAAAATGTGAATAAGTGTGTGTCACTAATAAAAAACTTGACTGATATGTCAACAATCTCCCCCTTTTGCATTAGTGAAAAAAACACTTATTAGCCAAAATTGAATTCAAAAGGTTTCCTGAATACCTTTTATCCATTCCTTGTAATACTAGCTTGGTAGAGTATACTATTTTTGAGATTTTTCAAATTTGATTTTGTAAGGGATATATTTGTACATGGTAAGGCTCCTTCATACAGTATAATATACATCTTCTTTCTATATACAATATCTCTCTCTGTACATATCTTACTCCCCTACTAAATTTTCAACTTATTGCATAATCTCCCCCATAACATATGTCTTTCTCCAATGTATCTTTTCTCCCCCTTTTTGACATTAATGCCAAAGATGTATTTTATTTATTTACATGGTAACACCAAAATGAGATATAAAATTTGAATGTACCTTGAGAATGATCACCAAGGTGTTAACCCAAATGTCTTGTAGAATCTTGCAAGTGTGAAGTGCAATTTGGACTTCTACTAATAATTCTATCATATGATATGCAATGGAGAAGTCAGTGACCATTGTGAACTATAAAATGAGCTCAGTAGCTATATACAATGTGAATAAGTGTGTGTCACTAATAACAAACTTGGCTGATATGTGAATAGGATAATCACTAAAGGTAATTTTCTTTTTCTTTTGAGTATTGAATATAATTCAAATGTTAAACTAATCCCTATAGTTGAACTGACAGAGTAAAATCTAGTTCAGTAGGAAAATTCTAAATCCTTAGATAATGGAAATGAAACTAAGATGTTATGTAAGCATAATTGGAAACTTTACCAGCTAAGAAAACTTGGAAAATGAAAACAACACTTTTTACTCAATTCAAAAATTTATAGAATTATTAGAGAAAATTGAAATGGCTAAATAGCCACACTTATTTTAATTACATGATGAGATGTTATGTTTTATTTCCTAATAGGGTTTGGGATAAACCTAATATTTTGGCAAGTTAGGTATGTTTAGCAAAGACTTGGGAGGTGTTTGATTTATGATATTGTTATGTAATGTCATGATTTTTGTGATTTAACCTTTGAGGAATAGATCAATAGTTATTATGATTTTCAGTTTCTTGTAGAGGACGGATGTGGACATTTGGATTTTATGAGATTCATTATTATGAGCTTAGGGTAGGTTATCTTTGTGTGTGATGGGAAGTGGCTTGCAATGGAGGTCAAAGCCCTAAAGAGGCTACCTAAGTAACCCATTTTGAGTTGTATTAATAAGTGATAACATTTAATTAATGGGGTTAAAATGAATAAACAAGAGTTAGTGTACTACCATGTCCATGCCTTGAGTGCTAGTACAGGCTAGGATGGGAGTAGAGAGAATGCTCAATTGTGACCTTGCCTCATTAGTATGCCTGATCTATAAGAAAGGATATAGATGCTCCATAGAATCATTAGGGGGCTAGAGTCTAGAGAGGCTTCCAGGGTAACCTTAAAGTTGGTTCATGTGATGATAGTTGCCCACTTACATATTAGGTTTCCTACATGTCTTTGTTTCCTCTGGGATTAGATAATACTTATGTACTTGGTACCCTTTGAGATAGATTTCTATCAAGACTCCTTGACATATATCCTTTTTATGAATTTGAATTGTTATTCATTTTGGACTTGAGATTATCTCCTCAGGATGGTGGCAGTGGGCCATTTTGGTTCCATGAGGTCTAGTGGTAGTGTTTCTTATACCATTGAGATCAGATAGCTGGATGTCAATGCTGGATGTATGTATGTAGTTATTCTATTCTTGTAATCATGTGATTGTGTTCTATTGTCCTATTTAGATTTATTTTACTTTGATTATTTGAGATCCTATGATATGTTGTATCTTATCTTGATGTATATTCTTTTACAATTTCATACCATATGACTTCTATAGAGGATGATTATGCATTTTGGTTATGCCATGTGGCATCTTATGTGCTTTCATATTATTTCATTTTATTTTGTACTTCTGGTTATTTTATGATGTGGAATTTTTTTATTTATCAAATTTAATCTTAATAAAACTTATGTATGTGATATATCATCATGGAACCCTTGATAGATGTAGCCATTAATATATTGATTATGTGTGCATATGAGTTATTGCTTTTGCTATGTTATCTCTTGTTGTTTTAATCTTTCAAAACAATTTTTTTTAGCAAAATTAGTGACATAATAGGTTAATTTCTTTTGGGTTCCCTAGTGGGCATTACATGTCTCTAACTACCCTTGTTTAGCCAACTATTTTTTTTTTTTAGTCTTACATAGGAAAAATCATTTTGCCTACTTTTTACATAAACATTTGGGATTCTTGTCTAGTTCACCAACATAGTTTGGTATAAATACATTCATATGATACCTTTATTTTACACACTTTTCTCTTTTATGATCTCACATTTCTTATTTCTAAAAAAGTTTTAGAGTGTTGGTGCATTGTCTAGTCATGACTTGTAATTTTCCTTATAAGTAACTAGTTTTTTATTTTATTTTTTATGTGATTCTTTTTAACTAGGTAGTAGATACCCTTTGTATGCCTCACTTCTCATTGCTCTGACATGATTGTAAATTTTATTTGGTAGTATCATATTAGGTACCCCTTTAATGCAACCAAATCATATTATTATTATATGTGTCTAAGTAGTCTATAGTCACAGTCTTTTGTTCAACAAGTTGATCTTTTTTTGTAGCCTTTATTGGTTTGTGATGTCAAACAAGAAGGGTTTTGGTAGGATCCCTAAATTTAGGGAAAGCCAAGAGAGGCCACCAAAATGTAGAACTATATTAGTATACAAGTTTGTGGTGGAAATAGTGGCAACATACAAGATTCACAACCTACATTTGTAGTGCATATTGAAGAAGGGGATTCATCACAAGTTGGAGAAAATTTTGAAGAACTTCAAGTTGTTGAGAATGATATCTTATTATACAATGAACTTGAATATGATTAGAGGTAGTTCTCCTAATTAGGGATTCACAAAATGATATTATAGACATGGATGAGAAAAGAAAAAATGATGCAATAAATGTCGTTCATACACAAAAGGGGAAAATAAAATTGGAATAAAAAAAAAGATTGATCATCATGGGATATTTTGAAAATGAATTTTCAATTAGAATGGGTAGAAAATTTCTACTTCATTAAACCAGTACCCAATCCAATTGATGGTGAGCATCCTATACAATGTAGATGTAAGATTTCCATAGAGATATCAAAGAAGTAAAAGAGGTTGTAGCTTAAACTTAATACCATAGAAAATTATGTCGGTAAATTTAGAAAAAGGAAAGTATAGATGGAGTTGAAAAATTTGTGCTAACATGGAAAATGAAGGATGACTGTCTTCTTATTAGGAATGTTGAATTATATGAGTTACATGAGAAACTATGCGAGAAGAATTCGGTAAAAGGTTCTATTGAAGCTTTACTTAGGAAAGAAATGGAAGTGGAAAATATGGGAAAAGTTGTTCAGTTAAGTGTCACTTTTTATATTTTGTGTAGAGGGCATCCTATCATAGGCTACCCTTCAATGAGTGATTTAATGCACTTTTTGAAAGTTTGAAACTATTTGCATTGTCACTACCAATAAACAACAGATGGGAATGTGCTAGTTGTCTTGCATAGGTTGAAAAATAAGATATGAAAATAAAAATAACATAGTCACATTTTATGGCATTGTCTCTAGATGAAGTTACAATAATTGATAATACTTCATGGGCGTGCATACATGTTTATACTGTAAATGATCTTTTCTGTCAACATTTTCTACTATCTATTTCTAAACTGTAGTGTAGTGCAACAATAAAAAACCTTATATGATTTGTTAAAGAGTACTCTAATTGACTATGTAGGTATGGATAATATGGAGATTTCCAAAAAATTTGCATGTTTTGGATCAAATGTAGCTTTGGTTATGCAAGGTCATGAAGGTGGTCTTTGCATAAAGATCTAGAATCATTTGGCACCCTGTGTTATTCCCATTCACTACATGGCCCACTGAATGAATCTAACTTTTGGAGCTGTCAGTGGTTTTGGTTGTGTTCATAAAGTGAATAAAATCTTTAATCAAAGAAATGTACCATTACTGTCAAAGTTTGAAACAAATCCAGGAACTTCAAGACTTTTCAAAAGGACTTACTAATGGAAGGAATCTTCTTAAAGTTAATGATACCATATGTATTGATGAGTCAAGTTAATAGGATGTTTTGTTTATGATTTTCTAAGTACAGACTTGAAAATCTTATAATTTTCATAAACATGATACAATCTTTTATGTTTATATGTTTTAACTAGATGTACATTTGATGCTTATGAAACTTAAATACAATACTGAATATATATCTAGATTAATGAATGTCATGGTAAATCTGACATATTTCTTCTCTAGCTTTAATGGGTAGACCTCCTGTAGTTGTGTGACAAGGCTACATTAAAACAGGGAAAACTTATTATGATCTATTCCTTGGATTCATGTTTTCAATTTTGTTGTGTTAACCTTTTGTAGGAAGAATAAGTCAAGCAAGGAGTGTGAATGAAAGGATGAGTGGGTCTTTCAAGGTGGGTGACTATTTTAGAGTTCATTATAGCCCCACTCCTTCCATCATTTTGTGGTTGTTAATTTAGTCCAAGAAAATCTAGTTGTTGAGCATTCCTATATTTCTAAAGCATTGAACGTGGCTTATCTTCTTGCATAAATAATGTTGTCACTCCCAAAACTAAAAGTTGTTATGCTATGTAATGGAAGACCTAGTTTGTAGGCATTCTATTTTTTCTTATTTTTATTTAAATAAGTTGGAACTTATGTTTCCAAGCAAGTTAGATGTTCTAAGAAATTCATGTTGTAATCAAGTAGTAGAGTAAAGTATTTTGATATTCTATATTGTGTCCATGTTTTATTGAATGAATACATGATAGTTTTTGATTAGATAAATAGGTTTTACAGGGATCCTGAAACCCAAGTTGAAACAAGACAAAAGGATGAAAATAAGCAATTAAAGCCCAGCCAAAGGACAAAGGCCAAAAAAAAGGCTGGTACATCAGATCACCAAACAAAAGGTGACCAAAGTGGCATCATGACTGCCACCAACACAAGATTATTAAGTATTATTGAATGAATACATGATAGTTCTTCACTTCAATCTCTGAGTTATAATTCATTCACACTTTTTTGGAGGCCCACATGTGAGGTGAATTCCTTGTTCATGCTTAAGTAGAATTCAGTTAAGTTTCCTTTGAGTTTTTAAGTATTGTTTTTCCTATAGCCATTGGTAGCAAAACTGTTGACTGTATCCTGCAACATAGGTTTATTTACAAAGCATTATTCATTTACTATTATGTTTTTCCTTCAAGATGAGAATTAATCTATAAGTTTAGTTTCTAGTATAAGTTTCCTATAGCAACTACTTTTACCTTAGAAGTGATGACTATTGAGAAGAATTAAAGCATAAACTTTGCAATCACTATCTCAAGTTCACATTCCTAGATTGATACATAATGAGTCTAGCATGATATTCTAATTAGAAACATGATTAATTGCAGAAATGAATAATTGTTTAAGGATGTCCAATCCTTGTGTTACTAGGATATTATTCTAATAAGTCATGGATATCTTTGGATGGACCAGCACATCAAGTATCATCATTTCTTGCACTAATCCACTCTATGTGAGACAAATTTCCTTGGCTCTATTCAAATTTAACTAATGTTAAGATACTCTTAAAATTAACAACTCTTCTCCATGTGCTAGCGGAAATTAGAAATATTAGAAATAAGGTTTAACAAAGATATATGTACATTGCAAAATAGGATAAGCTATGTAAATTGACATGTATAAACCTGAATACTCTGTATCGAATACAATAATTAGATGAATCAAAGTTTGTAAAGTGGATAAGAATCATATATTTGAACAACCTAAGAAATTTTTACATATTTGTGTAGATTATGAGTTATGTACCAGGATACATGGAGTTGACATACCAATGTCGTACTATGTTTGCATCAACCTTGAGTGTGACAATGACGAATTAAGAAGTGAACTAGAGAAGGTACTTTCACATGTCAAAAGAGAAGGCTTCAAGAAGATTTTTGATTTAGTGCTTGAGTCTATCAAGTGATTTTGCTACAATATTTCCTCAAAAATTAGAATCAAATTCCCTCCAGATGAACTGCTTGAGGTAATGTCTATAATTTTTCCTCAATATTGGAGTTTGAACAATCCAAATGATTTTTTAAGAAGGATGATGACTTTGATTAATAATTTTTACAAAAGTAAATTAATCCGTGAAGTAACTATAAAAATAATTTTAGATGAATCTTGATTGAGAGATCAATCATTTTGTTTTGAAATCATAATGAGAGAATAGTATGGTCTTATGGAGAACCCAAATGAAGATGGAGTAGTAACAAAGCTTTGGAAAAACCTTGGTTAGGGAGATTAGTTGAGAGATTCAATACTAGGATATTTCAATCTTGTCAAATTATGTTTGACAATGATATTGGGTTTTGTGGAGGATGAGAGAGTTTTGAGTACTTTGGGCTTCTTGAAGTCAAAGGTTAGAAATAAATTTGGATAATTATTTGAGGCTCTATAACTTCTAGGTAATAGGTAGATAATTGCCCTTATGATAGGGCTCTAAACATTTGGAGAAACAAATGTGAAAGAAGAGGGTTGGCCAACATTTAAAACCTAAGTGACAGTGGTAGTACCACAAAGAATAACACTAACAATGGTTCCCATACTAGTACTGGCAATTATGATTAAGTTGACTTTATCATGAATACTAATAGTGAACCTAAAGAAAACATAGCAAACAATCAAATGTTATATAAAGTTGATGGTGAGGATTCTGATGATTGTGATGATGAGTTGATATGGAAACTATAGAAGATTCTATGTGAGTCATCTAGTAGGATAGAATCTCTAGTCTTGCCAAGTTCAATTTAATTTTAAATTAATTTATGTGTAATTAAATTTTATAGATAATATTTCCTATAAAATGCTTTTCTGTCAATTGAATTATGAATTTCCATTTAATTTATTTTGGTCTAAGTTTGACAAATCTAAAGACTAAAGACCACAACTCTAATATCTATCTACTAATCAAGTTTTTTTATAGAACTCAATTTATACCCTTATCTATGTTGTAGATTTTTTAAAAAATGTATACATCTTGAGATATTCATTGATTCCAGTTTCTTTCAAAAATTTGTATAATAAATCAACGTGTAACATAATATATTTAACATTACTATCTCTACGTAGAAATCTTAGACAATAGAATTAAAAAAATATAGAGTTTAGAGAAATAAAATATTAAACCCATTGAAAATGACCCTAAATTCCCTTTAATAGATATATTGGAGCAACAAAATCCATGGGCCATTTTGTAATTGTATATGATTAGTACTATATTATGTGTGGACATCAACAATTGTACAATTTTTTCAAGTAGAACTAGGAAAACAAATTCCAATGGCTCTAGGTTGAGGGATCTAGCTATCTTGATTCATGATTACTATAACAATCAATAAAGTTGGAATTACATTCAAATTATAAAGATCAACAAGTAATAAAACATTTATATTACTATCACTTACTAAGTAGTTAGTACTATGATTAAGTAGATGACCCAAGAAGATTTTTTAGGGTGTTACATCGTGGGTCATTTGGAAGCTCCATTTTATTTAGGTTGTAGATAAATATCTATTACAAGTCATCAACAGTGCATACTTCAAAGAGATATTTTTATATGAATCAAACACTTTATCCATAGATGCATTATATATTAAAAATGGTTTGATGAATCTTGCAATTCTTTCTATAGTGGTTTGCTTTAAAAAGTTTCCTAATTTAGAGTTCATGATGTTGTGCAAATTTTTCATGTAATCTTCTCTTCCAAGGAATTTTCCTTTTGAGTCAATATGATTTGGTAATCCATCATTTAGCATGTGGAGTATTATGTGATTCATCTTCATCAAGTCTCTGGAAGAAAATTTCATAGCTTCCTCTACTACTATTACTTTCTCATAATTTTGGATGACGGTTAAGGCCATTACAGAGGCATTGATGCAATTGTTTATTCCCTAGCTTGCCAATTTCCTGTCACTAGATCTCTATACTTTATGTAAAATTTATTTCACAATATTTTCTATGGGATTGGTCAAGATCCCTATTTTATCCTCAATCATTTTTTTAAGATTTTCAAAGACACCTCTAATATTTTTATTTAATTCAGGCCATTCAAACAAGTTATCGATATTGTACATTAATTTCTCCTTGATTTATTGTTTGATATACAAGATCATGTTTCTTAATCTATCCTTGAAATGATGGTCTTTGGAAGATGTACTTGTATTTTGTGCAATTGATACCACTGATGACAAAGGGCTACACCACCCTTGCCAACTCATAAGACGAAGGGCCACACCACCCTTACCATCTCACAACCAAAATCACAATAATATGGAGACAAAGAGAAGATAAAATTCTTCACAAAGCATACTTTTATTATACTTGAAAATCATTACAATATTCTCCAAATGAAAGAACTCCAAACTCTTACAATATAAGAGAGCTTCCAATCAACTTACACACCAAGAGCTTCTACAATAAGAGATCACACCTTGAGAACTTCACTACAAGAGCTCACACTTGAAGAACTTATCCTTGAAGAGCTTATCCTCAAAGAGCTTATCCTTGAAGAGCTTATACTCGAAGAGCTTCATTAAAAATGATCATAAGCCTTGCTTAAATTGGCACTTCTAATTCAAGATATTACAAACACAACCAACATGGGATAAAAGGTAAATACAACTACCTTAAAATAAATATTAAATTCCCTCCCAAATACAACTAAGTACCACCATATGGACTAATTAGAAAATTACATTTCCTTTGTGGATCACAACAAATATTAAATGCATTATTTAAGGAAC
This sequence comes from Cupressus sempervirens, assembly GCA_028749045.1. Lineage (NCBI taxonomy): Eukaryota > Viridiplantae > Streptophyta > Pinopsida > Cupressales > Cupressaceae > Cupressus > Cupressus sempervirens. Next base: position 402,384,610 of record CM053788.1, read on the forward strand.
TTTCCACAAACTTCTTAAATGCCACCTATACACCTCGATAAATTAAATGACAACTATTTTTCTTATTTTTCTATTTATGCCACCTATGCACCTTGAAATTAGAAATTCCCCTTTCTCTCCTTTTTTTCTTATTTTATTTTTTATTATTTTTCTTCTAATTTTTTTCACTTTCTCTTTCCTCCACAATTTTTTTTTGATCACACCCCATTTTTGTGATGTAAGATGCTCTTGCATCAGACACCAATGGTAAGAATTTTTTTTTGGATATGAATGCACAAAATGAAGTATCCACTGCTGACATTTTTTTTTCTTCTCTTCCAAGACCTAGCTAGAACAAGTATCTACTACTAATATATTTCCTTCTTCCTTCATTTACAACACCTAGCTAGAACAAGTGTCTCCTATTGAAATTATACCTCTACAATGAACTTTGCCCAAGTATAACTCTCATCCTCATCCAATCTTGTTGAGTTATTCACACTTGTAATAAACTTAGCAACACCATACCAATATTCCTTTGCATACCAAACATCACTAATAAGATCCTCATGCAAACCATCATCATCATCTTTCAAATTCATCTCAAAGACAACATCCCATGATTCATAAGAATTTACCTCTTTAACATATTCATCTTTGATTTCTTCTTGCATGTCTTCAACAAGGAAAGTAACTGCTTCACTTGTTTGATCTCCAACCAAGGCATTGTACTCTTCCTCCACTACTGTAGTCTTGAAATCATCTTCATCTACTTCTAGCTCACAAATATTCTCATCTTCATGCTCTTCCTCTTCATCCTCTTGCTCTTCCTCTAGGTCATCTTTGTTTTCTACATCCAAAGAATTGTCAACATCTCTTTTCTGGTAATGCACTCTTCTCTTCTATGACTTGGCTTCTAACTCATTCACTTGCTTCTACAAATCAACTCACAATGCCTCTTGATTTCTTTCTCTAATTTTCTCAAGTCTAGGAATCCTTAGTATCCTTCTAACCACAAAATTCATCTTCTTCTTTCTTTTCTCCATGCTCAAGTCTATATAAGAAAAACTTCTTGGAACACAAGAACCTCGTGCAAACTACCTCACAATCGGCGATCTATCTATGCACTTAACTAAAATCATGATCATCATGAAAACTACCTCACAGTTGGTGATCTATCTACACAATTAAGAACTTCTTGAAAAACTTTACCTGACTTGAGGTCTTGGTGTAAACTACCTCACATTCGACGATCTATCCACATACTCAGGAACTCTTGCTCTAATACCACTGATGATGAAGGGTCGCACCACCCTTACAATCTCACAACCAAAATCACAGTAATATGGAGACAAAGAGAACATAAAATGCTTCACAAAAAATACTTTTATTAGACTTGAAAATCCTTACAATATTCTACAAATGAGAGAACTCCAAACTCTTACAATATAAGAAGGCTTCCACACTAAGAGCTTCCAACTAGCTTGCACACCAATAGCTTCTACAAAAAGAGATCACACCTTGAGAGCTTCACTACAAGAGCTTACACTTGAAGAGCTTGCACTTGAAGAGCTTATCCTCGAAGAGATTATCCTTGAAGATCTTATAGTCGAAGAGCTTCATTACAAATGATCATAAGCCTTTCTTAAATAGACACTTCTAACTTAAGATATTACAAACACAACCAATGTGGGATAAAAGGTAAATACAACTACCTTAAAATAAATATTAAGTTCCCACCAAAATAAAACTAAGCACCACCATGTGGACCAATTAGAAAATTACATTTCCTTTTTGGATCACAAAAAATATTAAATGCATGATTTAAGAAACTTTGCACAAACTTCTAAGATGCCACTTACACACCTCAATAAATGAAATGATAACTATTTTTTTTCTTTTTCTATTTATGCTGCCTATGCACCTTGAAAATAGAAATTCCCCTTTCTCTCCTCTTTTTCCTCTTTTTATTTTTTTAAAATTATTTTTCCTCTAATTTTCATCACTTTCTCTTTCCTCCACAACTTTTTTATTTTTATTTTATCACACCCCATTTTTGTGATGTAAGATGCTCTTGCATCAATTCTCCATGTTTTTTTTTCATTTAAGACATCTCCATTTCACTCTTTCTCTCTTATTACATCTACTTTCCCTTTCCAATTAGTTGCTCTTTATCTCTTATCCTCCAATTCCTTCTTCAAATTAAGGATTATCTTTGCAATAGGATCCTATTTGTTCTTCTCATTCTCCAATCTCTTCTTCAAATCATGGATTATTTTTTCAGTAGTCTCCTCTTTTCTCTTCTCATTCTCCAATTCCTTCTTAGAATCATGGATTGTCTTTGTAGTTGACTCCTCTTTTTTCTTCACTTTCCCCAATTCCTTCTTCAAATTATGGATTATCTTTGCAATAGAATCCTCTTTCTTTTCATTCTCCAATTCCTTCTTAAAACCATTGATTAGATTTGTAGTCCTCTTTTTTCTTCTCATTCTTTAATTCATTCTTCAAATTATGTATTGTCTTTGCAGTAGACTCCTCATTTTTTCTTTTCATTCTCTAATTCCTTCTTCAAATTATTGATTTTATTTGCAGTAGAGGGGTCCTTTTACCTTTCATTCTCTAATTCAATATTCAAATTATTATTTTCCTTGACAAAAGAGTCAAGCTCATTTTTTCAATTTAGTGTTTACCTATGCACTATACTCTACAAAATTGAACAACTTTGTAGTAGAGGATTTTTCATCCCCAAATCTTTTCTTACTACATAATTGTCTCTCTAGAAGAAGAGTTAGTTATCCTATTTTTCAATTCTTTGAACCAATTGTCTTCTTCTTTCTCCTCAAGGCCTTCAAATTTTATAGGTCTTTGTGTAACTTTTCTATTTTCTTTGTAAACTTTCTATTCTCATTCTCTAATTTTAGAAGTGTAGAGTTGATCATTTTGTTGATCTCTTTTGATATATTGATTTTGTTAGTATTTTTCACTTTTGAGAAATCCATTTGGAGACTGGTAATTTTTACATCTATAAGATTCATTGGACTTTCTAGTGGATGATTAGCTTTAGCTAGGAGCATAATATTCATGAATTTTATAATTTCATTGTTTGGGTCATATGTTGGAAATATACTATTAGTATTAGATGCCTGATGTTCATGACGAGCTGCATCAACTACGTCACTTTTCAATGTCTTTATAATTTTCCTATTTTTATTTTATTTTATCAAATTTTATTGCAATGTCATTAAAATTAACATCTATATTTTTTGAGAAAATTGAGTGTTTAAAAGGTGAATTATAACTTGTATTGATGTATTCTCGTCCAACTCTAGATACTTCACCTACATTAGTGGTTCTAACAATTGTATTTTGAGGATTTCCAACAACATAAAGATGACCAATTCCAAATCCTGGAGTTTTAGGACTATTTTCAAGGTTTTTCTAGAAGTTACTAGTGCATACATTATTGTAGAAACTACTGACATTGTTGTCATTGTAATTATCATAGCTTTTTTCTTTTTTGCACTAGATTCACCTATACAAGTGCCAATGGGATCAACTTCGACTAGATTTGAAGATTTAACAAATATCTTAATGAGTTGATCTTTAGAAGTATAACATTTTTTTCCCTTTCTAAATGAATCATATTCAATCTTGTCACAGAGTCCAATAAGTAGTTTACTTCCACTGTTTGGTGGATTTGTTACTACAATTGAGTTCCAAAGTCCTTCACCTCTTGGACCAAGGAGCCCTATACCTACATAGCTCATTTTTTGTATCATATTTTCCCTTATAGTATACATTTTTTTAAATATGATCACTCATTTTAAGTTTAAGAAAGTTCCTTCAAGTCTCAGTAGACCGAGGATCCTGAGTAGCTTGAATGTCTTCATTAGATTCATACTCACTTTGACTATCTTTGCCACTACCATATTGATATACTATAGATGGATTCACTTTATTCCAATAATAACTAAAAATTTCATTTTTAGTGATTTCCCCAAAATGTGTTGAGGTCTTTAGTTCAACTAAATTATTCCTCATTCTCATAAATCATTCATCTTGGTTTGACACCAATATTTAAATTTGCATGCCTCTTTAATTTCTTTGGGCATATAATTTTTAGAATGTTAAACAAATTTCTTGCATAAATTTGAGTATGTCATAGACTTTGATTTGTGTGACTCTAATATGTGCAATGTAGTAATTTGGGATGAAAATTCTTGCATTGAAATATTATTCTATGTTGCATGTTTTCCATCTCTTTCTTAACCTCATCCCAGGAATCCATATTTTTAAAGTTTTTGACCAATGACATCTCCTGATGTTGATATTTTCTTGCAGAGTTCCCATTGACAATAAGCCTTTATTTTATTATTTTGAGTGGATCATAATTCTAGTGATTGACAAGATCAAAGCTAAAAAAATCACCAATTCATTTGACTTTGAAAGCCTTTCTCTCAAATGTGAGCCCTCCACATGAGAAAGGCAAGGAAAGAAATATCAGTTTCTTTTGTTGTCCACTAAATAATTCATCTACACTCTCCATCTAGCATACATATTCCAATGCAAAAACCATCTCTATCACATGCATTAGAAGTTTTCACAATTCAATCACAGAATTGTAAAACCTTAACACAATATAATCTTCCATGAAGAACCAGTCATCCAATTGAATTTAACTTCCCAATTGCATGTAATCTTTAGAAGACACAAGAAACCTATGAATCAGAGTACCTATAATTTTATGGTAAATGGGTACCAAAAAGAAGTCTACAAAATATTTGTAGCTATTATTGCTAACACTCATCCTCTTCTTGTAAGGAAACTTGTAAGAAAAAATATAATTGTTTCCACATAACCCATAATAGATCTGAAATAAATATGTAATTGAAATCCACATGCAAGAGGATAGAAAACATACCCACAAAATGTGACACAAGATATATCCTAGGAAACCCTTATTGAGGGAAAAAAAACCCAACCTCTAAAAGCATCCATCATCATGTATTATTTAGCAAAAACACCATTGCAATACAGCCATGGAAGCTTTCAAATCCATAGCCAAATTGAAGCAATCTATGTGAACAAGCATGAATCCACACATCACATCACATGATTCCAACCTTCACAAATGCTCCCTTGGCTAACCTATCAAACCTTGGCTTGGTCAACTCTCCTTTTTTCCTTTGTTACTTTTGTTGTGTTGTCTTGTCTTTATAACTACCCTTGTGGCTGTTTATATAGTAGTAAGTCCCACAAAACCACCAAGTGGTATTACATAAATCATGTGCTAAAACCATGTGCTTCCTAACCCACTGACCCCACATTTAATATTGGATATTTAATTCTTTTTTTCAATATAAAATAATTACATCATATATTATCACAATGTTACAATACAACTCAATAAGTATATCCCATGAGAATCTTTACATGTTGCATGTCCATCTAGATGCTCCTAGGTGAAACACTACATTATAAAATAAAATAAAATAATATAACAATATTATGCAATGTGTGCAACACCCATTATCTCAACAATCTTTAACTTCTTGTATACATTTCATAGAGTCAATCTGTAGCCATATAAATGAACAAGGGAACAATCCCTCCTAGCACATCCACCATCATGGGTTAAAGTACACCATGTGCTCCATCTTAGTACCCACAATAAAATCAAAGTATTTAGCTTCTCAAACATGAATGGTCCCACCTCCTATTATGCCACTATCATCAGACATACATAGAAGCCATCCAAAGAAAAAGACACCCAACCTATCACATAAGAATCATAAAATCTTGTACCAACTAAAATTTCAAGCACAAATACCTAATACAAATGTAATCACATGTATCTATAGTTTTCAAATATCCATAGCTGAAATAGCACCCACAACAAGTTCCAATCCATCCAACTATCCATACCTCTAAAGGTATACTATGTGAATCTTGTATCATCAACATATTTAATTTGTAACCTACAATCACAAGCCTCAAGAGTAATATCTACCACATATATACCAAGAAGCTCCCATTGCAAAAGATAATTTCAAATCTATAATCAATTCACTCACAACATCTCAAAGAAGTCAATCCATGTAGTATCAAGAAAATCCACAACACACAAACTAATAATTAGGAAGAATAACTCTAATAAAAATTCTACAACATTCTCTCAAATTCTCCATAACCAAAAAAGGAAAAAGATAAATGAACAACTATGTCATCTCTCACATTACATACATGAACACAAACCAATGATCACAATCTCCAACCAATAAAAAATCCAATGTTCATGAAATGAAACATCCAAGAAGATAATCGAGACCAAAGAGAAATCATGCAAAACATAACCTATATCATGTCCTACACACACCTCTAGATCTAAATTGTGCAAGTATGATCTCCTCCATAAAACTCCAACAAGAAGCCACAATAACACCCAATCCATACCATATAACTAATCATGGATGTAAGCCTCTCACAAGAAGATAAAACTCATAAATCATTTCTAAACTAAGGAATAACCATTCCTATTCAAAGAAATATGCCCAATATAAAAGCATCTCCCAAACTCAACCAGCATAACAAAATATGCATAAGGAGATAACCAATGCTAAACCATCTCTAAAATGTACCCTCTATAAATAACTCATATACTATAGCTCAAGATCCATATCTATGAAAGACAAGCATAAACATAATGCAACTAAGAGAAACAATGGGCTATACCTCTCAAGTAGTAAACCATTGAGTAGACCAAGAGTGGGGAATGAACATGTTCATCAAGATATCCAAGTCTCTAAGAAAGACTTGTATAAGAACAATCTCCTCTCAATTCCATATCAGGTGAATGCCCCTCAGACATCCTGTTGAAAACCAAATAACTGTCCCAACAAATACTTCTCTAATTATAAGAGAAATCAGCATCGCCATCATCTCTAAGTATCCATGAGCACCTATAACCAATCAATCCATGCCAACTCTAAATGAAACATAGAAATATCATGAACTATCCAATAAATGATCAATGTGATTAATGTTAAAGTTTCAATCATGGCCTCAAGAACATAAACATGATAGCATAATCTAAACCATCTCAACTAAAGAGATAACATGATCCATATGAACATATCATAACATTTCAAAAAACTCTAAATGTGTATCAAGAGTATACCATGACATAATAATGAATTGTCCTAATGCCAATGATAACATGTCAAATGAAAACATAAACTACATCTTTACCAAGAACCCCATGAGTCCTCAACATACAACTATCTCCACACAACATGAAGAAAACTATCTCCACATACCATGAAGAACCATCTCCACACAACATGGACATAAAAAGTGTACCATGCAAATGTCAAAGATGCTTCTGTAGCAACAAAATCTAAGGAAAACCTCCTACATCTATAAATACTTAATAAATATATCAATGTCAAAAACTCTCACTCAACCATGGTATCGAGTCACCCATGACATCATAAAATCCATATCCTACATGAAGATCCCCTAGGTATAAACTTACACAACCAAAGTATTAGTACCAAGTGAAACCAAGATATCCAATCCAAGAAGATAAAAACCTAACCAAGAACTAATCTTACACTACCACCTCATCAATATCACAAGCTCCCACTAAGTTGTGTATCCAAGCTATCCATAGCATCATGATGAAAAATTATCCTCTAACCATGAGAATCAACCAAGGCATCAAACCATCAAAGAACTCAAAGTGCACATCATGAGCTCCTCGAAAGAAAGAAAATAACCATGATCATTAGCCAAGAAGATATACCACCAAAACCAAATTAGGAGTCCAAACCAATGAGCATCAAGGATGTACCTATATATCCAATCATGTCATGATAAAATCTATGGCACCATGACCAAATCCATGTACTGAGCATATAACTCCCAAAGTGTCTAACCTTTTAGCATAGAATAGTCAATCACAATCCTCCACCATGATTATACCTAGTAAGAACATCTCAACCCTTCTACATGAAGAAAAATTAGAAAATCATGCGAACCTAAATCGAAGCCACCAATTTGAATATGTATCAATAATGAAAGGTTAATGGGCAAAGAAAACCCATATCCAAGCCATAAATGCAACATGTAAGTATAGACTACTTACAACACCGCACAACTTGTAGACCCAACAAGTCATCATACATATCCAAACCAAACACTGATAATTAGATCATCATGAGACCAATCTAAAATATGATTTGAATATACAATGACATTAAACCAAAATCTCCAAAATATATAATGTCATAAACTCACAATGTTACCACATTCAATATATATCATAAACTATTCAAATCAATATATCACCAAATAAACCATGTCAAACCTACACCAAAGCTAAACCAATATATTGAGCTCTCCAAGATCTTTCCATTGACTATTTCAAGTCCAAAATCTGACTCTATATGCCCAAGTTATGCCCAAAATTGTGCTCAAAATATACACCATCTAACTTTTGGGCTCTTAAAACTTGAAAAATATCAAAATCAAAGAATCAAACCTACACCAAGTTGTGGTGCTCTAAATTAACATTCTAACCACTATAAGAAGTCCAAAATCTGATATTCTAAGAGAAAATTATGGCTATTTTACCAAGACATTCTTTTTACCATTTTCACTATGATTTAAAAGAAAAAAATTTGTGACCAAACTTCTAAGAGGATTAAGTTTGATGGTCATCACGGGCTGAAAATAAAATAAAAAAATTATTTTCTATCAACATGGCCAAAATAGGTCATACTATATGTCAATTTTTATGGAAAGGCCAACCAAGATCGAATGGTGAGGTATGTTTTTTTCTAGGACATTGTTTCTACAAGCTCCCCATTAAAAAACCCCATTCAAATGAAACATCTGAAAAACTCTTTTGACCAAATTTCACATGCACAAAAATCTACCAACATCCCATCAAAACATCAAACCCAAAACTCTTAGATCTAAAATAAAAAATCTATACAACCTATATATCTTTCCCTTTCTTTTATCCTCTCATGCATTCCCATGGATTCAATATAGGGTTACAACAACACAACCATAGCTATGATACCACTTATAGGGAAACTTACAAGAAAAAATATAATTGTTTCCACATAACCCATAATAGATCTGAAATAAATATGTAATTGAAATTCACATGCAAGAGACTAGAAAACATACCCACAAAATGTGACATGAGATATACCATAGGAAACTCTCATTGAGAGAAAAAACTAAGCCTCTAAGACCATCCATCACCATGTACTATTTAGCAAAAACACCATTTCAATACAAACATGGAAGCCTTCAAAGTCATAGCCACAATTAAGTAATCCATGTGAACAAGCATGAATCCACACATCCCATGTCATGCTTCCAATCCTCACAATTGCTCCCTTGGCTAACCTATCAAGCCTTATCTTGCTCAATTCTTATTTTTGCCTTTTGCAACTTTTCATGTTGTCTTGTCTCTACAACTACACTTGTGGCTACTTATGTAGTATTAAGTCTAACAAAACCACCAAGTGGTATTACATAAATCATGTGCTAAAACCATATGCTACCTAACCCACTAACCCCATATTTAATACTCGATATTTAATAATTTTCCCCTATATTAGATAATTATATTTAATAGTATCACAATTTTACAATACAACTCATCAAGTATATCCCATGGGAATCTTTATATGTTGCACATCCATCTAGATGCTCCTAGGTACACCATTACATAATAAAATAAAATAAAATAATATAACAATATTATGCAATGTGTGCAACACCCACTATCTCAACACATCTTATGTTTTCACTCACATACTGGACTTGGAGTCTCAGATTTCTTCTAAGTTTTCTCATCAAACTTATAGACTTCAATATCAAGCTTATTATTCTTAGTCTCAAATATTGGGTGATGATTTGCTAAAATAATGTAGCACAAGTAACTTGTGAACCTAAATGTCTTGTGTGAGCCTTTTTTAATAATTACTAATTGTTCTTTCATAGATTCAACAATGTGTTAAACATAATTATATCATACTTATACCTTGTCAAGTGAATCACCTAGACAATGGATATTATAAATCATTTCATGAACACTAGTGTCTATTTCCTTGTTACTATCCAATCCTAGGAAAAATGCTAATGATGAAATAGTATTATGAGCCCATGGCACAAAAATATCATATTCACAAGGAGGCTTATGATCTCTATCCATTTTAATACTAACACTAGTATTATCAGTAAATGGCCCTGAGCTTATTAAACTATTAATATAGGAATCTTGAAAAACTCTTTCTAGTTTCTCATAAGAATGTGCTAATTTATCCAACTCAATGGGCATGTAAAGTTGTCTTCTTTAAACCCTAGGTCAAAAAAAGTGCAAAATTCACTCTCATTTATGAATAAAATTTCCTCCCGAGTGTTTTGGTTTATAGTTTCCTTTCTATTTTCATCAAAATTTTGAGTGCATAGCTTTACATTTTATGGGAAAGAGAATACTTGGGGTACTATTAGGTGTGCTAATCCACTAATGAATGCAACTACTTTATTTGTATGTGCACCAATACTTTTGTTAAAGTTAAAATATTTTTTTCCCTTATGTGGATCTTTCCACTTGTTAAACAATGAATGTCTAATTCCCATAATTCTCATATCTTCATGGATAATAAAATAATCTATATCATGATATTCATTTGGTAAAACCTAGGGTTTTTTGCCAATTCCCTAGGGTCAATTATGTCTTTATTTTGGCTTGCACTCATACTGGAGATTTTTTACTTGATTTTTCCCATGTGTGCTACTAATATTTAACATTCCTATATTATAACTAAATTTTATATTAAAATACAAAATTTAGGCCCTAATTTGCAAATTGTAGACATAAGACTCCAGTTGTTGCACTATGTTGTGGTTCCACAAAGAACACCCCATTTCTATTAGAAATAGAGACCCCCTAATTTGTTTTCCAAGTTTTTAGAACCCTAGTTTGTGGTCTAAGTCCTTTTGAGGTTTTATCTAGTCTCCTAGGTCATGTCCAAGTTCTCAAAAAATAAAGTTTCAAAAAGTTTAGTCATATTGGCACACCTCTCCAAGTGCGTTGGTGCACCAAAATGTTTGAGAAAAGGGTATTTCACCTTTGGTGATGTGTAGATGTGTAGTTACATGCCTATGTAGCACCAAAGGTAGGCGGGGTCTATATAATCCCCCACCCCACTTCTCGCTAATGTACACCTTATTTTCTTCATAAAACTTAAAAAGTCCTTAAAACATAAAAAACTAAAAAAAAATAAACCCTTAAAATAATTAGAGTGTGTAGTAGCGCACCTAATTAGGTGCACTACTATGCACCCTTTGCACATAAAATTGCCTAAGTTTAAGTAAAAGGTGTGCTAATGCAAACCCCATATAAAGAAGATTTCTTATAAAGGGTGCACTAGGTGCAACTGACAGGTGTGGCTGGTGCACCCATTTTTTTGCAATGAGGGCTAAAATCAAGTTTTTTTCACATTTTAAGTAGTCCAATTTTAGGATTTTTGTGCATGTCAGTTATTAGGTTTCGAATTAATCCATTTTTTCTTCAATTTCAAATTAATGGACATGATTTTGTGTAGATACAATGGAGCCTTCATCATCCTCTCTTGTTGAGAAAATTGCACCAAAACTAGTAGTGTTCAAGTTTTAGGGTGTTCCTACAAAATCATAGTTTTAGGACGAGTACTAAGAGATTTGAGATACAAATTTGGGTGAGTTCCTAAAAGTGTGCAACAAACCAATTGAGAGGTCTTAGATGATATCCACATTGATCTGATCAAGATTTGTTAGTACAACATCACACCTGGTGTCAATACAGCCCTCAAAATTAATCATGAAACTTGCAGAGCATTTTTTTCCTGAAGAAAGGGTAGTCAAGAGCATTATGAGAGAGATCATTCTCAACCTCAATCCCAAGAACATTGAAAAAGTGTTCCATCTCTAAAGGGCAGATCAATTCATTAGACTGGCCTATGAGAAAGTAGAGAGATGGTATAGGGAACATATTGATGAAGCTTCTAAGATCATCCAATCTTCATACCTTATAGAGAAGAATCCTTTAGGAAAGAAAGTGAGCAAAGTAGACATGACAAGAGGATACATGAATGAAGATATTAGATATTCAATCATACTCTTGAGTAGAGTTATGGGTTTTCTAGCAACTAGACTCCTGAATATTTTTATGGAACATTTTATTGAAACAATAAAGAAAGTAGAGATGCCACTTGATTAGGCTTCTACTCTCAATGAGAATTTGGGTGAGCAGTTAATAGCGGTGAAGAATAATAGGAAGTTTTATATGACTTCATATTTGGTATACCTACTAGCTACAAGAGCTACAAATTATCCAAGGCTCTATAAGAGGGGTAGCATGCAGGATGCAAATGCATGGCCCTATATTGTATACCCTCAGCTGGTCAAGAAGAAGATTTTGGAGAAAAGTAAAGAATATAGGATTGTAAGTGATGCTTTCATATTTGCAACAATATGGTTCATAGAACTAGATTATGCAAAGAGAATATCAAAGGAGGTAGCTACACAGATATCACTAGTTAGAGCTTATTATATCCTATTCAAAAAATTTACATATTTGAGGGTAGCGAGTACAACTATCAACCCTAAGAAGCTCCATGGGTATCCTAGTGATGAACTTATTCTCTTGGAGATCTCCTAACAACTCTTGTCTACATATGACAAAGTTAGAAAGCAACATAAAACATGTTGGATGTGGCCTATGACTATAGGACCTTTTTAGGTGGATTAAAGGAAAAATATTCCTTCTTTTGAGTGTGAATGGGATTAGTATCCATTGGATGACTATAATTCTCCTTAGCCAAATTTTAATAACATTGGGAGAGTACAAAATTTAGCTAGTAAAATATTTCAGCATGAAGATGCCCTTGAAGATCATTGGATGAATGCAAAAAATGACTATGATGTCTGCATAAGGGATTAGTGTAGGATGGCTTTGTATTTGGTAGAAAAGGCTTTGAAGATAAAGATTCTATTGAAGATTTTGCAACAAGACATGGAGGAGTTGTTTGATCCATTGTGCAACAGGGATAAGATTGGTGAACAACCTATCATGAATGCTGAGATTGTCAAAGAAGAGAACTTAGACACTAACCACAGGGCAAGGCACATCATCAAATTGACGAACAATTAGATCAAAAGGCCTTTCAAAATTGATCCAATTCCTAAAATAATGATCTTCCATGCTCAAGCCTGTCTAGCTAAAGGTAGAGGAGCAAAGGTCATAATGCATATATTTATAGCCTAGTCACTAGCGAGACCAAAAATGGTGAATCAACTTGATTGACTAGTCAGGTATTATCAAGCTCAAAAGGGTAAAGGTAAGGGAAAAAGGAAGAAGAATTCTCCTCAACAAGATGAACTAGAAGAGGGAGAAATTTAGGCACCTACATAGACAAGAGAAGAAAATGTGGAAGGGTTAGAAAATATAGAAGCCACACAAGCTCAAGGTGATCCCCAAGTGCCACCAGTTGAACAAGGCCAAGGGGAAATAGAAACTAAAGTACAAGAGGTTTCCCTACCTCAACAAGTAGAGCAAGCCTACCCCTTTTCACTTAAAAGAAGAAAGCTTAAGATTCTGGTAAAGAGGAGGCAAAAGGTGATCAAGAAAGTGATTCCTTTCCCATAAATCCCTAAACCTATTCTAGAAGAAGTTGAAGAAGAGGATGATGAGGATGAAGAGGATAATTTACCTTTGAACTAGAGGACTCGACTTGTGAGAGCTATAGAGTAAAAAAGGAGAAGAAGCTCCACTATCATACCACCATCTATTTTTGAGCAACCTATTTAGACTACAACATCAAAAGATGAGATGCAATAGTGGATAGATGAGTAGGATGTGGAGGGCACTGATGTCTTTTAGATGTCAAATTTTGACTTTATGCCCATGGGTACTAAGTTGATCGAAGAAAAAATTTAGGATACATCAACCAATCAACCTCAATAGGAGTGGAGTGAGATGCCACTCAAATCTCAAGGGCCTAAGGTAGTGCCATCATCCCAAGTGCAAGTCACATTTTGTGTTGATAAGGTATCAGCTACTCCCCTTCCTCTAAACAATGAAGAAGAGCAATTCTAAATAGGAGAAGAGGAAGATTTGAAACAAGTATCCACTAAGGAAGTGTCAAAAGAAGGGCAGATAAGTGAACAACCTCAACAAACTTCACAAAACATTGAGGTGAGGACTATAGACTCCATAGATATACAGACTCCAGTGAGGATCTCTTACAAAAGGAGAGGACTCCAAATGGGGGAGATAAGGAAAAGGGCATTGTAGAATAGACTCCTTCATCCTTAGAAAGAAAATTTCTATTAGAACATATCTTGAGGTGGCTGAGAAAAGGGGTAATAAGAAATAAAAAGCATCAATTCACCATAGAGGAGGAAGATAGGATGGAATTGATTGAAGTCCTGAGGAAGCTTGATTCACCTCCAAAAGATTCATAGACATTAGTCTTCATTATGAGTGATCAGAACCAAGACTTGTTTGCTCATGTGGCTATCTCTCCTCTACATTTGAATGTTGAAGAATTAACTTTGCAAGATTATCAGATTAGGGAAGTCATGTTTGGGAAGCCTAACTTGGATACTACAAAGCTAATGGTTACAATAGGAATAAAGGAGGTAATCAGGAGCTTGGAGCAAGATGAGGCAAAACTAATAATACTTTAGAGGCAAATTGAAATCCTAAAGGGATATCTAAGAAAAGTTGTTCGTCCCTTGGACCCTGAGAATTCGAAGGAGACTTTGAATACAACAATTGAGAGAAGAGTTTTTCTGATGGAGAGAGGGAGAGGGAGAGGTTGGGGGAGTGGTTGGGAAGCATTTGTTCAAAATTTAAACTTGGTTTCAGGCGAGAATCCTCAGGGAGGAGGATCTAAGGAACTAGGTATGAAGGAGGGCCTTCAGGCAGAGTGTGGAGAAGCAAAAAATGGGGATGGGGACCCATGTGCTGACGTTGAAGTCTAGATCAAGCCAAAAATGCAACCCAATGTGGTTAGGCCACGGAATCTTCTAGCGAAATGGGCCTCACTCTTTGGTGTCAAACCATCTGGTAAGTCATCTTTCCCTCTGGTTAAGATTTTTTCAAGCTTGGAAAAGGGATCATGCATGATCGCTATTCCAGATGAATTAGTTGATCATAGCATAGCTTCGATGGCTTCCACATTGGTTGGAAAATTTCTCAGTTAGAGACCAAACATAGATGTGGTGTGCTCCTTCACCTTGAAGAAATGGCATCTAGAAGGTTAGGTCAGTGTTATTGCGATGGCTAAGGGGTTTCTCTCTTTTGACTTTACCTGTAATGAGGACATGGCCAATATTCTATGTGAAGGGCCCTAGAGTATAGGACATGCAACTCTAGTGTTGTAGAAGTGGTCTTCTAAATTGGACCTAAATGAATCCTTTTTTTAGCAATCTCTAGTATGGGTTAGACTCCCTGAGCTAACCTTGGAATTCTAGAACGAGGATGTCTTTATGAATGTGGCCAGTTCCTTTGGAGAATTATTATCTATTGATCCTATTATAGGATCTAAGAGAAAACTTACCTATGTGAGGATATGTATAGGAGTAAGGGAGGGGGATGATATGTCGGAAGTGGTGTGCTTTGAGTCTAAGATTAGTACTCACATTCAACAGTTGGACTATGAGAGCATACCTTTTGGTTTCTTTCATTGTTTTAAGACTAGACATAAGGCTTTTCAATGCCCGAAAGTGAAGATGGACAAGAAGAAGAAGCCTCTCCCTTCTCTCAGTAGGGACATGAAAATTTGGAAGAGGAAGACTACCAGCATAGGCCATAAGGCTGACTATATTATGGAGGGTTAGAAGGCTGGAGATGTAAAGAAGGATGTTACTCATGTGCTAGCACCTTCTGTTGCAATAGCTCGAACCAAAGATAAAAAGGATTTTCCCCATTCTCAAGAGCTTGCCCAAAAAATTTAAAATGTCAAAGTTTTGAAGGAAAATCCAAAGGAAAAAGAAGGAAACCAAGTTTTCTTTCATGAGTCAGAAGACTCTCAGACTATGGAAGGGGCAACAAATTTGCAACAGGTAAAACCTGTGGATATAGATTGCAAAGGAACTGCCCAGTAGATAATGAAGCAAGCAGATTTGGAAGGAGTCCCTGAGTTGGAAAGGAGAAGTTTTATGGTTGCCAAAGATGAAGTAATGGATAGAGCCAATAAGGATATAATTATCTTTCAAGGCCCAGAGGATAATTTTATTTCCTCTAGAGCAGAAGCAGAAAGCTTTGTGGAGAATGAGAATGAAGTTTTGGTGAGGGTGCTCGATGATAGGGAGGATCCTTCTAGAACTCCAAAGAAAGATCAAATTGTGTCTAGGTCTTTGGAAACTGTCTTGGAAAGAGAAGCTTTCTTTCCCCTAAGCCTAGGAAGAAATATACTAGAGAACCCTCTTTTGCCTCTCCGTTGGAGACAAGAAGCAGTTGCAAACTGGATGTGGGATCAAAGGCTAAAAAGGGTAGAAGATCAGACAAGCATTCAAGAGAGGAGGAGACCAAAAGATGCATGGCGAGTGGGCACTAGAGAACTATTTAGGAGTATTCCAAGTTTGGAAAATTAAGATCATATCATGGAATATAAGGGGCTTAAACGAAGCCCACAAATAGGAAATTATTAGGAATTTAATCAGAGATCAAAGACCTGATATCTTGATGATCCAAGAAACTAAGATGAAAAGTGAATCTCTAAGGAAAATTAAGTTTAGTAGCATGATGAGTGGGGAGACTTCAGATGTAGAGGGTGCCTCTAGTGGCCTACTGACCCTATTTAATACTAAGCATTTTAGAGTTGAAGAAGTGTTTAATGAGGGTAATATTCTTCTCTGTCATGTTCATCATATTCAATCCAATGAAAATTGGTTTTTGTTGAATTTATACGCTCCAAACAATAAAAGAGATAGAAAGAGTCACTAGACTAAAGTTGGTAACCTGGTGCATAGTAGTAATCTAAAGAAAGGCATCATTATGGGAGATTTCAATACTCCTCTTATGGATGGGGAGAAGATGGGTGGTCTAATTCCAAACTAGGAAAGTAAACAAGACCTCTCTAACTTCATCAATGGTATAACTTTTATGGACCTGGACCTTATGGGAGGTTCCTTTACTTGGTCTAAAAAATGCTTGGGGAAGGATTACATCCAAGTCAAATGGGACAGAGCTCTAATCCCCCCTGATTGGCTGAAGTCTTTCTCTTGTAGGTTAGCTCTTCTACCTAGAGTGGGTTCTAATCATTCTCCTATATCCCTCTTGGTTGCTCCTATAGAGCCTAGGAGGAACCCCCCTTCAGATTCAAAAAAAAAGTGGATCTCTCATCCTGATCTTTTGGAAAAAGTCAAATTTTGGTGGAGCTTAGATGTGGAAGGCACTTCTATGTTCAAAGTTGCCAGGAAACTGAGTAATGTTAAGAGAATGGTTAAGGTTTGGAATAAGACTAATTTTGGCCATATCTTCCACGAGAAAGATGTATTGTCTAACAAACTTTTTTCTATTCAAACCTCTATTCAGCAAGACGGGTATGATGAGCTTAGTAAGGAGGCTAAGTTGTCTATTCTTATAGAGCTACATAACATCATCAGCAAAGAGGAGAAGTTCTGGAGGCAAAGATCTAGGGTTAATTGGCTCAAAGATGGTGATCAAAATTCAAAGTTCTTTCATCTAACCACCCTCAAGCATAGAGCTAATAATAGAATTGATGGTATCATGAAAGGGCAAGATCTGATGACTAAGGAAAAAGAAATATTAGTTGAAGCTATCTCCTTCTTCTTGTCTCTCTTGTCTCAGGATCCTCTTCTGTCTAAGGTGGACCAAGAAGACTTGGTTGTTTCTATCCCTCATATCATCCAACCTCATCATAACTTTATGCTTCGTACCATTCCTTCTGCTGTTGAAGTTTGTGAAACCCTCTTTTCCATGCCTATGGATAAATCTCTTGGCCTTGATGGGTTCCCTACCTTCTTTTTTCATATGTATTGGCAGGTGGTGATGGAAGATGTGGTGAAGGCAGTTTAGGAATTCTTTGGAGCTACGAGCATTCTTAAAGAGATTAACTCTACTTTTTTGGTCCTCATCCCTAAGGTGCTCAGGGCTAACTCTTTTGACAAATTTAGACCCATTAGCTTGTGCAATTCCTTTTATAAGATTATCTCAAAATTTCTTACCTCTAAGTTGCTCAAGCTCCTCCCTTCAATCATTTCGTAGCAACAAATGGGTTTTGTCCCGAGTAGATAGATTTTAGATTTGTTCATGATGGTTCATGAAGTGATTCGCTCTTTGGAAGCTAGAAAATGAGAAGGGATTTTTCTTAAACTAGACCTTTCTAAAGCCTATGGTTGAGTTGATTGGACTTTTCTTGATATGGTGCTCAAGGCTTTTGGTTTTGATGTCAAAGTTTGCAAACTGATTTCTCATCTTGTCACTACTTCCTCTCTTGTTGTGTTGGTTAATGGAGCCCCTTTAGATTTTTTCAAACCCTTAAGAGGGCTACAATAGGGGGATCCTCTCTCACCTATTCTCTTCATTATCATGGCTAAATGTATGGGAAGGCTAATTGAGAGAAAAAAGAAAGAAGGCAGAATCAAAGGGTTAAAACCTTCTTCCAAAAGTGATCCTTTTTTACATCATCGCTTCGTTGATGATACTATCATGGGGGGAGAGGCTTATGTGCAGGAGGAAAAAGCCATGAAGGATGTCTTGGATATCTACTCCTGAGGGTTGGGCCAACTAATTAACTGAGATAAGAGCTCCTTATATTTTACTAACACTCTAGAGGATAGACAGAGGAAACTCTCTAGGATTCTGGGTTGTAATGTGGGAAATTTTCCCTCTACCTATCTTGGACTTCCTTTGGGTCCAACTCCTCTTAACTCCTTCTGGAATGGCATTATGGACAAGTTCAGTAAAAATCTTGTAGGCTAGAAAGGAGCTATCCTTAGTCAAGCTGGAAAATGTCAGCTGGTTAAATCCACCCTTCAAAATTTTCCAATGTATGCCTTAAGCCTCTTTGTGATCTTAGTTAAATTAATAGAGAGGATGGAGAAAACTTAGAGGGATTTCTTATGGTCAGGTGTTGAAGGGAAAAAATATACCCTCTTGTTGCCTAGGACAAAGTCTACCTTCCTAGGCACTATGGAGGTCTTGGCATAAGAAAGCTTTCTCACCTTAATAAGGCTCTTTTGGCAAAGCAATTATGGCATATCTTCAACAGTACTGGGGAATGGAGAGACACATTGGTCAACAAGTACATTAAGAGGCCTTCTATCTAGTTCTCCCTCTTTAGTGAGGACATTCCTAAAGGTTCTACTATCTGGAATGGTTTACTTAAAGCTAGGGACCTAGCATAGGCCAAAGTTTCTTGGAAATTGGGAAATTTGGAGGATATCCAGTTCTGGTCTGATAATTGGCTTTTTCAGGGCCCCCTAATGAACAATCTGGTCTATGATGTTAGGGTGAACCATTGTATCCAACTTTTTGGGCTAAAAGTCAGTAATTATAGGGACAACTAGGGTTGGATAGATCTATCTATAATCTCTAAAGATCTAAGTCCAATCATGTTAATGTTAAACTCAATGGTTCTCAGCAATGAGAGGGATGAAATGATCTGGGGGGACAACTCTAGTGGTAATTAATCTCTTGCTTTAGGGTATATGGCTCTTTGGAGCTCTAAAGAGAGACCTCCTTGGTCAAAAGCTTGGATCACAAGGCTCACTCCAAAAATCAATATATTTTAATGGCTGGCCTTACAAAACAAAATTCTCACTCAGGAAAACCTATTAAAAAGAGGTCAGATTCTTCCAAGCAAATATAGTTTATGTAAGAACCAGCTGGAAACTGGAAATCACTTGTTCATTCACTATACCTTCTCTAGGGAGGTCTAGGACTTCTTGACCCAAGACTTAGGGATTAGCTGGTGCATGCCAAATAATCTCCTAGATTTTTTCTACCAATGGAAATCCTTGTTCTATTCCCCTATTTTACAAGATTTAGGTACCTAGATCTTACCCCACTTTTGCTGGAGCATATGGAAGGAGAGAAACAATAGAATCTTCAGAGATAGAGAGGAACCTATCATTGTCCTTGGGAAAATGATTAACAAAAATATAAAGGAAAACTACCTATTAAGGAAGGGGGGAGATATCAAAATGGGCGATAGGAAAATGGAGAAGGAAAAAGAAAGATTGTTAAAAAGATAGGAAGCCAAGTGGCTTTTCCCCCCAGAAGGATGGCATAAAGTCAATTTTGACAGGGCCTTGAAGGGAAATCCTAGCTCCTCAGGATGTGGAGGCATTATTAGGAATGAATTTGGGGATAGAGTTGTGGCCTTCTCTCTCCCACTTGGATTCCAAACTAATCACTTTGCCTGTCATGTGGTAAAATTGGCTTTTGAAGTTGGAGTTACCAATTTATTGCTTGAAGAGGACTCAAATAATATCATTAAAAGTTTAAATAGAAAATCTCATTATTCTTGGTCAATTGCTAATCTTATTAATGATACATGTGAGACTCTTGCTAAATTTGAAAGAGTCCATATCACTCATGTTTTCTGGGAAGCTAACCCGGTGGTAGATTGGTTTGCTAATAATGGTGTCCAATCTAACCAAAAAATGACCTGGCAACCGGGAAAGAGTTTTTCAATGAATTTTAAGAGTCTAATCAAGCTGGATAAGATCCAAGGGAGTATAGAGGAGATCAAACTACTATTATGAATATGAAAGGCTTATGGGGAAAGGGTACTACTCATAAAGGCTACATTGGTAAATGCAAGAAGTGGGAATTATTACATTTTATTCAGCATGCTTCATGGGTCTTTTTTTGCATTCGTAATCTAAGCAAAGACAAGAACTATTTCTTCAACCACCTTCAAAAATATGGAGAACCCTATCAGGTGATGAGGTTTCAAAGAGCTATGAATATGAGAATTGTGGGGGAGAAAAGTACCAAAATGGTGGGAGAAAGGTGCAGAAAAGAACTAGTAGGAAAAATGGAGAAATGGAGAAGTAGGGAGAAAGTTTGGGAGCAGCTGGTTCAAGGCATGATTTCAAGGTATATCATGAAGCTGCATGGCTACAACCAAAATGTGACTGACAACATGGTCAATTCGTGGAAGGATGGTAGAGTCAAGGTGAATGGGATAACTTTTCTTATTACAGAGGAGGTGATCTCGGCTATGACAGAGATTCCAATGGTGGGCTTTAAGTTCTTTAGGGATAAAAAACTTTTGGCCAGTGTTGTGAAGGACTTTGCTGACAATCCTAAGGAGTTGGATGCCCTGAAAAAAAGTGATACATTTTATTATCTGAAGTCTATAACAAAGATTTGGAGGTATGTTCTACGCGTTGTCATTGAGTACATTACTCTTGACCCTAGGTTTGATCATGTTCGCACCCATCATTTTGTTCTTCTAAACCATTTTCATCATGATAGAAAAGTTTCTTTCCCTTTCTATTTGTTGAATTAAATGAGTAAGGTGGTGTCAAGCTTCAAAAAGAAACCCTCTACAGACCCTACTCTACATGAGGGGCTGTTACTGCTCATCTATGAGCACTTCAAGGCTCAGACAATTAGTAACATCATGTCGCAGGCCAGAAATGAGGAAATGTATAGCTCTTGCTATTCCTCTAACTCGGATGATATTTAGAGCATTAGTTCTGAGGAAGGAGGGCTTACCTTCGTCAGTAAAAAAGCTTCACCAAATGTTAAGAAGTCTCCCTCCCCCATCATCCCTAGAAGAATTAGCCCTAGAGATCATAGTTAGAAGAAGACTAAGAAGGAGGAACAAGACACCTGTGATGAAGAGGAGGTGATGGAGTCTAAAGATGAGGAAAAGGAAAGGCAGGAGGAAAAAATGGATTCCCAAAGTGGGAAGAAATGCAAGAGGGTGCGCATGAAGGATGAGAGGCTGCAGTAGGACCTAGACTCTTCCCTGATCCTTCTCTCCCCTGTCCATCCCGAGGCCCATTCAGAGGTGCAGACTCAAGATAGTTTTGGAGCTGAGAGTGGGGAGGTGGTGGCCAAAGATAGGAGGAAAGCATGGAGAAATTTTAATGTGAGGACCTCAAAAATGGGTATTTTCAAGGAAGTGATCAACCCCTAGATCCTAGTGGACAATAAGGAGGAATCACATCTTGAAGAGCTCATTAACCTTGTGATAGTGGCTATCTTTGATAATGCTAGGGAAATGGGGATGAACCTCTTGAACAATGCCTAAAATAGCATGGTTGATAATTTTAGGTCAATCAAGTAGCTTTTTCATGAGCTAGAGGAGGTTAAGGAGAAGGTGGTTCAAATGGAAGGAGCCAGGAATCTTAAGGGCCTAGAGAAAGAGATAGATTATGATGATAGGCATAGCCTAGCGGAAAGGAGGATCCATAATCTAGAAAATTATAATCACAATCTATCAAGCTAAACGATCTCACTACTCAACTTGATCAATAACAACATTTTATCTTTAACTAAGTAGCTTAAAGATAGAGGCATGCAGGGGGATGTGGAAGGAACAGATAGTTTTAAAACCAAATCTGATGAAGACAATACCACTGGTATCACCTTTTCTACTCTGGACTAGGAAGATCTCAGGACTCACTAGCAGGAGGCCAAGGAGAACAAGATGGCTCAAGAGGCTGCTCAAGTCATGTAGGAGCTGGAAAGAAAGATAAAAGAGTAGTTCTTGTTATTTTCCTTTTTTTGGGCTTTTTGTTATGGCTTTTGGCTATTCTGTTTTGTCTTTTTGGTTTGGCCTTTTCTTTGGCCTTTGTTTATTTGGCTGGGCCTTGTGCTACTTTAGACTTTAGACTTATTTCTTTTGTGGCTAGGCTTCTAATGCTTATTTTCAGCCTGAATTGTATTAACTCTCAAGTTTTAGGATCCCTGTAAAACCTATTTATCTGATCAAAAACAATTGAGAGAAGAGACAAGGGTACAACCCAATTGGATCCAATTTTGAGAGATTGTCAATAGTGGAGAGAATGTTTTGAGGAGAAAAGGTGTACTAATTATACAAGGAAATCTGAAGCTGTTACACATCATGAAAGATAATGCAGATAGGCTAGTAGCCATTTTAAATCAATATTTTGATCTGATGGATGAGGTACATACCTGGGGCAAGGATTTGTAGGCATTATAGGCAATTAAAGGTCAAAGGTATCAGATGCTAATAGATGTATATACAACTAAGGAATTAGAAAAAATAGATGATTGGATAGAGAATATTATGGATGGCAATAAAGTAATGGAGACATTACATGCAAAGATTCATAGGCTCAAGGACCAAGGTCAAGAGAAAATTTTGGAAGTTGAGAAACATTATAGTGATGCATGTCTGGACATTTTTAAGGATGATACATGAGAGAAGTTAGTACCAATAGAGGTAGTAGTTCAAAAATTTCAAAAGACTTTTAAAGAAACTTCTAATGATGAAGATATTAGATAGGCATTTAGAATGGAAGAAACTTTATTAGAGCTTGATGTAAAACTCAAAGATTTTGTAGAAACTTGTATAGAAGTGGGCAACTATAGGAAGAAAGTGAAAGATAAATATAACATCCCATATTTTCTAGAAATAGCTCAAGTGATTGAGATGATCAAGAAATTCAAGGGCAAGGATCCATACATAGCTTTGGTATAAAGGGGAATAAAACCCAGATGCTAGAATTTCAATTTTGACACTTTTGAAGCCTGCTTTTAAGGTGTGCTATTGCACTAGGTGTGTCAGGTGTGTTGTTGCAGAGGTGCACTTTTTCAGTAGTGTCATGGAATATTTTGAAGAAATTTGAGGTGTGCCAACAATTATTTGTTAATTCTAAAATTAGAGCTTTCCATGCATCGAAAACACATTTTGACGACTGTTTAACTCTTGTGGATGCCTAGTGAAGATGAAGCTTCTATTTTTGCCACTTCCAATCACTCCTACATCAACTGAAGGCTTTCTCTTTCTTATTTTTTCATGCTTTTTTTTTTTATGACATGTAAAGTCTCATGCATCCAATTATTGATATAAAATGGATGGAGTCCTACTTAGCACTAGTTAGATAGATAGTTTGTACATAAATAGATTTTTTTTATTAGTTTAGAAACATATGATTGCATAAAAGTATCTCTCACTCTTAGCACAAATTGAGGAGAATATTTCTTACAAATTCTATATTGTAATATGTAATCAAGGCCATTTTTATTTTGTAATAATATATGCTTTTGGTGCTCGCATTTAGAGTGTATTGATTCTTGCCTAAGTGTGTTATATTTTGTGGATGTATATTCATGGAATGTGATTGAGCCAAAATTTTATTGTGTTATTTCTAGTTGTGCAATCTTTTAATTCTAGTATTTGCTATAGGTATATAAATTCTACTAATGTACTTAGTTCAAGAAGAGATCATCATATTGTTCCTACATAACATTTTGTATTGCATGAGCACACTTTCTCTGGCCTTGTGATTTGATGAAAAGTGAAACATCTTATAGCTACTGAATTCTCATCGATGATTGCATTAGTGGAATTGAGGAAGCATTGCTCCTATTTTCATTGGTTACCCACTAATCTTTTTGAAAGCTTAACTCACAGATGTGTTTTTTTTGTGGCTTATGTCCGTTAGGATTTTACTTTTCATGTTATTTTCTTAAACTTCTTATTACCCTATATTTGTTATTTTCTTTGCTAACCCCTTGGTTATATTAGGAATTCATATAGTTACATTTGCTAGATTGCATTTATCATAAAAATATATAATTTAAAAAATATATTCTTTTTTGTGTGGATTTTTGAGATAGTAAGTAGATTGTACATCTTATCTGAATCGTTTCAAAACTAGCAAAGGCCTCCTCATGAACATTCACATTTATCTTCAACTAAGTAGATTCTAGTAGGTTCCAAGATCACCCAAAATCTTGGAGTTGATCCTCGGATTAGCTTTTCAAGAGAGGAGTTCAAAAGGATTCCTGTCATTAAGCATTGTACAAAATGACAACTCAACACACTATTAAAAAAATATAGAAAAATTTAACTACCCATAATCAAGATTTGATTATTCAAATTTGAATTTGAGTTGCATCATACTAGTGCTAGTAGAAAAAAAGGGTACTCTCTTGTGATCTTCAAGTTTTAGAATAGAATTCAATCACAATCTTTGAAACCCCTACACTCTTGACTCTTAGACTCTCAAAAACTTCATAGTCAAACAAAATTAAATGAAAATATTTAAAACCTAAGTAATTGATAATTGTTAATGGTTTAAAACATTGTACACTATACACATAACATGAATTAGGTAAACTTAAGACTACTAGGTTACTAACATTACTAATATTAATAATAATATAGATAATTACATTGGTACAATTCTTAAATAAATTAAATAATAACAAGAAAACTTATAAATCAATGTTATATGATGAATTTTGAGTCAATTTAAGGAATGTTATCCCTTATGACTACAG
Organism: Cupressus sempervirens; assembly: GCA_028749045.1. Classification (NCBI taxonomy): domain Eukaryota; kingdom Viridiplantae; phylum Streptophyta; class Pinopsida; order Cupressales; family Cupressaceae; genus Cupressus; species Cupressus sempervirens. The sequence continues at coordinate 402,410,120 of CM053788.1, forward strand.
TCATCTAGATTTAAGACATGTGTCATCTCATAGCATTGGTAGTGATATGACACATGTCACAAATCCATACGACTCTAGCAAAAAGTGACACCATCCTCCAAATCAACTTCAAATCTATCCCGAATTGTTGATCTTTCTTTTAATCAATGGTTGAACATAAGAAAGAGTACATGTATAATCAATGAGACAATATGATTAAAATTGTCATCATTGATCACAGTGAGTGAATTTGGGACAAATGTCCTAATTTTGGGAAGAAATGTACTCTATAGTGCCTCTCTCATTTAATTTATCCTAATGGATGCAATCATGATGTTCTTTCTGTGTGAGTGATCATGTTAGGACCCATGAGTGGTCAGCACCCTTAGGGTGGCTGGATTTATGTTACTGTATTAGTTAGATTGATTATGTTTATGCTTGATTTACAAGATTATTATGTATTTGATAGTTTCTCTGAGGGTTGTGTTAGTGGTTACCTGGATTCATATGGTGTTACGATGTTGTTTCATGACTACCCCAAGGAGATGTGTGCATTGATTACATTTTGTATTTTTATCTTGTGGCACTTGATTAGGTACTTGTAGATGTGTTTACTCATATTTTTGACTATGTTGACTTGTATGTTATAGTGGAATTTAGGTTGTTGAGTGATTATTATTACTTGCATTATATATTAGTTAATTAGAAAATTATTTACCCATGTTGAATTAATTGAATTATGTGCTATGAATATTTACCTTGTTCATTTTAGTGATTTATACAAAATGGGATATTTAAATGATTATTTATATTAAATTAATTGATTCTTTAATTATGTAATTTACATTCTTGTTGCTTTGGTTATGATATATTGTGCATCTACACTTGATTGTGTTCATTTAGTGTGTAGGACCTATATCCTCAGTAGTGGCACATGGAGTTATTGATCAAACCTTTCATGTTGAGCCAATATTGTCCCTATATGGGTTATGTATCTTTTATTATTATTTTAACCCTTTGATAATTGGTAAACTAGGATTCATTATGCATTTGTGTCTAGACTCGTGAGCATATCTGTGCATTTAGGAATCCATAGTGGTCATGGAAGTTATTTAATTAAATGGTTTTTAATGGCTTAAAGGGATTTTATTTATTTTGTTTTATTGATTTTATTTTCTTAGATGATTTTCTGTAGATGAATTCCAATTCAATTGGAATTGACTAATTTAATTTGGGAAAAGTGGGAAAATAGATTATTAAGTGAATTAATGATATATTTTATAAGTCACTTGATAAAGTGCTTATATTATGCCAAAAGGGAGTTTCTAAAATCACTTTTCCATTTTCATTTTTTGAGAAATGAGGAAATTCCTCCAAAACCCTCTTGGAGAAATTCCTTCATTTACTCATAGTGATTGATCCATTTGGAGGGTTCAAGTGTGGAGTGGCTCATTGGATTCATGTTGGAATTGTTCCACTTTCCTCATTTTTTGTTGGATATGGCAGCCCATTTATTTTACCATGGCTTTTCTAGTTCTACCCGATTGGCTGCGAGGTAGGGCTTTCCCATTTAATTGTTTTGGCTTCATTTTAGTTCTAATTTTTTATAGTAATTTGATTGGAGATTGAGAACTAGTGTTACCCTCAATTTTGGTGTGCTAGTTCTACCCAGTCAGGTAAGTATGAAAATTTTACTATTTTTTGGGGTTTTAATTTAAATTTTTGTGTCATTATGTAGGCCATTTTTGAATATGAGCTTGGAAATTGATTTTTATTTTATTTGTGGGAGTTTACCAACCATTTGGATTATGGATTTTAGTTTCATAATTTTTTGACAATGTTTATTTTTGAGAAATTTTCATATCGCCTCATTTTGCATGCCACCCAATTTTCGTAGGTGTTTCTTGACATTTGTTTTGGTCATGGATCTGGAATGTATATTAAAATTCCAATCCAATCATATATTAACTTGCATATTTGGGATTTGTGTAGAATCCATACTAGCATATTTAGGCCATTTGAGTGAGTTCATGATGTTGGGTGTTTTGTTGTCTCTTTGGGATTCATGTCAAATCTGTACTCCCTGGTATAGACCAGAATGAGATTTTTTTGCTTGTCTCTTTTGTTCAATTTCTCATGTTTGACCCTTACTTTGGTATTACTTGATTATTCATGTATTTGGTTGTGTTTACACATGATCTCGTGTGCGTGCATTTGACGAGTTCTTAAGAGACCCAAACTCCCAAATATAGGCCAGTTGAGGGATTGTTCATTTGGAGGTTGGGTTGGAAACTTGCATTGTCTTTGGGTACTCATCATGTGATAAGCATGGGTATGTAGGGTAGACATGTGGAGTGGCTTCTCTTGATACCCTAGACTAGGATTGACAAGGTATCATGAAGAGGTTTAAATAAGTGATAACCAATTAACTAATGGGTAGTAAACTTAATTAAGATAAGGGCACACCTAAATGTTTTTTGATACATTGGTATGAGATTGTGTGGTGTCTATACATTTTGCAGTCTTCTGCTAAAGCTATTACAAGGGCACGGTGATGTGGCCTCCCAAGGGAGATGATTTTGCACCACTTTTAACTTGGGATTTTTGATGCCAAGCGACCTACACTCCACTAGAGTCCCTACATAGTTATCTTATAGTGGGTCTGACAGTGATCTGATGTACTATTAGAGTAATATTTATTTTTCTTACTACTTAAATCATATTGATTTGATTAGTTAAGTTATTACTCTTTAGTGCTTAAGCTTTCTCTTAGGTGCATTAATAATTAATTCTTTTATTAATTATTAATGTGCAACCTAGTTCTTTTAGGCTTTAGGGTTTTGTTCACCTTTATAGGTTGAACCTTGTAATTTTTTTTTCAAATAACTTGGATCATAATTTTACTCTCACTTTTTTGAGTAATTTCTAAGTTCTGCCTTTTTTTCTTTTTTTTGCCTCTCTCCTGTAATAGGTTATTTGCATGCAGGTATTCTTGGTGTTCTATGGATTTGTACCTCTCAAATCCTACATGTTATCAGAGCTCCCATGCTGCTATTTGTTCTAGTGTTTTGTTTAAGTAGATGTTGTAGTTCTTTCAAGGTTTATGTCATCAAACTAGAAGTGAGGTTTTTTTTTAGAATTTTGGGCCCAAATGGACCTCACCATCATGCTTACAAGGCCCAAGAGATTGATCAATTTTCATATAAATTTTATTTCTTTTGGCTATAGTAGCATCTAGGGAAAAAAAAATTCTCTCCTAGGCCATATGAAACAAATTAAATAAAAAATAAAAAAACCTTGTTTTAAGGTTTTTTTAGCATGGTAGAATGCTCTGCCACCATGCCACCTATACATTGTCCACACCCGGCCTATGCCTAGCACACCACCAACAACCTACTTAAGAGCCACCATGGCCATATTGCCACTTATCCCCTACCGCAGTGCCATAGCCACCCAAAAGCACCACCTATGCTTTGTCCATGAGCTGCTAGCTGAGATGACCCCTTGACATGCAGATAGTGGTCAAAATTTTTTGTCTCTGTATTTTGCTAGAGAACTCCTTTTTTAGAGGTATAGTTGATTTTTTAGCCATAGCTTTGGAATATGGTATTGAAAATCAGAGTGTCATATATTGTTGGCAAACTCTTTCCAAGCTTGATCCAACCATGCAAGTTTTATTTTCAAATTTTTTTATTTGATCAGTTGTTTCTGGTGTCAAAGTGGAGGATTAATTTTTCATTCCTCTCTACATCTAGAAAATAGGTTTTCCCTTGTTTTTTGTGCTTTCATACTTATTTGAAGTGTACGGGAGATAGTATAATATTTTGTGGGGGGAGTACAAATTCTCTTTCTGTCATTTATTTCAATGAGATCCTTCTACTTCTATCTACTTTTTCTCAATGGTGAGCTCTTTCATCACCTGCCTTACACCTTACAACTACCACACTTGAAAATGATGGATGACTAGATTGCTTATGGAAAAGGGGTTATGGTCATGCCTCAATGAGGCTTCGCCAGTTATATAGAGGCCTTATGAGGCTCTTATGTAGAGAAATAGGATGGATGAGGCAGTGGGTTTCATTGCACTAAATATTTTAGATGGGTTGTTGTTCCACCTAGATGGTTTGGCCATGCCCAAGGCTATGTGGAACAAGTTTTCCACCTTGTTTGGCATAATGAATTAGTTTAGGGTTCTACAGATAGATGTAGAGTTCACCTCCTTGGTATTTGAATCATTTACCAACATTGAGGACTTCTTGATGAAGCTCAAGTCTCTTCAATCTATTTTACAGGTTTCTTGAAAGATGAAGTCAGATGATGAGTGTATCTTTTTAATACTCCCAAAGCTTTAAGGTCCTTATCATATTTTCACTTTTACCTTCTACTCCCCTATGGATGCACTAGTTGCACATGTTATGCCCTCTTTTGAGACATTCTATGATAGGTTGACTCATGAGAAATTCAAGCTCACTCAGATGGATTCACTTATAGTTTCATAGTCATAGGCATTGCTTGCCAAGACACCTTAGGGTACACAAAAGAAAAATCTAAAGTAGATATCAGATTCCTCTTCCTAGCACTCTACTGACCCACCATCTTCTTCTAAGAAGGAGAAACAAAAGAATAAGAGCCCTACATGTTCTTATTGTCAGACGAGACCTCATAATGAGTCACATTTTTTTTAGAAGATACTTGATGGCTATGAGAAATTTTTTTTAGATTTTCAAGCTCTTCTTCAGAAGAACATTATTTCCTGTCCATCCTCTTCTACCTCATAGGGGTCTACATTTCAGCCTTCTTCCATACCTTCGACATCTGGATAGGATTTTGGACAGGGTCATGCATTATGGGCATCCATTGCATCCTCTTCATAGGTCCCTTGGATAATGGATTTAGGTGCTTCTCACCATATGACATCTTCTCAAGGGGTCCTTTCTACTATTGAGGTAATAGTACATTTGGTCTCTATTTTCGTCGAAAGTTTTCGATAAGAGGCCAAATTAGCTTGTGAACTACTTTTTTTTGTTTATGCTCCCATGTTCATCGAAATAGCTATGAACATGGGACATAAAAATAGCCATGAACATGGGATTACATTTGAAAAAAAAGGATTAAAGTTGAAACACATTTGTCATTATTCACAGGAGGAGGCAGGTTCACATAGAAAGGCGGTTAGTTTTTTTTAAGGTAACACATTGCAATGCATGAAAAAGTTGAGAGACCCATTTTTTATATACTTAGAATCATGCATTCTTTAAAATCCCTACATAGAAACCCCTTAGCTAGCTAATTTAGGTGATTTATTTTATGAATTGTGCTTATTTTATACACATGGAATATCTTTTCTCCTTGCGCAAAAACCTCTAATTTTCTTACAATGCCACAAGTGTATTGTTTGGTAGGGAATCTCCTAAAGATAGACCCAAATGCATATTGAGAAAGAATGAATTACCCTTGCCAAAGAAAAATCCCCACAAAATTGTTCTTCTCAAATGTGACAAGGGTAACCCAAGAGCATTCCTTTGAAGATTGACTAGCAAACCTTTAATCCAAGGTAACGTGAGAGCATTCCAATGTAATATTTTACATGATTTAAATTGAATGTGGAGAGGTGTAGATAAAAAATTTCCAAGTAATTTTTGGGAACCCATGCAAAGAAAGAATGTGCATTTGATTATTAGAATGTGAATAGTAAACTATCATAGGGCAAGGTTTTTGAATGTGTGAAGTTGCAGTAGGGATTTTTCCATTAGAAGGGTGGTTAAAATATGGATATAATATTGTGAAAATAGTATATAAGAGTATATTGATGTTTGAAATATCTGTATTGAGTTTGAAAATAAGATTTTTGGATTGGATACAAGAAATTGCAGATTTGGAGTAGACTATCATGACGCGATAGCAAGGTATAGAACTTGTTTTTATTTCATTTGATTAAAGATATTTAGTGTCTCAAGATGGTTGGAGTTTTTAAAAAATCAATACAGATGTTTAAAAGTGTCTTTAATGGTAGGGGTAAGGAAGATACTCTATGTTAAGGTTACTAGATGGTTGCGTTAACCTATATGCTAATAGGAAAGTGTAAACTTGTCAAGTTTGGGTTATGGATAATGTAAATGCTAATCCCATCATGATAAAAGTGTCTTTAATGGTAGGGGTAAAGAAGATACTATATGTTAAGGTTACTAGATGGTTGTGTTAACCTATATGCTAATAGGAAAGTGCAAACTTGTAAAGTTTGGGTTATGGGCAATGTAAATGCTGATCACTTCATGATTCCTTGTAAAGTATTCCAAAGGTGTAGCTTCTCATCAAAATGAACTTGTGTAAGGGCTTATTATCCTCATTAAGTCATGCAAACCTTGATTATATTTTTCATCTTTTATTGTGAAGGATGATTAGCTTGAAATAGGATAGTGTTGTGGTAGGTCAAATAAATACAATCATGATGAATGCAAAGAATTAAATAGGGAGAGAGATAATAAACTATGAAAGAGTTTTCAAATGATACATTAATGATGTTTTATGTGTATATAGGTGAATATTGAGAACTAATCTTGTGATAGGGAATATGTATGAACACAAAATCCTTCAACCAAGTGAGAATAATATTCTCATACAAGTTGTTGGTTGGTGGATACAATGTAAGGTTTGGTAATCCTATGGTCTTGATTGTAGGAGTTATGGATGATACCTTAAGATGATAATGTTTAAAATTGCTTATGTAAAATTACTATCCATATTTTATCAAGGGTTGCAATTTATGTCAAATTTTTTCAATTGATATTGGGATTATTCTTTTTTTTCATTTTGATAATGAATCATTAAATGTGTTTGATTGAAAAACAAAAAAATTTAAAAGTAAAAAAAATCATATTCTAGTTTATAGATTGTGAAAAACTAATATGAAGAATCATTTAAAAATAAATCATTATTCCTCTTTCTTTGAATTTATTTACCATCCAAGTTCAAAATCTCGTGCTCTCTGAGTAGTATCTTGATCTTCAATTGAATCCAAGATTGGTTAAAGCCAATTGGCATCAAGAGTTATACCAATGCACCCTCTTTGTTTCTCCTATGTGCAAGAAACATCATTTAACTTGTAAGATCATCTAAAAAATTTATACTTAGATTTGAGTCCTTGTTTATCTAGGAAAATCTCACAAAGGAAGTACCTTCCTCCATTGAGTTAGCCTTCCTCCACATGACCTCTTTTTATTGAAAATAGAAATTTGAAAAAGTAGGTTGAGACCTTGAAATGTTGCCTGTATAGATTAATAGTAGTAGAATGGGATAAAAGTATGTTGTGAGAAACTATGTCATAAACCATCAAAACTAAATCAACATTTATTTGTGTATCACATAAAATCATAAATCGTCATTGATCAAATTAACATGTATCTTCATATCACATCAAATCATAAACTATCATAATCAAATTAACATTTATCCGCATACCACATTAAATCATAAATCATCATTGTTGAATTAAAATTTATTTGCATACCTCATTCAATCATAGATCATCATAATCATCATATTATAATCTAATTTATCATACCATAAAGTTTCATCCATATGTGTTTGATCATTCCATTCACAATATCAGGTTCATAGTGCATATCGTAGATGTAGAACACTACTATAAGTGTCAAAATCAATAGATAAAATAAGCCATTATCCTACTAAATCTTGAATAATGTCAAATATTCAAATCCCAAATATCAAAAGCAAGTAACATACCCCCCACTTAAACATTACATCACAAGAATTTCTACAATTCAGCTTCTATCAAAGCAATTGAAAAGATTGAATGTATGAACAAAATAATTAATTATATCATTTAGTTCTTAATGTGCAGACATAAGTGTGGATCATCAAAATGTAGATATTAAAATAACATAACCCTATAGTCTTGAAAGTATATCAAAACATCAAATTAAAAGTACCATAATGAAATTATGTCATCTATACTATGGTGGATCGGGTGAGGCCTCACACAAATATAAAAATTAAGTACAACATGTCCAAAGTTTTTAAGATATACATGACTCCTAATAAGCTCTGATTGTTAAGTATGACATGCACCAAATTTTTCTTTCAAAACCATATGTGCAGATATAAACATTAAGTATAACATGTCCAATTTTTTAAAGATATACATGACTCCTAGTAAGCTCTGATCATTTAATACATAGGTGTCCTGAAACAAATTGAGTTAAATGTTCATGCTATCTTCTAAATTATTTGTAGCTAACATAAGATAAATGATTAACATATGCAAGAAATTTAACCCCTTTGTTGAGGATCGTACATAGTGACATGGATAAGTAGGTATAAGTCAATAAATAGACATAATTTTCTTATATTATTCTTTTTTAAATAGAAAAAGAAGAACCATATAGACATGTAATTATATAATCACTTTCAACTTAGTACATTTTATATCTCTAACATATAGATGAAGGAGAACCATATGCATGGGTCACAACTTGGTTATTCTATGTATATTATTTAATTATTATCAAAATTCTCTAGTAGTTGAAGTAGGGATGTGACAATATCTCATTTGATGGATTGCATGGACCACCAAATAGGTACTTGTCAAATCTATCTACATCGAACGAGGGAAATGAGGGAATGGTAGATGAAAGTTCTACATGTACTACAGCTAAAATGGGGAGATCAACTAGAGGTCAAAAGATTAGAAAAAAAATTCAATAAACACATGCAATTTTTCCTTGCTAAAGGGGGGTCATGTTCTTATGATGATGAGAGAAAAGGTGACATCAAGGTACCCTTTTAGTACACACATGTTGAGAAAGAATGGCTACATAATGAGTTGCCTCCAATTAACACTAATTTTTGTGTTAATGAGAGGATATATCACATAGCTCCATTCTTATTACATGGTTTGGGCCTATTTTCCATGGATGGGATAAAGGTATGTTACAAAAAAGTTGTTGAATTGATGAACTATGTTGGTCCTCATTACAATTACAATAATTGGATGTAGATTGTTCAATATACAAAAAGTATGTGTAGGTATGCGCTATCAGCAAATTATATACAATGGAAAGAAAATTATCCAAGTAAAAGATTTTCTATGTATATTGATGGGAGACCAAAAGCAATAGGTAATATTGTAGGTTTTATAAATAGTACGTGACCTTCCTCACCTAATAAGAAATCTAATTGCATTTTTGAGGTGCATGAGGGGAATCAAGTTTTTCTATGTGCAATAAAATCAATAAGTGTAGGGGAAAAATTGCTAATAGATTACCATTTAAATTGCATAGATACAAACAAAGTTACTATCATGAGGGTGGTAAGTACTATACCATTTTATTAATTATTATTTTTTGCTAAGATCTATGGGCTAAATTTTTTATATTCAATCTTTGTCACAAGATGATATGGATCAAACACAGGATAGAGGCCACAAGGATGCTCCTCCTACCCATTCTTTGGCCACGGTAAATCTTATTGAAATTGTACAAATTAGATAGTTGAAGAATGTTATATTATTATCAAGGTTGCATAGGGACGAGGGTACTTTGGGTACTTAGGGTACCAATACCAGTATGGCTATTTTTCATAATAGGGGATGGGGATACTTGGTTAGCAAACTTAATTGTTAATTATACTTTTATATTCATAGAAAATCTGAAATTATGAATCATGAAAAGTTTTTTAAAACAAGAACAATGATAAAGTTTGCTAATGTTATGTATTTTTTTTAGTTTCACATTGTTGTATGTTTATAATAATAATATATGATAACTATTTAGATGCATAACAGAGAAGGAAAACTTTAAACATGAACAAGAAGATCATAATTGGTAGAGAACTAGTTTAAAATTGAAATGTTGAAGCTTGGTAGGACAAGAAATCATTGGTGTTTGAATCACCCATAAATGCTTTTAGACTTTTCTTATAAAAATAATAGTTTCATCCTCCTAGTTAATAATTCATTGTAATAACAACCCTTTGCTAGAACTCTCTTGTCAAATGAAAACCATAGTAATGGAAATAGAACTTTCTTTCCATATAACATAGAATTGCAAAACTAAATTATTACATGAACAAATCATTTCATTCTTTGAACCTTTCACAGTGTGAGAAAATAAAACATGTGATTTTAGTCAATTATCCATCCGATTGATAGAGGACAACTGGTAGCCTCAAAATGTTAACTACTATATAGAAAATCTGAAATTAGGAGTCATGAAAAGGTTTTTTTAAAACAAGAACAGTGATAAAGTTTTTTTTAATGTAATGTATTGTTTTAAGTTTCAGATTGTTGTATGTTTGTAATAATAATATATGATAACTATTTAGATGCATAATAGAGAAGGCAGACTCTAAACATGAACAAGAAGATCATAAATCATATGACGATGATATATTGCAAATGATAACCTTCTAACTTGAACAATGATAAAGTTTATTGTTAATCAATATTGTATCAAAGTTTCAAACTAATTAGGTATTGAATTAAGCTTGATAAACAACAAGATAATATGCAAACAAAAAACCAAAAAAAAAATCATAAAACTTAATCAATGTCCTTAGCTATGATTTTGGATTTTTTTATGAAAGTTTTACTGATATTTATGTCACAATTTGATGTTCAGGATTGAGGAAGAGCACCTACAAGAATAGAGGCAACTACTAACCCTTCTGTTGAGGATGTCACAAATGTCCCTAAGTTAACATACAAGATGAAAAAAAAAAACTAAAAATATCAATATATAAATAATGAGAATTTTTGATGATCGCTGAAGTTTTTATATTTAATCTTTGTCACAGGACAATATGGATCCCCCATAGGATAGAGGCTACAAGGATGCTCTGGCTCCCACCCATTCCTCAGTGATAGTAAGCCTTATTGAAATTGTATAGATTAGATAATTGAATTTTTTAATTTATTTTTTAAATTTTATTTAGGGTTTTGGAGTTTTTATGAAAGTTTTACTAATATTTCTATCACAATTTGATGTTCAAGATAAGGGAAAAGTGCCTGCAAAAACATAGGCACCTAGCCCTTCTAATGACAATATCACAGAGGTGCCTAATTTAACATATATGATGAGGAAAAAACTGAAAAAGAAATCAATTTAGAGATTATGATAATTTTTTAAGATCCAAATCCAATAGAAGAGGTGTTGAAGAGGCAATGAGAATTGATGGCCACAACACGTCATTTTGAAGTAAGTAGTAATGAATCTTTAATTATAAAAAAAGTTCAATAAAGGTTAGTTTTATGTTGTGAACTAAAATATATATGTGTTCTTGTTATAGGATTTTTTGCAAACCTAAGTGCCTGGTCCAGGACATCATAGTGAAGCTAGTACTAGCAGAGCTCTGACCACCTCAGGTAAAATAATCCTTAAGTTGACAAGTTACAAGGGATTTTTTCTTTGATCGAACATTCAAAAAATTCTTAAGTTAACTCTTACTTTAATTATATCAGAATTTCTTTGCTAAAAATGTATTTTTCATTAGGTCATCAAGTGCAAGAGACCCCTAGGAGGTCAACAGAGGTCCATCAGAGATTTCCAACTACAATATTGGCAACAAGGTCCATGCAAACATCAATGCCTTCATGGTCTATGCCTAGTAAATCCTTGTTTTTCTACATTTGGTTTTGTGTTAATTATGATTTGATAATTTTTACTTTAATCATGGGTGCATCTAGTAGTACATTCATTTCTAAGGTCTATGACACTAGATATAGATCATAGTACATGTATTGGTGATAATTCACCATCATTTCTTGGATCTATCTATGTTTCTAGCACAAGAGCTATGCAAATGTCATTGCTGATTGATGACAATGAATTGATGCCTTTGAAATGTCCTAAGCTTCTTGGTACTTTTATATTATTATTTTTTATATTGTAATATGCATTTACCTATTCATAACAAGTTTTGGATTGATGATCCCATGACATTTTTTGTAGGAAATAATTACTTTTATAAGATTCTTTATGACCATGTGCTAAAGATATTTAGGCCCACAATACATATAAGGTACACAAATTTAATTAATTTTTCTATCTAACATTTTTGTTTTTTTTCTTGAAAGGTGGAACTTGCAAGATAAAAAATTAAAAGATCAGTACATTGCAGATTTAGAGCATGAGTTTGGTAAAAACTTTAAGGAGAAGAAAATTTTGGAAAAAGTTGCAAAACATCTTAGCACTATGAGAGACTCCTATAGAAGGAGTTATCCACAATCCAAAGCATGAGCATCCTCCCTTTATTTCAGTGAGGGATTGGAATGACTTCATTTTGGATGCAAAGGAGAAAATGGATGTTAAAAGAGGAGTTACACCTGCAAATGAGAGAAGAAGGTATGCAATAGTATTAACTACTAGTATAATATAATAATGCACTAATTAGGCATCTTTTTATCTATATCATCTAGCATATTTCAAACTTTTCATAGGTTGCAGGACACATCAAAGGCAACAAAGGCTAGGCTAGAAAAGATTGGGTACCACAAACTTGGCTCTGGTGGATATTCAACAATTATAGCACAAATTGTAAGTAGGAGTAAATAAATTCCTAAAAAAATAAATTATAAAATGAAAATAATGTTGTTTAATCAAAAAATGTAGAGCTTTGAATTTAATTTAGAGGCCATGAGAGAACACCAAAAAATTCCCTTCAAGGAAGGCTATCAAGCCGTGGCTAAATGCCTATGCCAAGCTTCCACTAGCCCAAACCAAGAGCCCCCTACATCATGTGAACAAGTAAATATGCAAAAAGAAAAATTATAAATTGAATACTTGAGGAAAAATCTATTTGATAATAATGTGTGCATGACATTGCAATGCAACCTCGTAATTGGAACATGGATCTTTATTATATGCCGCATTATGAAGCCCCTGATGTGCATTGAAGTGTCGATGGAGGTGTTCATTTTCTATCTAAAAATAATTATGTAATTATTAATACAATTTAACATCTTAAATTGAACTTGGTGTAACCTTTTTTTTGTATATTTTAGAGGATATAGAATGTCATGCTAAATGAGTGCCGGAGGATGTTCAAACTGATCACCATGTAGATCATGTGGCACATTCAGGTAAAGAAAATCTATGTTTTGTTCATTTAAATAATTTTTTTGATTTATAGTTCTTTTACTTAATTAAATACATGTAATTCACTACTATAACTGGTTTGAATTTAACTCATGATGTAGTTGTTTTTTGCAATAGACTCCCCTTTGCTGCATCCGCCACCTCTTCTTGAATAGATGAGGAGGAGACATGTGTTGGCATTAGAATCAGTAGAGAGGGGAATGAAGAGGACATTGATAATTCCTCTTACAAGATACTTTAAAAAAAGAACATTAAGAAGCCCAAAAGGAATTGATGTTAATGAATTTTATGTGTTAATGAAATATTCATGAATGTTATGTGTTAATGAATTTTATGTGGTAGTGAAATATTCATGAATTTTGTGTGTTAATGAATTTTAATGTGGTAATGAAATATTCATTAATGTTGTGTGTTAATGAATTTTATGTGTTAATGAATTATTCATGAATGTTGTGTGTTAATGAATTTTATGTGTTAATGAATGTTATTGTGTGATTCTAATGATTGAATTTTATATTTCAAAAATGGTTGAATAAATGAATGTTATTAGATGTTAATGAGTTTTATGTGGTAATTAATGTTATCGTGTGATTATAATAACTAAATGTTACATTTCAAAAATGGTTGAATGAATGAATGTTATTAGATGTTAATAAATTTTAAATGTTAGTGAATGCTATCATGTGATTATAATGACTGAATTTTATATTTCAAAAATGGTTGAATGAATGAATGTTATTAGATGTTAATGAGGAATTTAGAGTGATGTTAGGGGTGGAGGGGAAATGAGCTTCCACTTTTATGTGGTTGGCCTTGTTAAGTAGAGAATATTAAACTATGCTCAAAATCAAGTGAAGCTCAAACTAAACTAAACAGAAATCAAATTTCTAAGGTCAGATATATATAATCATCTATGCCTTATTAGGTAAAGGATGTTGATTATCTTCTACACATGCACTTTGTAGCTTATAATTAACCACTAAAATCTTTTCTTCTAGTTCATTACCATTCTCATCAAAATTAGGTACATACATGGCATGGAAAGAAAATGGACTATTGCATTGTCTGATTTAGATTTTTGGATATAAGATTAATGATTTATTTCTCACACAATTCTTGCTCTTTTCTTTTTATCAGGAAATAGTTGGCTTTTCTTCTTGGAAGAACTAGCATCCCATCCCCTCTGTCAAAACTTTTATTACTGCTTGAAACCTAGAAGTTCCTAATTATCTAATTTAAAATTGATTTGTTTTGTAGTCTTTCAAGAAATGTGCATCTCTGTTACAAAGACCATGATTAGTGTAGAAGGAAACCCACAAGAAAAGGAATGATTATCGGTTTGGCTTTCATTGGTTTTTGCATTCTCAAGTATCATAAATGGGTCTTTGGTTAACAATGGAATCTTTCTTTGTTTACCTATGACTTCATTCAATGGTGAAAGAATAAGAGTTCTTCACAAACTTGTTGAGGTATTGTGTTGTGCCTAGAAAGCTTCAAGTCCCACTCATGATTGTGAATTTTGGTCATTAACAATGGCCTCAACCTTGGAAGGAAAATATTAGAGTACATTTCTTAGGCTAAAATTTGTGAGAATCCTACATCTAGAATCTTTGAAGATCTTATTGAGAAAAAAATTTTATTCCTCCATCAAAGTTAAGGGGTATCAAAACATGTACCTTCTTTCCTTCAAGCTTTGTCATTTTTAGAGCCAAAATTACACATGTCACTACTTCTCAAACCACTATTAAAAAATGATGTAAATGTTGTCAGTACTTTAAGGTATTTGCTTCTTTTCTTTTCTTTTATTATTGTGAAGCTATTATTTTTCCAATAGTTCTTATTTATTGAACTTGGAGGATAGACAGGATTAGATCCTTGATTCAAAAAGGTCTCTTTTTGGCCTCTTTTTCCTAGTTTTATATGCACACTACTTCAATTCTGTACTATTTGGGCACTGTAGGAGTTTTCAATCTTGTGCATGAAATTTGCAAGTGTTAGATACTATTTTGACATAGTTGGAAGAGGCTACTAATGTAGCAAGAATAATGGAGGAGCTTGCATATGGTTGTACAATTGATGTTGCTCATTGCAAAGATGTTTTGTCATTGTTTTTCCCACTTACAAAGAAAACTATTTCCAAGATAATCAGTACTGTTGCTTGCACTCACATAGGCCTTGTTGATGTTCATGTTACACATGGAACATTTTATTCTTCACTTTTTAGTAGTTCCACAATTGACTATTCATGGTTAACCTCGTAGAATATAGATGTTCTTTTAGAGTCTATTGAGGAATCAGTGAGTCTTCTATGGTTTACTTAACTTGATGCAAAGCTATATATTTTATTTGTGTCATGCTTTAAGGAGCTTTGGATGAAGTTGATACTGGTTGTTAATGTAGGTAAAGTAATCGAGGCTTTAGATCATGAAGGGTTTTATATAGCAGATCAATAGTCATTCTCAATGTTGATGTTGACCTATGCAAAAATTTGCTAAATAAACATGGCAGAGTTCTATATTACCAGATCCTATTTGCATGCTTTTTTGTGCATTTTTGTAATGTTCCCTAAGTAGGGAAAAAAAGGGTTTGCTAAACATAAATGATGAATTGAATATAATTGAGTTTGGATTTTAATTGCCTATAGGATCCACTTCCTATTCAAAAATTTTGTGGAAGTGTATGGAAGATTGATGAGGGTCAACTATCGTTCTTGAGATTTGTTGTATCCACATCAACTAAAATTATAACATTTAAAAATTCATGAAGGATACAAGTAATGATTATCTTACAAGTTCATCTATTTTTTGATTGATATTCTAATGGTGGAGTGCCCTTTACCTTTCAATGTTAAGAGTGTGAGTCATCTCTTCAATCAATTTCTCTATGACTTGCACGAAGCATTTTCCATTGGATTACACCATACTTAGAATTGGATGTAGTGGTTTACCTAGTTTAACATTCATCTTTTATTCCAAATAAACATATTTGTGTTTTTTTGGGGATTTGAAAATAACTCTCCACAATGAAAGCTTCAATGATTTAACATTTTATCCCATCATATTTGACAAAACCTTCTTAATTGTTATGTTATTTTTCAATTTTTGATTTATTTAAAAAATCCCACTTTGATAGGCACCCTTGGAAGATCAACATGGAAATAAACTTCCGTTTGGTAATATGAACCAGACATGGTTTTCTATTGATATGGTAGAGGTATTGTGCCATTTGGTAGAGAGGGGCATGGAGCTATTGTGTACTCGATGTTTGAGTATCCTATTAATCATTCTAGAGACCTTGTTCATCATTGTTTCCCAAGTCAAAGTTAGTTGCCTATAGCACTTTTTTTTCATTTACTTTCTATGTTTCTGATACTTAATTTATGTTTACTAATCAGAATGCAACACCACTTGTGTAGACCAACTTCAACATTCTTCAACGTGATATATTTTCTACTCTTTTTCCCTATGCCTTGGGGGAAATCTTAGTTGCAGCATTGTACTTAACCAACTTTGGCATATTAATTCTCAAATTATCCTGTAGAGTATGATGGACATCCATTCAAATGATCCTAGTAGTATCTCAAAAATTGCAAATGCATGCCAAGAGATAAAGGTAAGATAGTGAATTCATTATAGCACAATTATGTGTGCATATTTTTATTGTTTTGTATTTAGGAATGAAGCTATATTATTTGCCCACATTTTAACATGGACTATTTATGCATATCATGTCTCACTAATGTGCCATAAAGAAAGAACAAAGTGCTGCAATTGTTGGTAATTTTGGGTAAAAGTCAGTATTAGAAACATTAGCCATGTCGTTGCTCAAGGATTGTGTACTGGGGATAGTTGGGGAACCCCATGTTTTCCTTACCCTCTAGTAAATTTCAAAGAAACAACTAGAGAGAGGCCCTATAATTTACATTTTATTATCTTGGAGTTGCTTTTGGTTTAATATTTAAATTATTGTCATCATTATTAAACACATAACTTGTAATTTTCAGGCATTGTCTCTTATGTTGGTCATCAAACCCTTTTCTTTTGCAATTGAACTTACGGATTTTGCATCCAAAATGGAGTATTTGAATTTGGAAACATGGCTAAATGAGAATTTGAGCACTCATAGGGATACTTTATTTCAGGTAAAGATTTTGAATGATGCTTATCCCTTTCAAATTGGTTACAATGAGCAATGTCGTATGCTTTTTTTAGTGACATGGATTTTATTTGTTTAAAATAATTTTTTTTTTAAGGGTAGTTTACCTTTATAGTGAAAAAAATGTGATCCAACAAATGTTTTAGTCATTAATGCATACTATTTCATGACATTGACTACTTGTATGTCTTTTAAGGGCTCTTCACCTTTCTAGTGAAGATAATGATTGAACAAATGTTTTGGTTACTAGTGCATACTTTTTCTTGTCATTGACTACAAGCATGTCTAAAGTTTTTGAGAAAGAGAAAATTATTTGAAGCATCAAATGATACACTAGGAAATTTAGCCCAACATTCTGGACCTATAGTCAATCTTTCTTTAGATACCACTACAAACTTCTTTAAGGTTGGTCATATTTTTCCCTGCCTAATATATTTAGAATGAATGAATGTTTCTTGCTTTGCTATAGGATTGTGAATTTTTTTTTCCAAGTGCTTCAGTCTAATGTTGGCCAATTGGAGTCTTGAGATCTTGTGGAAGAAATGAAATGGTTACATTCTACAATGTTCTGTATGAACCCCCGATTATTAAGTGTTGGTGCTATAGAGCAGTCACCACCTAAAGTATTTGCCACTGATATTGATGAAGAGTCAAATTCTTATTTTTAGAAGATCTATGTTGGGTAGTTGACTATTGAGGATTTAGTGCAAATTCTTTCATGCTTCAAGGAGTCTTCTGAGAAAAGGTATATTACTTGCTAACCAATTAGCTAGTACAATTGACTGTTGTAGCTAAATAAGATGTCATTTGATGGATTTAAAGTCTACATTATTTTCATTTTGTTATTTTAAATTTTCATTGATTCAAAAAAGCATAAAACTATCTTAAATTGTTTTCCTTTCAGATCATCTAATATCATGCTAAGCATATCTATACATTTTTGCTAGTATTGACCTACTCAATCATATGTAGGCATTAATGCATTTCATTCTTTGTTTTCCATAGACTTGCTTTGAAAATAAAGTAGTAGGTAGAAATGGAATGGTGTTCAAGTGTCATAGACACATGGGGTGCTTTGGAGTCTCAAATATAGGCGAATAGCAATGGAGTGGTATGTTTAAAATAGGATGGTTTATACATCACACACTAAGGCTTGATTCCTATGCTAAAAGTATTAAATAATCAAAATTGAGTTATTTTTCCAAGCTTAATTTTTCCATTAATATATAATGTTTAAAAGTGACCCTTTAAAATTGTTGGATACAATTGTTCAATTGTGTGTTGTCTTTGATGTTACAAAAATGTCATATCAGTTATCAGACATAGTCTACTGAGCTCAATTGGTTATCAAAGCAATTTACAGAGTCTACCGAGCATTTCTGGAAGTTACACTATGAAGAAAACTTCTATCAAGCTCACTCAAGGACTGAAGGATTCCATGTCAAAAGTCAATTTCTACCGAGCTCACAAGGTCAGTGAAGGAAAATTAGTTCTTTCCGAGTTCATTTGGTCTCCAAAGGATTTTGTAGAGTTTGCAGTGTTTATTGAGCTTCACTTGGTTAACACTGGAAATCATTTCTAAGGTAGTGTTTACCAAGCAAGGTCGGCCAATGAAGGATTTCATTATGTTAGGAAATAACATTTAATTGTTTCATGTAATGATTGTAGCCGACTGATGTATTATTTATTGGTAAATATAACTTGTAAATGAGCCAACTTGACAATTTGTAAGGTATAAATAAAAGGTCAAGTTGTGAATTTTAAAGTATGAATGAATGGATGTATGAATGAGTGAGCATGCAAGTGAGTTGATTGTGTAAAAAAGAAGTGTGGGTGAATTTTGAAGAAGGATCAGATATCCTTGAGGAGTAGCAAAGGTGTATTCAATCAGTAAGGATCTAGTGAAGTAGAACAAAGATCTGTAACAACAAAGATCAATTGCATCTCATTTAGGTCACTCATTTTTACTTTCTCACAATTGTAGTAGTGAATTTTAAATCTCTTAACATAGTTGGTTTGGCAGCCATTTTGTAAATCCTCTAACAAGGTGGATAGTTCTACTGAATTGTTTTAAAGTCCTCTAACAACACCACTCCTAGCAAGGTGATTAAATCCTCTAACAAGGTCACACCTAATAATGTGTTTTGTAACCTTTGACAAGGTTGGCTCCTAATAGGGCTCACTTTAGAAGAGTGAAAATCAATAGCTAGTTACTTGGTGGTTTTTCTCATATTGGGTTTCCATGTTAAATCTGGTGTCTTTTGTGTTGATGTTATTTATTTTGCATACATGTTAATAATTGTGAATGCTTAAACATCAGTAATAAGTTAATACACAGTTCATCTACCGAGTTACAACATTTTTTTGTGTGGCTACCGAGTGACAGCAGTAACTAGTTATTTAAGACATCTAAGGAATCTATGGATTTATTTTTGTGGTAACTGATTCACACACCCCCCCCCCCCCCCCCCCTCTTAGTTACTCCATCTATATTTCCAACAATTGGTATCAGAGCCTTTGGTGCTTGCAAGAAGGATTCCAAGGATCTAAGCTAAAGATCAAGATGTCTTACAAATTCCAAGGCTTAACAGGGATAACTTTTCAATATGGCAAGGTCTCATGAGACTCCATCTGGCTTCCATTGGAGATACAGGATTGACATATCTAGATGAAGCATATGTGACTCCTTCTTTTACATTAGCTGCTAATGACATTGTCGAGAAAAAGACTCATAACACCATGATGATAGACATTGTATCTGCCCTAAGCTATGAGGAATTTGATGATGTCAAGAACTACAAAATTGCCTTTGAAATGTGGAACAAGCTAAAAGAAATCTATGGAAGTGATGATAATGTAAGAAGAGCCAAAGTAGAAAGTCTAAGAGGAAAATTTGACTAGATGAGGATGAGAGAGGATGAAAATATTGCCAAATATGTTGAAAGAGTCAAAGTAGTTGTTAGTGCTATCAAGGCTTCTAGAGGAGATATTGATCAGGAAATAGTTGTAAGTAAAGTTATTAGAACATTACTTCCCATTTATGCAATTAGAATTTCTGCAATTCAAGAAAGAAGATGTGAAACAAATCACAAGATAAATTTAGAGGCCATAGTAGGAATATTGACTGCATTTGAACTAGATAACTATGTTCTAGCTTCCAAGAACATTGAGTCAACATTTGAAGCCAAGCTTTCGCTCAAGGAGAAAGGCAAGAAAATAAAGGATTCTTAGTTAGAAAGTGAAGAAGACTCAAAACAGAGTTCAGACAGTGATCTTGAGGTAGTTGAAGCTCTGCTTGCAAGGAAAAATTCTAGAGGCAGAGGGAAATACAAAGGTAAGGTTCCTCTAATATTTTTTTTCATGTGAGTAAATTGGTCATATTGTTGCTAGGTGCCCAAACAAGCAAAACAAGGATGAGAAGAAAGTTCACAAGTGCATTGGCAAGAAAGACTTCAAATCATTCAAGGACAAAGGTAAGAAAACATGTTTCATGGCTAAGGATTCTAATAATTCTGATGAAGAAGAAGATGAAATTGTTTACATTGCTATGAAAGATGAATCTAATAATGATTAGGAAATGGCACTTATCTCTCATGTGAGCAAAAATGACACATGGATCATAGATAGTGGTTGCTCTCATTATATGACTGGTGATAAAACTAAGATTGAACAATTTGAAGACTATGATGGTAGTAGTGTGAGGTTTGGTAATAATGAACTTTGTTGTATAAAAGGAAGAGGAAGAATTTCAAAAACCAAAGAGCTTGTATGTGATAATGCATATTGGGTAGAAGGTCTAAAACACAATCTTGTGAGTGTGGCATAGCTGCTCAATAATGGATTCAAAGTGGAATTCATGCATGGAAAAACAAGACTACTGGATAACAAAGGAAAGTTGATTGGATCTAGAATTCAAAAAAAAGGTAACTTTTTTTATCTTGAACTTGGTGAATGTTCATGTTTTATTGCTCAAGTTGAAGAAATTTGGTTATGGCATAGAAGGTTGTGTCATGTGAACTTTGATAATCTGGTGAAAATAAGAAAATTTAGGAAAGTTAGAGACATTCCTAGTATAAAGAAACTTGATGTTGATTTATGTAAGAATTGTTAGATTGGTAAGATGGGAAAAAATAGTTTTAAAAGTAAGAACTATCGGTCTGAAGAAGTTTTGGAAGTTGTGCATACTGATTTGTGTGGACCTATTGGAATTGATAGCTATACTAGAGAAAAGTTCTTCATTCTTTTTGTTGATGATTACTCTAGAATGATTACTATTATGTACTTGAGAGAGAAATCAAAAGCTTTTAAAAAGTTCAAGTGGTATTGGCTAGAGTAAAAAAGAAAATAGGAAAAAGACTGAAATGCTTGAGGTCAGACAGAGGTGGTGAATTCATCTCCCATGAGCTCAATAACTTTTGCATTGAAAGGGGAATCAAAAGATAGGTATTATCCCCTAGAACTCCCAAGAAAAATTGAATAGCTAAAAGGAGGAACAGATCTATCATGGACTATGCAAGAACCTTAATGATTGAAAAGAACATTGCTATCAAATACTGGAAGGAAGCTATCAGCACTACAGTTCATACCTTGAACCAAGTCTAACTGAAGAAGGACTCATTCAAAACCCCCCATGAGTTATGGTATGGCTATAAACCCAATGTAAGTTACCTAAAAGTATTTGGAAGAAAATGTTACATTTTGAAAGAATCTAGGAGAGGTAAATTTGATGTGAAAGGTGATGAAGGAATATTTTTGGGATATTCTTGTAAAAGAAAAGCATATAGATGTTTGAACTTTTCCACTCACAAAGTCATAGAAAGTGCACATGTGAAAGTTGATGAGTTTGCAAAAAGGACTAAAGAAGAAAAAAAAATGGAACTAGAAGATTACAGGAGATTTTTTTTCATCAAACTTGATACAGTGCTAGATACATTTGTCAATTAGAAATCTTATATTCCCAAGTCTTCAATAATCGAGTTGAAAGAAGTTCAAACTAAGTTGAAAAAAATTGATTCACAGTCAGATGCTACCGAGCCAATGCCTACCGAGTCTGAAGGACCTGAGGAGCAGACAAAACAACTAGAACCCAAAGTTGAAGTGAGAGAGGATGATAGTGTAATGCATTCAAAAGGAAAGGAACCTATTTTAGCTAAATATGTCAGGAGACATCATGCACCAAATCATATCATTGGAGACAAATCTAAATTAACTATGACAAGAAGTAAGTTGAAAGGTACTTGTTTACTTGCTGATTTTGAACCTAGGAATGAAGAGATAGAGTAGATTGAGAAAAAAAAATGGACTCTTGTACCCAAGCCTAAAGATAAAAATGTGATTGGAACTAAGTGGGTATTCAGAAATAAGTTGAATGAAGATGGTAAGGTGTCAAGGAACAAAGCTAGACTAGTATGCAAAAGATACTCTCAAGAAGAAGGAATAGACTATGGGGAGACTTTTGCTCCTATAGCAAGATTGGAAGGTGTCAGAACCCTACTTGCATATACTGCATACAAAGGATTTAAAATTTATCAGATGGATGTGAAGTCAACATTTCTCAATGGTATACTAGATGAAGAAGTCTACATTGAATAGCCTGAAGGTTTTGTTGATCCAAAAAAGAAGGACATGGTTTGAAAATTACACAAAGCATTATATGGTCTGAAACAAGTCCCTAGAGCATGGTATGAAAGATTGCATAACTATCTTGTTTAGATTGGTTTTTAGAGAACTAATGATAATAGTATCCTATATATCAAGGAAGGACTAGATAAAAAGATTGTTTTGGTAGATATATTTGTGGATGACACTCTTTTCATAGGAAATGATGATCTTTGCAAAGAATTTTTAGAGAAAATGAACAAGGAATTTGAGATGTCTATGTTTAGTGAGATCAAATTCTTTGTTGGTCTTCAAATTCAGCAAAGTAAGAATGGCATCTACATCACTCAGTCAAAATACATCAAAGAGATACTAAATTTTTTTGGTATGGAAGACTATAAACCAGTTGGAACTCCTATGTGCACTGGTCAAAAGCTTACCAAGGATGATGAATCAAAGGAGGTAGATCAAACATTGTATAGATCTATGATTGAAAAATTGTAGTATGTAGTTCATACAATGCTAGATATTGCCCTTGCAGTTGGTATTGTAGCAAGATTTTCAGAAAAACCAAGAGAAAATCACATGATGGCAATCAAAAGGGTCATGAGATATTTGAAAGACACTGAAGATTATGGATAATGGTACAAATTTGGAGGTAATCTAGATTTGAAAGTGTTTACTAATGTAGATTGGGCAGGAAACATTGATGATAGAAAAAGTACAAGTGGAGGTGCATTCTCACTTGGAAAGAGGTTGGTTTCTTGGGCAAGTAAAAAAGCAAAATTGTACATCCCAATCCACTATAGAAGAAAAGTATGTTGTAGCAGCAATAAACTGTTCTAATATTGTTTGGTTCAAAAAATTATTGGAAGACATGAAGGTGGAAATCAAAGAACCTATTGTTATGCTTTGTGACAATACAACTACAATCAACATATCTAAAAATCTAGTGATGCACTCAAAAACCAAGCACATTGCAATAAAGTATCACTTTGTTAGAGAATTGGTGTAGGATAAGGAGATTAGATTGGAATATGTCTATACAAAGGAACAAATTTCTGACATATTCACCAAGCCTTTACCCAAGGATACATTATTGTATTTAAGAGGTAAGTTAGGGGTCATTCCCCTATTTGAAGCTCACTAAAATGAAGTTTTAGTGATGCATCAATAGGTATCAAGTTGAAGATCTTTCAGTTGATGTAGAATAATCATGGAAACATTACATATGAATTAGTACATAAGGTACATTTCTATTCACTTGGTTTGTGTTGTCAAAGAGGGAGAGTATACTATCATATCTTTCTAAAATTTGAGTTTGTTTGTGAAAAGTTTGATGTTTGAAAAGAAGTTATGTAATTCCTTCACAGAGGGAGATTACTATATTTGAGAAGTTTGTGGAATGAAATCTAAGAGGGAGAAACATTATGTCAAAAAAAGACTTGTTTTCAAATTTCATTATGCTATGACATGTTGTGTTGCCATCAATGCCAAAGAGGGATATTGTTGGATACAATTGTTCAATTGTGTGTTGTCTTTGATGTTACAAAAATGTCATATCAGTTATCAAACAGAGTCTACCAAGCTCAGTTGGTTAGAAAAATAAAATATAGAGTCTACTAAGCTCAGTTGGTCAGCAAAGCAATTTATAGAGTCTATTGAGCATTTCTAGAAGTTACACTATGAAGACAACTTCTATCGAGCTCACTTGGGCATTAAAGGATTCCATGGTAGAAGTCAATTTATACCAAGTTCACAAGGTCAGTGAAGGAAAATTAGTTCTTATCGAGTTCATTTGGTCTCCAAAGGATTTTGTAGAGTTTGTAGTGTTTACCGAGCAGGGTCAGCCAATGAAGGATTTCATTGTTTTAGGAAATAATATTTAATTGTTCCGTGTAATGATTGTATTCAATTGATGTATTGTTTATTGATAAATGTAACTTGTAAATGAGCTGACTTGACAATTTTTAAGGTATAAATAAAAGGTCAAGTTATGAATTCTAAATTATGAATGAATGGATGTATGAATGAGCAAGCATGCAAGTGAGTTGATTGTGTAAAAATGAAGTGTGAGCAAATTTTGAAGAAGGATCAGAGATCCTTGAGTAGAAAAGGTGTATTCAATGAGTAAGTATCCAATGAAGTAGAATAGAGATCTATAATAGCAAAGATCAATTGTATCTCATTTAGGTCACTCATTGTTACTTTCTCACAATTGTAGCAGTGAATTTTAAATCTTTTAATAGAGTTGGTTTAGTAGCAATTTTGTAAATCCTCTAACAAGGTAAATAGTTCTACTAAATTGTTTTAAAGTCCTCTAGCAATGCCACTCCTAGCTGGGTGATTAAATCTTGTAACAAGGTCACACCTAATAGTGTGTTTTGTAACCTTTAACAAGGTTGGCTCCCAACAAGGCTCACTTCAAAAGATTGAAAATTGGTAGCTAGTTACTTGGTGGTTTTTCTCATATTAGGTTTCCTTGTTAAATCTAGTGTCTCTTGTGTTGATGTTATTTATTTTGCATACATGTTAATAATTGTGAATGCTTAAAGATCAATAATAAGTTAATACACAATTCATCTACCGAGTTACAACATTTTTTGGTGTGGCTATCGAGTGACAGTAGTAACTAGTTATTTCAGACATCTAAGGGATATGTGGATTTTTTTTTGTGGTAATTGATTAACCCCCCCCCCCCCCCCCCCAAAAAAAAATGCCAATTATTTTTTAATAAATGGTTAAAATAATCATGAAACTCCATCAATGACTGGAAACCATCTCTTGTTTACTACATAATTTTTACAATTTCCTACACACTAATTGATAGAGTTCTAGTAGAATTGTATCCTCAGCAAAAGTCTCGGTGAAAAGACTATCAAGAAGTACTCCTCATCACTACATACAATATCTTATCTCTAAGAAAATAAATGCTCAAACTAAATAAGCAAGTTATTCAAGTTTTTATAGTGTAATGAATGAGCCCATTTGTAAGAAACTCAACATCATTCCATCAACCATAATGTAAGATCATTTTTTTTAATGAAAAGATTGTTGAACTACTCAAGCATTGATTTTAAAAAAAAAAAAATTAATCTTCATTAAGCTCATTTTAAATTATTATTTTATTTTTTAAGCAAGCTTTACCTAGGGAATAGTACCCATTATATTGATCACCAAAAAATAGATACATATGTTACAAAAAATAGATACATATGTTACAAAATGACAAAAACTTTTCCATATCATTAACTTGAGCAAGATGGTTCTTGAAGATCATCTAAGCTTTTTTCATAACCTTTTTCTTTTACTTATCTTCTGGAGCAAACAATGCCTTTAGTAGCCCACACGAGAGATTGGAATCCATTAGGTCTAAGGCCATAGTCACTTGGTGAAAGATTTCATCTATGAGCATTCTTCTAACCATACTATTGACAAGAGTCGGGTGGCCTATAACTTGAATGATGGGTAGGAAAAGGTTATGAATAAGTTTTCCATCGTGAACATGATGGCAATACTAGTAATCCACCCCCAAAAGTGCAATCATGGTTTCCTTCTCCCTTTTATTGGCTTTGCTGAAAATTCATTGCAACTTCTCTCCCAATAATTCCCTTAGCTCCACTTCTTGGAGGCACTTACAACTGACTCCCATCATCTGCGCCATTGCCTCCCTTATCTCTCTAAACTACAAGTCCTGCAACCAAAAAACTAGAGAGATCTGTCGTATTGAGGGTTTTTTTTTTTTTAACTATGGTAATGCCAAAAAAGTTGCAAACACTCTAGACTTGCCTATGAAGGCTATCATTATAGAGCTTGAAGGACTCTACAATAGTCATGCATGATAGGAAAAGGAGCTTATAGTTCTTCCTACCTACACTGGTAGGATTTCCTATCCTATCCCTATCCTGTCAATAGATTTGATATCTATTTGGATTTGAAAGGCATTACATATTTTGATCGATAATGTAATATTTTTTAAAAATAAAATAGAACCAAGCATTGCAATTTTGATGAAAGGGACCATAGCATTTTGACGAGGATGTTATACGTGCAACATGAGTTTCAATGAGTATTCGTGGAAATTATGACAAAAGGGACCATAGAATTCCCATGAGGATACTATATGTGCGACATAAGTTTTGGCAACTATTCATGGCCATTTTGATGAGACAAAGGATAGCATTTTGAGGAGGATGTTATCCATGCAACGTAAGTTTCAACGCGTATTCATCACAATTTTGATGATAAAGAGAATAGTATTTCAATGAAGATGGTATACATTCATTTTGAGTTTTGACAAGTATTCATCACAATTTCGATGACAAGGAACATAGCATTTTGATGAGGATGCTTAAAATTCTTGCAAGTTGAGGTGGATATCCCAAAAATAGTTTCATTGATATATCTACAGTAGTAACATCAAAATTTTGACAAACATTTTGGGTGTCGTAAGCCTAACAAAAAAAGATCGATGACAGTGTTTGTCATTTTGTCAACATAATGGTGTCAAAATTGTAATGAATCCTCATCAAAAATTAGATCTAAATTTACTAGTGAGGCTTCTCGCATTCCTCGTATTCTAATGATGTATTATATGTTCCATCTCTGTCTATAAACCTTCTCTCGGTTTATTAGATTACATGTTGTGGATTAGGGAAGATAGTTGAGTTCACTATAGATTCAATCCTCATTCAAGATAGTGTGACCAGAGACCTTATTGCTAAAGGGGTAGTTGATCATACCACCCATCTCTACACCTTCTCACACTTTGGTCCACCATCTCCATTGTTAGAGCATAGCTATTCTCTTTTGCGAGAGCATCATGTGGTGCATTCAAGATGCTTGAACCTTTGTATTGTTCTTGAGATCATTGTTTTGGCTGCCACAACACATTCTATTGAGGTCTTTTCTCTTTAGCAAGATTCTTCTTCAGTATTACCTAACCCTCTAGCTCTATTCATTGAGCCACCAGGTGCACTTGTTGAGGATTCTACAAAGGACATTCATCTCCTCTTTCATGATAGTGTTAGCACACCTATCACACCACCTACATTGTGGATTCCCTTTTAGGATCCTTGTGTTTTCTCCTTTGGGAATCAATTAGGCCTTCCAGTTTCACCTCTCATTCAAGGGATTCCTTTTTATGTGGGGTTCCCTTGTTTGATCATTTCTACAGGGGTTCCATCAAGTGTCTCTTCAATCTCTCATGGGGGGGTAGTTGTACTTATGGTTTTGAGAGATTCTCTTAAGCCATTTATTTTTTAAATTTTTTCTATCTCTTTTTGGAGAGGAATTTTTCCTACTGGGTTATCTCCTTTATCTTTGGTTTACAGAGATTTCCTTGTATTGGGTACCTGATTAGGCCTTATTGCTAGACCCATTTCCTACTTTCATAGTTGTGCTAGGTTATCTTCCCCTTGCGCTTAGCCTAAGAGGGGGTGTTAAAGTAATATTTAGTTTTCTTACTACTTAAATCATATTGATTTAATTAGTTAAGTTATTTCTCTTTACTGCTTAAGCTATCTCTTAGGTGCTTTAATAATTAATTCTTTTATTAATTATTAATGTGCAACCTAGCTTTTTTAGGCTTTAGGGTTTTCCTCACCTTTATAGGTTGAACCTTGTAATTATTTTTTCCAAATAACTTGGATCATAATTTTTCTCTCACTTTTTGAGTAATTCTCGAGTTTTTCCTTTTTCCTTCTTTCTACCTCTCTCTTATAACAGGTTATTTGCATGTAGGTATTCTTAGTGTTCTATGGATTTGTATCTCTCAAATCCTATATGTACTACATTGTCTTTATGAGCATATAGATTTTGGTATCATACTTGATTTTTGTGTGTATTAGCCATGGGTTATTTTCTTGTGGTTGGTTCATTATCTCCATTAGCATGGTGGGTGTGGGCCTATAGGTACCATGTGGTTGGGAGGCATAGCTACCTATACCACTATTAGGGAGTGGTGTACAAATATGGTCTACTTTTAGTCTTGAGGCTAGTGTTGGATGTTCACTTGGTACATTGGTACATCTAGAGTATGTTTTGTTATGATTTATATTTTATCTTGGATGCATTGATATCATGCTTTAGACATGTTACTTGATGCATTCCTTTATCATGATGTTTTATCATGTTTCTTAGTTGAGACTTCTTACCAGTGCTTTGGATTAATGATGCTATCAATAGGTTAGCAAGTTAGATATTTCTTATTCCATGTGATGTTATTGAATGGATTATTGGTAAGCAAGATCTCATGAGACACTCCAACAATCTTGTTGAAAAATTGAGATTCATGCTCGGGGGTATGGTTAGGGCCCTTGAGGTCTCTTGATGTCATTATGGTAGGGAGGAAATGAACATGATTATACTAAGTTGGTTATATCATGTTTAGAGAGAATATCTTATAGATCTTTATTCCTTTTTACTGCAATGTTTCTTACATTCATGTTTCGATTATGATGCTATGGTTTGGATAGAATAAAGTTTTTGCTGGTATCTCTAATCATTGTTGTCTATTATTGTCAACCACTTAGTCATTTACAAGGTAGAGTCAGATGGTCATCATTGTTCCTAAGCTACTTTATATAGGTCGAGTCATGTGCATAAGTGAGAATGTACTGAGCTCTATAGGAGTCGAGTAATCTTTTGGTCACAAAGTATTTTCTATATGAGTTGAGCTCATCAAAAAATAAGAAAATTATAAGCATAAAAGTGTCAAGTTAGATAGTGTGTACAGAGCACAATACATACCAAGCATCAAAAGGGTAATATAGACCAAGCAACAAAAATGTCAAGCAATAGGAAATAGTAAAGACCAAGCAATACAAATTTTGCATAAAAATTAAGAATGGAACAAAGTTTGAGGTAAAACAATTATAAGGCCATCTTGGAAGGAACATTTAAGTTTTGAAGAGGTTTTTATAGAATATTTAATACTTATAAAGGTTGTTACTAAACATTTACACAACGTGGATCACAAATCCCTATGTTATGTGTTCAATGATCAAGATGAAGAGGAAAAACACAGAATCATCTAGAAAAATCTTTAGGAAACTCTTTAAATAGTGATAGTCTTAACCTAGATTTTAAGCATGTAGAGTAAGAGAAAGGAAAGAAAGGTGTATGCATGCAAACAAGAAGTAATATGCAAGAGAATGATTGAGAACATATCAGAAGTTAGTGAAGGGTTTTGTTATCATCTAATAGAACAAGTGACCTAGTCATGGTAGTGAAGTGAAAGGGAAAGACAAGTGATATTAGATTAGAGAAGAGGATCCGTTAGCAAGGAGAAGACTCAAAATTGGCTTATAGAAAAAATAGAGATTTAGGTACTAAATCAGTTTTAATCAACTTGAATCAAGGTAAATCTCTTAACTGAGTGGTCTTAACAAATCTTTGTAAATCTCCTAACAGAGTCCTTAGTTTATTTTATGTGTTAAATCCTCTAACAAGGTAAAACCTAGTAGTCTCTTAATCCTTTAACAAGGTAGAATTCTTATAGGGTAGATCATATCTTATGATCAAACATTGTAACCTTAACTGGTTAACTTTATTACTGTAGTAGCGAAGATTTATGGGTGCCATCCCCACCCCAGTTTTACTTTCACCTTGGAGGGTTTCTGGGTAACAAATATTATGTTGTGTATTTATTTTCATGCATGTGATTGATTAGATTTATATGTTACAACATATTTACATTAAAATTTTTGCATGCACAAGTTATTGATAGATGTGAATGAATTGGTGAAAAGTTTAAAGTGTTAAAGATTCTAATTAACCCCCACCCTCTTAACTGAGTGGTCTTAAAAAATATTTGTAAATATCCTAATGGAGTCCTTACTTTTTTGTAAGTGTTAAATCCTCTAGCAAGGTGAGACCTAGTAGTCTCTAAGCCTTTAACAAGGCAAACTTCTCATAGGGTAGATCATATCTTTCATCAAACATTGTAACTTTAATTAGTTAACTTTATTACTATAGTAGTGAAGATTTATGGGTGTCATCCCCATCCTAGTTTTATTGTCACCTTGGAGGGTTTCTTAGTAAAAAATATTGTGTAATGTGTTTATTTTTATGCATGTGATTGATCATATTTATATGTTACACATGCACAAGTTATTGATAGATGTGAATGAATTGGTGAAAAGTTTAAAATGTCAAAGATTCTGATTTACTCCCCTCACCCCTCTTAGTATTTAGTTTATCTTTTTTTATTACTCCATCAATCAAAAATTGGTATCAAAGCATTGGTTCTTTGGGAGAATCTTAATATCTTGGATATTAGGTCTTAGAGATGGATGCATATAAAATGGATAAGGTTATTACCAATCAGGTGATTGACATCCCACTCATAGTGCAAAAACTTGATAAGGCGAGACAAGATCTGAAGGATTCCCTAAAAAGGAGAAGGGATTTTCCATCCAGATAAAACACTTTTCCTATGAAGAAATTGAGACTAAAGGACTGTTTTAATCAATTAATTCAAATGAAAAAACATCTATTGATCTGCTTGACAAGAACAAACTTTTGAATGAAAAAATAAGAGGACTGAAAAGAGAACATGAAATCTAATCAATAAGAGTCTTTGAAGTGATTGGACAAAAAAAAATAGTTGAAGAAGACTTGTGGATGAAAGACAAAAGGGTAATGGCTACTAGACTTGAAGAAAGGATATCAGATGTGCAAAAGCTCACAAATACTCAACTGGATATGATGAATCAACTAATGCTTGCAAATTAGGAATTGAGTTACAAGGATGTGAAAATTGCAAATCAAAAATCACAAAAGAACATACTGAAGAATGAATTGAAAATTGAGAAAGAATCCATGGAGAGATTCAAAAAACCAAAGGAGGAAATGAAGTACTTTGAAGAACTTATGAACAACTCAAAGGAGAATCATCTAGGAATGGAGAATTGAAGAATGTAGAGTTAAAGGACAAACCAACATGCTATCACTGTGTAAAACTTCATCATATTGCAAATATATTTCAAAGAAAACATGGTATGAAAAATTATAAACATAATTTTACTAGTTAATATTTTTACTACAAGAAACAAGGACATCAAATATATGAGTGTAGGTCAAAACTGAGGAATACATATACTACATCTAGATTTGAAGGGTATTTCTGTAACTAATAGAATAATGGGCATAAAGCATATAAATGCATATCATAGACAAAACCCTACTAGACAAATTAGAGGAATAATTATGCAACTAACAATGCATGTTCCAAATGTCACAAGTTTGGACATCAAAGCAAGAATTGTAGGACTCAAGTACATTTAGAAAATCAGACAAAGGATAAAGGAAAAGGCAAACTAGACATTAAAGAAATTATAAATCAAGTGAACCATAGATGAAAAAGTAAAATAGAAGATGGAAATAGTGGAGGTAATCGAGCTAAGGTAACCCAATCCAATGGAGAATGTGATCATGCCATCTCAAACTAAGCAAGAGAGGTATGTATGGAACTATATACTTAATTGATATATTATACATTAGTTCCTTGCATGAAAATGTGTCAAAAGTTCATAGTGCATATATAAGATGCATAAGAACAAATTTGTGAAAGGTTTCCAAGTATCAATAAAATTGTCTATGTTGATCAAGAATTGCAACATAGACCAAGCATTTCAGAAATGACATGGAAGAGACTGAGCTATAATACAAAGACCTAGTTGAAAGGCATCAATATTGACTGAGATGGTTGGCTTCCACTCACCCAAGTACACAACATTAATAGAGACCCTAATTGATCAAAGAAGGTATATAAAAAAATTTTAAGACATTATCACATTCCTTACACACATGTTTTTGAGAGCACAAAGTGGTTTGGCAATTTTGTCTATTAGCAAAGATTTCAAGAGTGATTTGGATGAAGAAGCTTGAATGAGTGGAGAATGTAAACTTTGTCAAGTATCTAGAGAAGAAAGAACTTCAAACCCTAACTACAAACATGGAAGCTTCATCAACCACTAGAATAAGTCAAGAGGTTAGTAGAATCAAACTAGTGAAGAGTGATGCTTGTCTTCTACCTAAGTTTTGTGCTATTCCAGAGATTGATATAAAAGGAGAATCTATTGGTGCACTATCTTTGATGCCAATTAAAGTCATTATGATCCATGATGTTAGAAGTTGTTATATGTGAAAAATTGGAGAATTAGGAGATTATGAAATTAGAGAAGCTTATGAGAATCTATGCAATGAAGGAATATTGAAGGATGAATTTCAAATTGTTGATAGGAATGGGTTAACTCGTGCCCTAGAATTCCCAAGAAATTTCAAAATTGAGTGGATAAAATTTGTTTTGAGAAGAATTCATGACATGAAGTATTGACTAAAAAATGGACCAAAGGAGATTATGAACAAAAAAATTCATAGTGTTACAAGCTATCCAACCCTAGACAAGAAGAAAACCATTCAATGTTTGAGCCATAAAGAAATAGAGACAAACATAGGAGCTGAGTGGAATAGACATGGTCCATCCATTAAAACATTTCTAATCCACTAATTGAATTTTCAATGAGATTCATTACTCACAAATTCTATCAATCGAGAAGATTAAATAGTGTGTCTTGTATGGTTGTGGATCAAGCGTGGAAGATTGTGAGTATGATCTTGTTAAGCTAAAGATGTTACAACTTGTAGAAAAAATGTCATCAATAAGAAAAGAGAAGAATTCAATGTGTAAGTTTGGATCCCTCATTATTTGTATTTTCTGTTATATCCAAAAGTATTTTTTTGGTATTAGTGATGTTGTATGGGAGCAAGAAAAACCAGTGATAGGATAAGTCATGAGTACATTATTCAGTTAGGAGAAAATTTTGTAAATGCAATGAATGCTTAATTTGATGAATTTAAGCAAAGGATGAAAAGGAGAATGAGGATTCCTAAAGAATCAATCACTAAACATTAAATTGACATATTTTCTCTTATTGATATGGACAACACTTTTGTACAGGTAGTTAAGTCAAGGAAGGCTTGGTTACAAAGTTTTAAAAATGAGATCAATAGTGATGTAGCGAGTGCAAACATTGAGGCTAAAAGTTTTGGTATATATGAGGAAGCCAAAGAAATAATAACTATGAATATCAAAATATCTTCCAAGGAAAAAAGGAACAAAATGATTGAAGACCTAGAAGCTAAACTAGGCACCCTAGGCAAGGGAAAAGAACCATTACAATTGACATAGGGTCTTGGTGAAGATGAAGAAAAAGACAATGGTGATGAGGAACAAAAAGAAGAAGAAGGTGACAAGGTAGAAGCCCTAGTTGTTGGTATGCCACTGAGAAAGAAGACTAAAAGAACAAAGAAGAAGCCAACAGTAACACCTCGACCACCAAATAAGACAAGGACCAAGTCAGCTGCTAGTGTCGAGTAGACTACAAAGCAGAAAGTTGTAGATTCTACTAAGCCTAGTGCCCCCAGAACTAGAAGAAGGAGATTTGTTAGAGGACCACCTCAAAGGAAACTTAAGTTTATTGTTGAGGTATGTGTAGATCTAAGAAGATCTCTAGGATTATCTACATTTAGTTTGTAAAATATGATACACTAGATGATGATGATAGAAATAAAGTTGAGGAGGTTATGCTAGAAATGGTTTCTAATCAAATGCTAGATCCTAGTGAAATAGAGAAGAAGATACTTCAAGATATGTATGATATATTGAAAGTAAGATGGGAATAGGCAAAGAAGGAAGAGAAAAATATAAAGATTGACACATTAGTCAGAGTAATGTCTGATTTATCCTGGGAGCAATAGGACACATTTTTGAAGTAGTATAGGAGTAGATTTGTTCCAAAATATAGAACATTTTTTATATTATTGAATAAAGAGGAAGATGTACTACAAAAAAGTGAGTTACTATGGAAGAGCATTATAGGTTTATCTATAGAGAAAGCATAGACGGACACTATAAACATCGAAGATGATCACAAAAATGGAGAAATTTTATGTGTGCCAAGTCTACAAGGTAGCATGACCCCTATACATGTCGATGCCCTTGACACTCCAGCGGCTGAGTAGTCAAGCCTCACAAATTCAAAGGTAGATGGTGAAGAAAAAGAAATTGGAGTAAATGATAAGATTTTTTTGGAACCTCATATTAAGGAAGGAAAATAATCAAATAAAGCTAAATAGAGTGCAACTATTATTGTCTCAAGCACATATGCACGAGAAAGAGTGAGTAGTGACACCCTTTCACCAACTTTCAAGGTAGTACAGACTAGCAGCACTCCTTTACCTAGAAGAAAGAGGAAAGCAATAATAGATGTTTCACCAAATATTGAGGTTAGTCTAGATGAAATCATTGAGATGCCATAATTGGACCTAGAAAATCTTACCTTGGAGCAAACTATTTTTCTACAAGAATTTTTGGCAAAGAAGAAAAGACAAGAAGAGCTTAGGAGAGAGCACAAGTAGAAGTAGGTACTACATGATGTAAAGCATATTTTTTTTTATTCTTTTGACATTCAAAATTTTGAAGCAAATACACCAATTATAAACTAGCTTGTAAATATAGTTGATCAAGTGAATGCTGGAAGTATTGAATCAAATGAGAAGCTAATAGATTTGTCTGCTAGAAGATTTAAAACCAAGGTTGTGGAAAAAGTCTCCTTAACCATTGCTAAGAAGAAAGTGCAACTACTGGAGAAAGTACAGGTTATGATTGAGTTAATTCAAAAGGTACAACATTTGTACACAATTTTGTCAGATGTGCCAAGATTTACTACTAACATTTAGGCACAAATAAATACAATTCAAGCTAAGATGAAGAGATCTGGCAACATTATTTTAGAGCCAGTAGGATCAAGCATTTCTCATTACAATAATCTACTAAATGCTCAAGGCACATTAGCCAAGCTTCAGGTAGTTGACAGCAACATGAGATCCAAATTGATCTCTATTTAGGTGATAATACCCCATTTGGAGGTCATGCAGAGAAAACTAAAAATAGCCCAAGATCTTATTATAGAAGATCATAATCTTTTAGTGGTTGATATTTTAATTGATTTTGTTGTAAGACATCAATTGTAGAATCAAATTTTAGAAGCAGTAAGAATCACATGGTGATAGGGACACAACCCAAGCACATAATGGACACAATAGGGAAGGGAAATTTTATTAACTTTGTAAATAAGCTAATACATTCAGCATAGAGAAAATAGACTTCAAAACATGCCCTATGGGATTACAATAGCGTACATCTGGAGATAATTTCTCCTTTCAGTACCTCCTCTCAAACTAGACTCCGAACTGCCTTTTACAATGCCAGAAATGTCCTTAAATAGACCTTAGAGGGTTAAGGATTAGGAATACATTCTAGAAAGTACTATTAGGCATCCACTAACCAAATAGAAGGCTCTAGAAGTTGCATTAGAAGTCGGCACAAAATTAGAAGAATCTAGAAACAGTAACCAAACTTCTAGGAGGCATAACTTTTGAACCGTAGCTTCGATTGACGAACCGTTTACATTTCTAGAAAGCTCTCGAAGTGCTTTATAGCCCTATAGACCAGATTTTCTCATCCCCCATTTTTGGCCCTATTTGAGGTCATTTAATTCCCCTAACTTGACTTTGAAGCATTCTTAGGAGGTCTCCAAAAATCAAAAAACTGCGATAACTTTCAAACCGTGGGGTCTTTTGACCTGATTCTTTTTTTGGAATGCTCTAATGTACAATTACAATCATTCGACCAATTTACAACTTCTAGTTCACCAAAATGATGGCTCAATTACATACTCCTATTTTTTTGGCATTTACACATATCCCAAGGTGTTCAAATACTCTATCCTAGAACACTGATAGTGGAACTGTGAGAGTTGGAACCTTTATTTGACCCAAATGGGTATTCAGAAATGAAAACACATGAAATAGAAACTAAGTCTAAGTACATTTTTTTGGATGACACAGGATTTCCCTTTTACCTCCAGATGCTCTTGCATCACATGGGATCATACATTTACCATAATAACCAGAGTTCATAGGGAATTCATTGAAACATATGGATTACTTCCACCCATTCAACCCTAGTAGTAGTGACATTTAGTGTTAAAAAACAAGGGGGAAATATAGTTGATAAGGAAAATGTGATGTGAATGAGATGTCAAAAAAAGGTAAAAACCCTCACCCTTAGAATATTAGGGCCAGCTCTATCACCTGATAAAACTACTATCTATAGGCATTTTTATGAAAACTTTTCTTAAAAAGGATATGGTTAAGGTGTTAAGGTGTTGTTCCTAGGTACGATGGAGAATGAGATAGTTGTGCAAGATGATAAATGAGCAAGAAAAGCCTCTGTTTCCCCCGCCCATGGCTCTATTTTTTATGGGTAAACTAATGCATGCAAAGGAATGGCTTCGGCTCTCCATATGATGGATCTCCTGTATATGGATCCTAATATGGTTCTAGACCTAGGTATCCTTATTATTCCCATATAATTTGAGGGGCCTCATCTACCTTGTTGAATAGTAGGGGTGAGTTATTCATTATAGTTCCAAACCCCCACTATTCTCTAGGTGAGTGAGGCATCTTTGTAGCCCTTTGCTAGTCTAGGCAGAACTGGGTCACCTTGGATTGAATTCGCATTGATGAAAACCACAAGAAAGAATCAAGGGGTGGGTGGAAATGTTATGTTGTAGAAGCTGAGCTTTTTAACATCCAAAACTTTAAGAAAGATTGATTTCGAGCCGGTTGACCCTTTAGAATAGTAGGGGAGTTTAATTCCCCTACAATTCCAAGGTAGTGGCATGCAGCCATAGGGCCACCCACAATTAAAATTCTAGTTGGTAGGGAAAATGGTGAAGATAGGTCGATAATTATGATGATTAGGATTTTGAGATCTATCCTAGGCAAGTATTTTAGGGCCCATAGAATTGTAGGGGGGCTCCCATAACTATAATTGGAGAAGGGCGGCCATTTCATGTGGTATTGCAACAATTGTGAACCTTAGAATAGTAGGGGCCCCCACCCTTGCAGAGTATCCAATAATGACAACTGTTGCATTTTCATTAGATTGTATTATCATTCCATCACTACGTTTAAGTTCTTTACACATACATATAACTACAACTCTAACTATTTTTTATTCTTATAGAGGACATATTTGAATAAAGGTGAAATGGATTTGTTATTCATTTTTTCATTCTGTATTCATTATTCATAAGTCATAAGACTTAGAGGGGGGAGCTCATTATCATACTATATTGTAACAATGTAAATATGAAAAAGATTTTCTTCCACTAATTACAAAGGGGGAGATGGCTGGTATCTCTAACCATTGTTGTCTATTAGTGTCAACAACTTGTCAGATGGTCATCACTATGACTGAGCTACTTTATATAGGTCAATTCATGTACATAACTGAGTATGTACCGAGCTCTATAGTAGTCAAGTAATTTTTTGGTCATAGAGTGTTTTCTATATGAGTTGATCTCATCAGTGACCAAGAAAATTCTAAGTATACAGTTGTCGAGTTACATAGTTCATGCGGAGCACAATACAATTCAAGCATCAGAAGGGTAATACATACTGAGAACAATGTTGAGCATTAGGAAATAGTAAATGCTAAGCAATGTAGAGTTTACATAAAATTCAAGAATGGAACAGAGTTCGAGGTAAAACAATTATAAGGCTAACTTGGAAGGAACATTTAAGTTTTGAAGAGGTTGTTATAAAATATTTAATACTTACAAAGGTTGTTATAGAAAATTTATACAACATGGATCACAGGTCCCTATGGTGTGTGTTCAATGATCAATATGAAGAGGCAAAACATGGAATCATCTGGAGATTATTTATGAAACTCTTTAAATAGAAATGATCTTAACCTAGATCATATGCATGTAGAGTAAGAGCAAGGAAAGAGGTGTATGGATGCAAACAAGAAGTAATATGCAAGAGAAGGATTGAGAACAAATTAGAAGTCAGTGAAGGGTTTTGTTATCATCTAAAAAAATAGTGACCTAGTTATGGTAGTGAAGTGAAAGGGAAAGAAAAGTGATATCATATTAAAGGAGAGGATTAGTTAGCAAGGAGAAGACTCAAAATTAGCTTAGAAAGAAAACTGAGAGTTAGGTACTAAATTAGTTTTAATTAACTTGAATCAAGGTAAATCTCTTAACCGAGTGGTCTTAATAGATCTTTATAAATTCCCTAATAGATTTCTTACTTTTTTGTAAGTATTAAATACTCTAACAAAGTGATACCTAGCAATCTCTTGAGCCTTTAATAGGGTAGACACCTCATAGGGTAGATCTGACTTGATAGATGTGAATGAATTGGTGAAAAGTTTAAAGTGTTAAATATTTTGATTAACCCCACCTCCCACCCCCCTCCCACCCTCTTAGCATATTTTATCATGTTTATTACTCCATCAATCAACAATCTTTTCTTTTTCATTCTAGTATGTGAAGGTTCTTTTATATCTTTTATGCTTTGGAATGATAATTCTTTGAGTTTGGTGGTTTTAGTACTCCCTAGTGTGGAGGTTCTAACCTTATTTTGCCTCTTACATGGCTAATTGGCCTCATATTCTAAACCTGGGTGATATTTGTTTAGCATTGTACAATATTGGTAAAGTATCATACTACAGTACTAAAGAGTAACATACGATACTGGTAGAGTATCACACTATAGTAGTAAACAGTATCGTAAGATAATGTTAAAGTATCACATGGCCATAGTAGAAAGTATCCCATGCACTTTGTGCACTAATCAGTATTTATGATACAATTAAGAAGAACTGGAAGAAGGAAGTGGAAAGACTAAAACTTGTATATGCAATTGTTTTTCTAAGATATCAAGTTTATCACTAGTAGGCTACCTAATTTTTGTATATTATTGTTGAAACCTTTTCCATTGATGTCAAAGGGGGGAGTAATATGTGTAAGGAAAATTCTATGTACTAAGGAGGAGTATATGTAAATGTAAAGGGGAAGAAATATTATATGTGAAGGAAATTGTATATGTATATGTGAGGGGAAGTACACTTATGTATCAATGTAAGGAGTAATAAGGAATGTAATGATCCATCAAAACATGAATAAAATTGTTATGTTTTGAAGGAAAATTTGTATAGTACTTTCATTTGTTTTTTTTTTATGACATCATCTTGTGACTTGGCCAATTTTTCCAAATGTTACCATTAGTTCCAAAGGGGGAGATTGTTGGCAATATGGTCAGTTAGATATCTAGTGAGTTTTCATTTATGACAACAAGTATTCAGCATTTCATTTATACATTTAGAGTTAGAAAATTGTCTAAGTGTAAGACAATTCAGAGTAGTATAGAGATAGATGTGATGTGTATGGAGTACACAATTTGAGTTAGCTCATGCGTATTTGAGGATAGCACTATGAAAATTTCATGATGACATAGGTAAGTGGGAAAATGTGTATGGATAGTACGACACAAGTTACAGTTAAAATACCAATGTAGGTATTTAACAGAGAAGAATATAGCATATCAAAGCATTAGATTATATGGTTTAAAGAATTATTTTGGTGACAAAATAATTACTTAATCATGTTGGGTCGACTTTGTGGACATTAATCCATAAGTTATTTTATATTATGTCAAGCGTGTGAAGACATGAAGGTCGATTGAGTAGAGAATTTTTAATATGCAAGGCATAAGTAAAGATATTATCTTGCATAGATAATATGTAAGTTGTATACTATGTGAACTATTGTACGAATAGCTTGAAAGATATATGAGCCTTATGTAATGTGAAATATGATGCATGATTAGAGAAAGTGTGAGTTTAAGTAATGACTGTATGTATACCTATACTTGTGAAGAACTTAATTGTATAATTGAATGTTAGGGCAGTGGGCTCTTCTTGTATATATTGTATTTGATCTACCAAATCCTAATGGGGTTGAAGAAACTCCTAATAGGGTTCATGTTTCTAACAAGGCTTAGTCCTTGAACAAGAACTTGAGACACTATATGTACTTTATAGAATCCTAATAGGTTCAATATCTTTAATAGGATTCTTTTTTTTAGGGAATCATCTAGTATATATCATCCCCATTGGGGTTTTCCCTTGGCAATAGTTGTCCTAGTTAACAAATAATGGTGTTATGAGTTTTATTTGTGCATGGCTATATTTACTATTTATCATTTTTAGTTTACTTTCATATGCAAGTTATAAAGTAATTAACAATATTCAGTTGCGAGAAAAAGTTTCTAGAATATTGATTCGCCACCACCCCTCTTAGTATCATCTATTTCTAGAAAACCTATCCTTGCTTGATAAGGTCTTGTAACCCGACCTTTCTTAGTAAAGTTTGTAACCTAACCTTTCTCGATAAGGTCTAAGACACTACTTCAACTATCATCTTAACTTGGTGATCCCAGTGCATCTAAAATGCTAATTTGGATCTTCTTGCTTGCTGATTGGAATTGGTATAAGATGTATTATTTTGAATCAAAATTCTAGTAATCTCCATGGATAGCTAGTTTGAAATGGTTGAGTCATCCAACTCATTGACTTAGGTGTGAATATTTTCAAGAGTTTTACTTGAATTCTCTAGAGATTTCTTTATCCATTTCTACCTCATTTGACTTCTAATATTGTCAACCTTTACTTTCTTTTCATCTTCAATTTTTTGTCAGTTCATATAATTTCTAGCTAGATGTTCAAGTTATGTGCATACAAAGTATCTCTTTATAGGGTCTCTCTTCCTCGTGTGATTTGTTATGTAGTTTTCTCCAATGTGTCCATACTCATCAAAAAAGTGACATATGCACCATGTGTTGTAATCCCAACCAAAGATAGCTTTGACAATTTGTTCTATTAGGTTCCATTTCTTGGTCTTTCATTCTGAAGATTTGTGTCCTTGTTTGTTGCAATTGAAACACTTTCCTTCAAAAAAAATTTCTCTATGCATTCACTAGCTCTATGTCCATGTTTATTATAACTATAACACTTTCCACTAAATCTTGATTTACCACTGCTCCAACACTTGTTTGTGTTTGAATTTATTTTTCTCATTCAATTGATTCATGTTTTCTTGATATTTCATCATCTTTCCATTGGTTTTCCTTTCCATGCTAAGATCATTCTACAATCTTTCATTCTCTATCCTTAAGTTCATAAGTTATTGATTTGCATAATTGAGTTGACTTATCAAATCTGCTTGTTGAAGAGGTAGCTGTTGAATTTCATTATCCTTTTCTTCTATCCTTTCAATTAGTAATATTTTCTCCTCTTTTTCTATGTCCTTTCTCTCTATGTTATCACACATTCTGATTAGCTACATTTGTTGCTCTCTTTTCAATTTTCTAACTTCTTCATGTAGAGTGAGATTCTTCTCAAGTAGATCTTTGACTATTGCATCAGCTTCATCTGAACTTTTGTCTTGGAAAATGTCTTCAATTCTTTCTTCTATGTAGAGATTTTCATTCATTTGTATTGCTAGTTCTTTCCTTCTTTGCAAAGATTTTGTTGATACAAAAGTTTGGACCTTTGCCTAAGTTTTTTAACCTAAAGGTAACCTCGTGTAACATGGAAACAATCTTGAAAGAGTGGAATTAGAGATTGAATCTTTGGAGAAGGTTGGATTTCTTCCTATCAGGGTGCACCTAACTATTTATTGAGAGGAAAAGGGAGAAGGAGATGCATGAAAATCAAACTACCTATTCTAATCTAGAGGGGGTTATACACCAAATAGTATTTTGATCTACTTTCTTCGAATAACTACACTAGAATCCAATAGACTTCGCAAGATACACCACTATCTTCATTTCTTCAAACTCAATATCATAGACAAGTTAAGAAGATAACATGACCATACAAGGAACATGATAGATTCACTTAACAGATTAGTGAATTGAAATAAACATAATCATATGGTATTAAAATTGTCAAAATACATTCAGAAGAAGTGAGGCATAAAAAATTGCACAAGCTTAACTAATTGAGAATGGATATGATAGAGGTGATTTATATTGAATAAAAGGGAAAAAAATTATAGAGAGTATATGTAGAAGACCAAAAAAGAGAGATCCTTTGAATAGAAACAAAACTTCCCTTTATAGGGTGTAGGCATAACCCCGATACAACCTTGATTTTATACTATCTTGACCATGGAATTGGATTATAGATGAGAAAAATGAGTATGAATCAGAAGAAAATTAGATCATGAAGTGCAATTTCTTTTGAACATGACAGAATATACAATAAAAGGAGTGCACTCAGTCACAAGAGATCAAATAAGGGTTGGATCAATCATGATAAGAATAAGACAAGGAGAGTCACATTTTTGTAAGGTAAAATAATTAATAGGGAAAAAGGGTTGTGAAGCCATGAACACATATGAGAATAGGTTAGTGATATAAAGATGACTATTGGGAAAGGTGGTGAAAAGCTTCAGGGAGATAGGGCCATGTGGCAAATGAAAGGACTGATTTTAGTTGACTTGTTGATAGGGTTAATTTGGAATGATGAATTAAATTCATGGAGTAGTTGGAAATATTAAGGAGAAAGATGATTGTTAAATTGTTATCATGTGGGACCCTCAACCCTCCCTTCAAACCCATGTGGTCTCTAGCTAACCTCTCCAGTGTCACCCTCATTAACAGTTCAAGCTTTTGGTGTAGTGGTAGCCAGTCTATGTTAACAATTTTGAGAGTTGCTCCTTCATTTTCTTGAAATGATCCATGGCCAATTACAGATTCAAATTTTCATTTTCAATAGCTTTCTCTAGTCTATATACTTCTATTTCCTCTGATCTTTTTTCAAGTTGCTAAACTTCTAATGTGAGAACTAGGCTCTGATACTAATTTT
The DNA here is from genome assembly GCA_028749045.1 of Cupressus sempervirens. NCBI lineage: Eukaryota > Viridiplantae > Streptophyta > Pinopsida > Cupressales > Cupressaceae > Cupressus > Cupressus sempervirens. Next base: position 402,453,758 of record CM053788.1, read on the forward strand.
TTGAAATATAAGATAGGCTAGGTGACTTGGGGGGGGGAGGGGTTGTTGGGGGTGAATCAAGAACCAATAAAACTTTTACTTAATTCACCAATTAATGCTCCATAAGCTATTATGATCTAATTACATGCATGAAATACTAAAAGCAATAAAACATTCATAACAATTGACAAAATATTGGTAACCTAGAAACCTTTTAAATAGAAAGTAAAATTAGGGCGGGGATGATGCCCACAAGCTTTAGTACTACAATATAAAGTTGTCCTGTTAAGGCTTATAATTGATCACTTCTAGTGATCTTCCCTATTAGGAGCAATAAGGACTATTAGATCCACCTTGTAAAAGGATTTATACAATACAATGAAGTATGCACTCAGTTAGGAGATTATGCATAAGATTGCTAAGTCCACCTTGTCAAAGGATTTTTATGATGCACCTATTAGGATGAACTAGTAGTAGATCTTTGATCTGTAACTCATTTTGTTGAATGATATTCCTTTGATGTAAACTAATCACCTTGTTGTGATAGATAAGACTCTACTTTTTCTTATACTAGTATAGCCTTTTTTCTTCTAATTCCCACTCATACTTTTTATTCATTCTCATTTGGACCACACAAGATATATTACATATATACCAATCCAATTAATTACCTTATCGAGTCAACTATAATACCAAATTCAAATAATCTTCACTAAGTCATCTTATTGGTGATACTCGAGTTCTGACAACCACTTAGGTGATATTCTAACACTTGGCAACATTGTGAACTTGGAAAGATCTAGCACTTAGTTAAAACTGGTACTTGGTCCACATTGATCACTTAGGAATAGGCACAAACTTGGTTAGCACTTGGTGACTTGGCAAATATGAGAGAAATCATAGACACTGAATGGCTCAGTTAACACTACATCTTGGTCAACACTGCCTTCCTTTAGCTTGGTTAACATGACTAGCTCGTTAGATACTGATAAGATTGTTTAATACTACAAAACTTGGTTAATACTACTTCCTACATGGTTTACACTGTTGAGCTTGGTAGACTCTGTAAAGCTTGGCTTACACTACTTTCTACTTGTGAAGCTCAATAGACTCTATGAAGCTCGACTTACATTGCAATAGCTTGGTTTACACTGAGAAGCTCAATAGCAATGTAATCAATCAAATGCTTAAGTGTTTAATCACTAATAGACAAATGATTTGACCATAATGTCAACAAAAAGCATGTACTTGTTAGATGGTAATTTATTCTTGTTCTATTGCTCTATCTTGAATTCAAATATTCATATCTATCTATTGATGATGGAGTTAATGTTGACTATGTTAAATGAGATTTTATGGTTTAAGAATGTTCTATCATTTTCTTGTTAGGTTATATGATTGTGTTAGCATTCCTCTTCTTTTAATGTTTTGGATATTTTGGTTGTTTGCATTCTTTGGCAACCAATATGGTTTTCTTTCCACCTAGTTGGATGCTCTTGTGAGTTTTTGTTTGTGTGGTCCTTAGATGGCCTTAGGTTCTTCATGTCATAAGATCTATGTAGACCCCTTTTGACCTCTTTTGAGAAGATTCTAGTGGAGCTTGTGTGAAGGTTATTGCTTGTGGTAGCTCCTGGTGGATTTTGACAACTCTTGGTGGCTCCTGGAGTGAAGATCATTATTGCATGACCTAATGCTTAGAATACCTTGATCTATGATCATGGGTCTTATGACCATGTGTGTTTGTAGAGTCATTATTTGTTAGTGTGTGATATCCTTTGATAATTGGGTGTGGCTTAGTTCACCGTTGAGGTTGACCCTAGTTGTGAGCCTCAATAATAGTGTTTTTCCCTTATGCTTGCCTCTCTAGAGCAAGTAAGTCGGCATGGTTATACTAATAGCACATTTAGTGTTGGATGAGTGTATAGATGGTTGGTGGAATTGTGAGTTCTTCTTGACGCATCTTGGGGTGATTTAGTGTAGAGGTTGAGATAGACTCCCTCTCAGTCCTAATACTCTATATTGTCTTTCTCCCCAAGCTTGTAGCTCTAAGATTTTATCTTAGTCAAGTTTCTCTTCCTTGCTTGACTTGAGTTTGGAGATTGATTTTTAGTTGTAAGGTTGAGAGTAGTGAATAGGATAAAAATGGATCTTTCACAATGCATAGGATTTTCACCACTATTCATATACTATTTTAGATTTGATATGGAATAAGTAATAGAAATGCTTAAAATTAGACAAGATAAGATAGATACCTCAAAATCACACCAACGTGGAAATACCTATTTTATGATGCCTATGCATGGTTTCTAGAAAATATATAATATATTTTGGACTGGAAATGAGGAGACAGAGAAAACTCATAAAACTTTTATCCTTCCAAGGGAGGGTCAACCTTGACCTAGTTGGTGGGACACAATCTTACCTCGGGGTACAATTGTGCCCCAAAAAGTCGACCTTAACTTTCACTTCTCTAATAAATAAATTCATAGATCTCAATTTTTTTTTGAAAAGGGCATCCAAATCTACACTCCAATCTTTGAAACACCTAAATATATCTAAAAATTTGGTTTTGGGGTAGCTGTATAGAGTTTTTTCTTAGTCAAACCCCTATTTTGGTGATTTCCACCTCCACAAATAGTCAGATATAATAGAATGTGTGTGTATTGTATGTGTAATGTGACATAATCTACTACATTGAAACCCTAGCATGAATATGTATGAGAAAAAAATGAATAGATTTGAATAAGATAAGAAAGCATACCAAGCCCCCAAGGCTAAAGTACTCCTACCAAATTCATAATCCATAATTGCTACCCCATGATTGTATCTTTGAATGCTTGAATATTGATAATTACATATTAAGGAAGATTGGATCTTGTAAGAATTTTTCTTAGGGTAAAATCACCCTACATCAAGACGTTCAAGCACTAGCACAATATGGACCAATAAAGTATGATCAGAATAATAATATGAAAAAATGAATATATGTACATACACACTAGGACTGTCTATATATAAAGGCCTCTACACTGACTAGAAGTCAGCAAAGTGATAAGCCTCACAACTAAGCACATGTCCACCAAGAGTGGATTATCCTCCATTGAGCATAGAAGTTAGTGCAATGATGAGAGGATAAGCTTTCATAGGTGTGTCACATAAAAAGATGTTGTAGACACCATGTGCTAAATTAGAGTTGCTAACTCTTGTGTTGTCAACAAGACAACTCATATGAGTATGCATACTCCTAGGTGTCTAACTAATAAATAATAAAATAATGTATTAACCTAAGTAAAATTAAGTAAATTGTAATAATAATGTATTATTTACACTAACAACCCCACTTAAGTGCAACTTAGGGGAATGCACTTAAGCTTACAAAAGCTATAATGAAAATGCATGATGGGTCTTGACTACTAGGCCATGTTAGGTATCCATGTACAAATGCAATGCAATCTCTTTGAAAATAGAGAGAGGGAAAACCTTATGGGAAAAACCCTCCCCCAAAAAGAGAGATGCAAAAACAAGATGCATGGATGGATGGAGTAACTAAGACCCCCCAATTACAACATACATCATTTATATACAATAGAGAAGTATGAGAAGGACAAAACCCCATAAGAGGAAAAAGTCCCCCCCCATAAGAGAGAAGAAGAAGAAGAAGAAAGGAGGCAAGATAGTCCCCCCCCAAAGTCAAATGTTGATCAGTGATAGCTGCTCCAAGATGAATGTAGAAGCTGATCCATGACTGTTGAACAATGTTCCTCCCTTTAGGAAGAAACAATGTCATAGGTACATATGAGATGCTTTCCCAATGTGTAGAAAGAATCTTGAAGATGAATGATGTCTCTTAAAACTTCTCAATTTTCCCTGTGTTGATACTGATGGTCACCCCTTCCAACACTGCTAAAAAGAACAAATTCAAATATAGCAAGGATGGATGTAGAACATATCCCAAAGAACCAACTATCTCCTTGAATGATTAAGAGACCTCTCGTAACTATTGTACATAAGGATCCACAATCATATCAACCTAGTAAGAGTGATCATGTAGAGAATGGACAAGAGGGTCAAAGTATTCCCTTGCAACAACTAAGGAAGGATCTTCTTCATCAAGGAGAAGATGTATATCATAAATGATGTCTCCCAAATATGCTATGTAGGACTCTACAAACAAACTTGAAATGTTTGCCAAGTAGTCATCCCCTAAAGCTAGAACCAAAAGAAAGTTTGTACCCAATTGTACTAAATTACATGGACCTATCACTAAACCAATCTATGCATGAGGAATTTTTTGATGTTGTGACTTTGTTCTACATCTGTCAATAGGATCCCCCAAATCTAAACCTATTGAATCACTATTACTGTTGTCACTATTAGTTTCCACAATGTATGAAGTATGGAGAGCATTAGAGGATAAGCTAGGTGAACTTTCCTCAAAGTGAACATTCCTCTCTATGAATATCTCATAAGTCTCAAGATCCATAAGTCTATATGCCTTAACACTTTCATCATATATAATGAAACTACAAGGCCAAGTGGTGGTGGTGCCTTGCATTCCCTTGAAGATATGTGCACCCATGCTAGAGAACCAAAAACAAGTAGTTATATTTTGTACCATGCCTCAAAAGGATTCATTCCATCTAAGATATTATGAGGAGACCTGTTAAGGATGTTATTGGCACTTCTTATTGCTTCTACTTCAAGTGATGGATCAAAAGACTTAGCTTGAATCATGCAACTTTCCATTGACTCAAGAGTTCTAATCCTCATTTTTACAACACTTGTCTTTTCTAGACTAAATGGTATAGGATTCTAAAGATCAATATCATCAAGTTCACAAAAGTCTCTAAGTCTTGAGTACACATATCTACTTTCATTATCCATACAAAGAACCTTGATGGATTTATTTTATTTCTTCTCAACATGAATCTTGAAGGCTAGAAACTTATCAAACACTTCATTCTTGTGATCAAGAAAGTAGACCCATGTGTAGCATGAAAAGTCATCAATGAAAGTGAGGACATGGTGACCCTTGCTAACTGGTGTCATTGAAAAAGGGCCTCCTAGAATCATGTGAACCATCTCAAGAACAAATAAGGCTCTTGAAGACTTCCCTTCATCAATCTTCTCTTCTAGATGCATATCAATTGAACAAGTTGAACATTCACCTGTTGAAAAGTTGAATGTAGGTAGACCTTTGACCATATTTTTGGAGCTAAGTTGATGAAGATAGAAAAAGGAAAGATGACCATACCACTCATGCCATAATTTACTTTGTGATTGTGAATGTGTCAATGAGGCATTTGAAGGAGACTTAGGCACAAAGTGGCAGAAAGAATAAAGCCTTGTGTCTTGATTGACTTTACCCACTGCAACCAAAAAATCATCCTTAAGATTTCACACCATGACTGAATTAGGAAGGAACTCAACTTTATTTCCACCTCCATAGTGAGTGATTTGGTAAATTGAAAGGAGATTAGAGCTAAGGTTAGGAACATAGAGAACATCTTTGAACTCTCCATTTTCCATCTCAACTTGTCCTTTCCCTTGAACTTCAACTTGTGTATCATTCCCTACAAAGATGTGAGGTACCTTAGACTGTTTCAATGAGGGAAAGTGTCCTTTTGAAGAACCCATATGATATGAGGTACCTAAGTCAAGAATCCATTCCTTTACACAACTTGAACTCGCCATAAATGCTTGCCATTTTCTCTTTGAAGTGGATGGATTTGAATCCTTGGAAGCATTTGGCACATTGACTTTGTTCTTCCTAAGTAATTTTTCCAACTCATCTATTCTCTTAGTCTTGTAATGATGCTCATCATGATTTTGTTTTTTGCAATATGCACAAAATAGTTTATCCTTCTTGTCATTGTTTCCCTTCTTGTTGGAAGAAGAACTGCCTTGTTGTGAGGAGGAAGATTGTTGTGTCTTTGATTGTGATTTTGGCTTCCACTACTTTTTCTTGTTGTTGGTGAAACTTTTGCTACCTTGATTTGATTGGTTCTCATTACTAACCACCAATGTTGTAGACTTGGATGACCTCAGAATTCTCATATATATCAACTTGGATTGTTCCAACAACAACATTTTTGTAAATGCATCAAATGAAGGCTTAGTGAAGGAACTTCCCATGGTCAACCTATGAGTTTTGTAACTTGCAACAAAAGAAGCATACTCTGAAGGTAGCCTCTTTAGGATGTGATGAATCAACCTATCATCCTTCATGGGATTACCACAATCTTTAAGTAGTGCTCTCAATTCATTGTCTTTGTTGACATAGTCTTGAATTGTGTAAAAATTATCAGGATCCAAGAGAAGTACATCATCATCCATTTGGAATCCCTTTTCCTCATCCACCTTACCATACAAACCTTCAAGTTTCTCCCAAGTGCCCCTAGCATCCTTAAAGTTGAAAATGTGGAAGAAGAGATCTCTATGAACACAACTCCTAATAATTCCTAAAGCTTGGTTGTCTTTAACTTGCCAATCAACTTGTGTAGCAACATTAGTGGGTTTTACAATTGTACCATCAACATATAGATTTAAACTTTTTCCATTAGTCTACTCCATACAATATCTTTCCATGTGAAGAACACAAGACACACCCCACTATTCACTCAATCAAAGAACCCCCCCAAAAATGATGCTTTTGGCACTTTATATGTAGTGTGTTTATAATAGACCACTTGTCAAAATGGAAAAAAGTGGACATCTAATTTTGTTGTTTACAACCTCCTTTTGGAGTTCAAATCTAGTACTTAGCAATGTAGCTCAAAAGTACAACAATTTTGAAGTTTTATCAAAGAAATACAATACATTAAAGGACCTATTTTTAAAAGTGGTATTTTTGTCCACACAATCCTATAATTTGTGCACCAACATTAGAAAATAATTACACCACTGAAAAGTTCAAGAAATTATAACCAAAAAAAAAAAATGCACCTAATTTGGAGTCTAGATGACTGAGATATGGCCTCCCGAATTCAGACTTTCAAATCAAAACTACATATGGTGAGGGGTATGATTAGAAAAATACTAGATTAAATTTGATGTCCAAATATTCGTCATGGTAGTGTAATTAGGCCTGCTAATGATGGTCAAATGATCATCACTTTTAAGGCAATAAAATGCTTGCATCAGAGAAACTGGGCCCGCTAGATGATGTGGTAGGCCGCACTATATGACTGATGACTTGGATCTAACATGGTAGATCATACTACTAATGTTAGCAAGTGACTAGGTGTACAAAGGTGATGTGGATCTACCTATGTGTCACCTAACATGGCACTGACTATGATCCATGTGTTGGTATCGTGTTGCTAATGTGTTCCAGCTACTTGGAGCTGACTTGGTAGGTGAGTGGGTCCAGGATCTCTACAAACATGGCACCTTTAGTCCAAATGTGTCTTTGTGACATGTCCAGTGTCTAAAAATTCTATGTGGTGACATCGAAAGAAGAGGTCAAAGTTTTTGAAGTCACTGGCAGGAGGTGGGATTAATCCCACATCCACAATGTGGGAGAACACAATGCGATTTAAAACTTCATTTGCATAGGATGTAAAACAAAGAGCAGCTAGAAGTGTTGTGTGGTGTTCACTGGGTGTTGGCTTGGTCATCAATTATTAAAAACATCGGTTGTTCTGCCACATATATGTAAAGTTGACAGTGAAAATGTTGTTGATTATTGTGGATGAATATTTCTTGGAATATTCCATAGGCACAAATATTTGACCACTAGGTTCTTATAATAAAAATTCTTCTCTATAGGCTTGATAGGCCAAAAAAATTCAAAAAATAATTTGAAAAATAAAATAATTGCAGAGAAATTGTAGAGAAAATACAGATTCAAAAATCAAATGAATAGATCAGAAATGATCATACCAAATTCACATATCAAGCCTTTGGGTGCCGGTTCGCAAAAAAAAATTCTTCAAATTTGACTATGGCCTAGGGTAGGCAAAATTATAGCAAAAATTCATCAAATCGATGCTCTAGACACAATGGTGAAGTCCACTTTGGCTCTAGATGCTCTCAATGACTACGATACTCTGGATCTAAATCAATTTCCTCTGAGATGTGAAGCAAAAAAAAAAGTCTCCAATGGCTATGTGAAGAGAAGCTCCCTTAGCTCTAATACAATATAATAATTTTCCTTAGGGAAAAATCACCCAAGATCAAGAAGCTCAAGCACTAGCACAATATGGACCAATAAAGTATGATTAGAATAACAATATGAAAAAATGAATTGATGTACATACACACTAGGAGTGTTTGTATATAAAGGCCTCTAGATCAACTAGAAGTCAGCAAAGTGATAAGCCTCTCAACTAAGAACATGTCCACCAAGAGTGGATAATCCTCCATTGAGTACATAAGTTAGTGCAATGATGAGAGGATAAGCTTACATAAGTGTGTCACGTAAAAAGATGTTGTAGACACCATATACTAAATTAGAATTACTAACTCTTGTGTTGTCAATAAGACAACTCATATTAGTACACATACTCCTAGGTGTCTAACTAATAAATAATAAAATAATGCATTAACCTAAGTATTAACTAAAGTGTAATAATAATTTATTATTTACACTTATAGATCTCTCTTACTCCAAATAGATGTTCACAATGGTATAAAAATGCTTGATATCCACAATAGCTTGATATTTTATATCATTTTTTTGAAATCATATATTTTCATAGCATCATCTCTTGATTCTAGTTGTCCTTCTTGTTGTTGTTCTAGTTGTAGGTAGATGGAAATGAGAGTCTTTATATAGAGACTTCAAGGTGAGGCTCCTAGAGTAATGTGAAGACCCATAATTCAAATCTCACCTCAAATTATGGTCCAATCACAATAACCAACTGAGGGAAAATAATTAAATGAATCTCAAATTAAAGCCCTTCTGCATTCAAATCTAAAACCTCAACATTGATTTTGGGACCCTTCGAGAAGGGGGGATCAAATCCTGAATAAGATCAAGGACAACCTCAACCCTATCCTAGGTCAGGGATGATCTTAACCCTTCCCTAGGTTAGGGTTGACCTAGTCAACCTTGCCCTAGGCCAGGGTCAACCTAGGGGTCAAAACCCAACCAGAGAAAGAAAAGAAAGTCCTGAGGATACCCAAAAACCTAGAAATGATATCAGAATAGGACTAAATGCCAAGAATAGGCACAAAATCCTATAATGAATATGATGAAGGCTAGAAGGACCTATTCCTAAATCCTACCCATAAAATAGAGCCATTGAGGAGGTAAATTAAGGAGAATCTTTGAGATTCTAACCCTAATTTCACCTAGAACAAAGGAATCAAGTGCAAAATGCATCCTAAATGCAAATATATCATGATAAAATGTGCTAAAAGAGTGTGCTAAGCCTACCAAGATAGAAGTGATTCCATTTTAAGATGATAGAAAAAGTATGGATGGTCTGTAGCTAGAAGGACATGGTATCAATGGACATATTACCACCTTGTGAGTTGGTATGAAGCTAAATATATAATTTGGTCTATTAATGGAATTCATTTCAACCTTGTTGAAAGGTGATGCCTTGTCATCTAGGGGTAAGTGACCCTAATTTTCAATGATAGTGGATATTTTGTAGAATAGTGACTAAGTTTCTCCTATTCTTGGTGGTAAGTGGCTAAGAGTACCCCTCGTAAGAGAGTGATTTTCGTAGAGAATCCTCATTCCTTGTGTTTTAGGGTGAGTTAGTGAGATTCTAGGTGGATTTTTGAATGCTCATATGTTGCATGGTAGTATTATTAAGTATTTTGGGATGGTTATCCCCCTTCATTCCAATTCATTTTGGAAGTGCATAGTGTTTTAATCTTTGTTAGTGGACACTTACTACCATTTTCCTAGTGCATAGGAAGTTCCTTGTTGAAGAATTTTGTATTGATGTGGAACCTTTCTCTTGTGGTCAACCTAATTAGGGGTTAGAAAGATGCTTTTTGGGTGTTGGAGTGATTCAGTTTGATTTGTGAAGAAGTTGATGATGTTTCCTTGAGTTTTTTTGGGTTTGATTTTGCATTTGGTGTGTGAGGTTTCTAGTCTTGGATTGCATGCTTCCAGCAGTAAGCCTAGTCTTTGGAGGGATAATGTAATGCCTCTCTGATTTTATTTCTTTAATTCATCCTAATGGATGCAACCATGATGCTCTTTCTTTGTGAGTGATCATGTTAGGACCCATGAGCGGTCAGCACCCTTGGGGTGATTGGATTGATTATGCTTATGCTTGATTATGAGACTATGATATATTTGATGCTTTCACTAAGGGTTGTGGCAATGATTACCTAGATTCATATGTTGTTATGATATTGTTTCATGACTACCCTAAGATGTGTGCATTGATTGTAGTGTGTATTATTATCTCGTTGCACTTGACTAGGTATCTATAGTAGTGTTTACTCATGTGTTTGACTATGTTGACTTATATGTTATAGTGGCATTTAGGTTGTTGAGTGATTATTAATTATATTATTAAATTCTTAAATTAATTAGAAAATGATTTACCCCTGTTGAATTTATCAAATTATGTTCTACAAATGTTTACCTTGTTCAGTTTAGTGATTCATGAAAAATAATTTATTTAAAGGATTATTTATATGAAATTAATTGATGCTTTAATCATGTAATTTACATTCTTGTTGCTTCCGTTATGATATCTTGTGCATCTACACTTGATTATGTTCATTTAGTGTGCAAGACTTATATCCCCAATAGTGGCACATGGAGTTATTGATCAAACCTTTCATGTTGAGCCAATATCATCCCTGTATGGGCGATGTATCTTCTTTTTTTTTTTAAGCCTTTGGTAATTGGAATATCTGGATTCATTATGCATTTTTTCTAGACTCATGATTTTTTTTATGCATTTAGGAATCCACAATAGTCATGGAAGTTATTTAATTAAATAATTTTTAATGGCTTAGAGGGATTGTTTTTATTTTATTTTCCTGGCTAATTTGTTGTAGATGAATTCCATTTCTATTGGAATTTCCTAATTTAATTTGGGAAAAGGGAGCAAATAGATTATTAAGTGAATTAATAATCTATTTTATAAGTCACTTGATAAAGTGCTTATATTATGCCAAAAGGGAGTTTCTAAACTCACTTTTCCATTTTCATGTTTTGAGAAATGAGAAAATTCCTCCAAAACCCTCTTGGAGAAATTCCTTCATTTTTTTGTTGTGATTGATTTGTTTGGTGGATTCAAGTGTGGAGTGGCTCATTGGATTTTTTCTGGAATTGCTCCACTTCCTTGATGGTTTTGTTAGATTTGGTGGCCTGTTTATTTTATTGTGGCTTTTCTCATACCCAATTGGCTATGAGGTAGGGATTTTCCATTTAATTTTTTTGGCTACAATTTAGTTCTATTTTTTTATGGTAATCTAATTGGAGGTTGAAAACTAGTGCTCCCTTCCATTTTGGTATGATAGTTCTACCCAATTGGGCAGGTATGAACATTTTAGTACTTTTAGGGGGTTTTAATTTGAAGTTTTGTGCTGCTATTTTGGTTGTTTTTGCATATGATCTAGAAATTTATTTTTATTTTATTTTTGGGAGTTTGGAAACTATTTGGATAATGGGTTTTAGTTTCATCACTTTTTGACAATGTTGATTTTTGAGTGATTTTCAAATTGCCTCATTTTGCATGTCGCCTAGTTTTCTTTGGTGTTGCTTGGTATTTGTTTTGGTCATGGATCTAGAATTTATATTAGGCTTCCAATATATTCATATCTTTACTCTCATAATTGGTATTCATTTATAATTCATAATCCCAAATTTAGGTCAACTGAGTGAGTTCATAATGTTGGGTTATTTTCTTGCCTCTTTGGGATTCATGTTGAATCTATACTCTTGGGTATAGGCTGGTTGAGTTAGATTTGTTTTCTTGTTTCTTTTGTTTCATTTCTCATATCCAACCCTTACATTGGCATTAGTTGATTATTATGTAGTTGGTTGTGTCCACACATGAACATGCGTGCGTACATTTGACGGGTTCTTGCAAGACCTAAACTCTAAGATATAGGCCAGTTTGTGGGATTGTTCATTTGGGAGTTGAGTTGATAACTTTAATTTTCTATGGCCACTCATCATGTTATGAGCATGGGTATGTAGGGTAGAAATGTGGAGTCACTTCTCTTAATACTGAGAGTAGGGCCGATAAAGTATCATGAAGAGGTTTAAATAAGTGATAACCAAATTAACTAATGGGTAATTAAACTTAATTAAGATAAGGACACACCTAAAAATTCTCTAATGTTTCAAAGCAAGGGTGTGTGATGTCTCTACATTCTACAATCTTCTATGGAAGATATTGCAAGGGCATGACATTCTGGCCTCCCGAGGGAGATGATTTTGCATTGCATTTAGCTTGGGATTTCTGATGCCAAGAAACCTACACTCCTCTAGAGTCCCTACATAGTTATCTTATAGTGGGTATGAATAATAATGTGAAGTACTATGTTGTCTTCATGGGCATATAGATGTTGTTATCATACTTGATTGGTATGTGTGTCTGTCATGAGTGATTATCTTGTGGTCAGCTCATTATCTTCATCAGCATGGTGGGTGTGGACCTATGGGTACCAGATGGTTGGGAGGCATAGCTACCTATACCACTATTGGGGACCAGTGTAAAAATATGGTCTACTTTCAAGCTTGAGCCTAGTGTTGGAAGTTCACTTGGTACATCGGTATATCTAGAGTATGTTTTGTTGTGATTTATGCTTTATCTTGGATGCATTGGCATAATGTTTTAGATGATGATTAGTATCTTACTTGATGCATTCCTTTATCATGATGTTGTATCATATTTCTTATTTGAGACTTTGTACCACTACTTTGGATTAGTGATGCTATTGGTAGATTAGCATGTTAGATGTTTCTTATTTCATGTGATGTTATTGGATGGATTATTGGTAAGAAAGATCTGATAAGACACTCCAATGATCTTGTTGGAAAGTTGAGATTCATGCTCGGGGTTTTGGTTAGGGCCCTTGAGGTCTCATGATGCCATTATGGTAGGGAGGAAATGAGCATGGCTATATTAAGTTGGTTATATCATGTTTAGAGAGAATATCGTATGGCTCTTTATTCTTTTTTACTACGATGTTGCTTACATTCATATTTTGTTTATGATTTTATGGTTTGGATAGATGGATGTGTTGGTGTTTGAAAACGTTACCCATTTCCAATTACCCTAATGAGAACAAAGCACATCTAGGGGCAGCTAACTCCCATTTTCAACATGCCCATTCAGACACCAGGCCAACTATAAGGCTATACTCCTTCTGCACTTCAGGCTCTGCAAAACCTAGGCGGGTGAACCTATAGATTCTTTATATGGTACCAGTTGTCAAAGCATACAATGAATCTAATATGAAGCAGATAAAACACTTATTTCTCTTGATAACTCATGAAATGACATCCATCTACACTAGCTAAATGCAGATCTAGGAATCTCATGAGTTGAGTGAGGGCATTCTATTATAGCTCTTCAACATGAAAGGGGCAAAGCGTTTGATTATTGATGTTGATCTCAGCAAAACCTCAAATATGTAGCAGTATAACAGGTGATCCTATAAGTGATCAGTTCCTTATCTATTGGGCAATTCATACAAAAACCTAACACACATCCCTGAAAATCACTGATATGTGCCCTACATCAAGACTTCCTGATCTATCTAACCACTTTGTGAACTAGACATCTGCATCCTTCTGAACCTCATACTCGACTTATCCCTTCATGAAATCTGCAATCCTATGATGAGGAATCAAGCATTTACATAACTCTTTGAGTCATAAGCAAAATAAATCAACATATACAACCAATAAGTTGCAACTGAGTTTCATATTCTTTGTTTACAAAACACAAAAGATCACAAACAGCATGAATGAGAGACAAGATATCGAAATGAAGATTGACTTGCTGCTGCCTTATCATTCATTTTCTTGAAACAAATTACAATAAGATGCATGAAATTTAAATGCAAAGCTACCTAACAGATTAGACTATCTGTATTCTTATTTCTACTACTGTTCACATGAGAGAAATTGCTGAAGAAATATGTGGTATCACACTATGGGAACATATCAAAACTGGATCCAAAATTTGGTATCTCAGTAGTGACTGGTTTTTCTCCAAAGACTGGAACCCTTCAAATGGAACCAAGAAAGAAAGATATAGAAGAGAAAGAAATCTCGGATCTATTCTGAAGACGATAAGTGTCCATTTGAAAAGCAATCCTCTATAACTAAAAAATAAATTCTTTCTTCCATCTCTCGTTCTAAACTAATCTTGTTTCATCATTTCTGTTACTGACTTGCACAATATCTCTGTTGAAATGATGCAACATTGCTGAGTCACCACAATATTTGATTTACCCATTGAAATGCTTGGCAAAAATCGGGTTAAATTGAGTGAATGTGAGAGACATGAACTCCAACCGCATTCTTACCAAGTTTTACTGATCCCCTAACTGGATTTTTAGTCTTTTACCCGTTCCATTGAGAAAAACCCCAAAATTTACGTTTTTGGCTATAACTCAAGCCAGGAGGCACCTGTGCAAGAACCAACCTCAAAATCAGAAAATTTAGCTCTTCCCGGTTCCAGTGGTATATTGGAGCATCTATTTTGGACAAGATTTGGCTCAGATATAGCCCTCTGAAGTTCAAGCCTCTGCTCATGTCTCTATGACAATATTTCACAAATATATGAACTTTCAAAAGTTAAAACTATATCCGAAGTTCAAAATTTTATTTAAAAAATCTTGCACGTCAATTTGAAGGAGATAAAGTAAAAAAATAAAATTTTAAAATTTCTCAAACTTTTCCATTTTTTCCACCCGGGTCAAACTTCCTTTGACCACTTGCCACATGTCATCTTTTGACTGGTTCAAGCTTTGCACAGCTGGGCACCACATCATCATCTTTCTTGCTGCCACGTTAGCTCCACCTCACCCCTGCCATATCAGCCTCACTATCTCGCTATAGTTAATTGGTGAGCATCTTTGCATGGCAAGGAAATGACAACCCTTTGATCGGAACACGTGTCATCATCTGGGAGCATCTGGGTTTTTTGGCGCCATGTCATCATGTTTGGATTTTCGTTCAAAGTTTCATATTGACCCCACCCCACGTCATGCTAATGTCATCAGGCATTTAAGGTTGGATTGAATGGGGCCCCTACCACATGGGCTTGGCTTTCCAAAAGCCTTCTCTTAATTCATTTAGTCTTTTGTGTGAAAAGGTATTTAAAGTTTCAAAAACCACTCACTCTAGAGAATGTGGGACATTACATTTCACCTCCCTGTGACTGCGATTTTTCTTCTTGTTAGCGTGGTGTGAGCTTCATCCTTATCATAGCCGGCTACTTGCTTCTCAAGATGCATGAGATCATGTGTTTGACTGCGTGTTCAAGATAGCTGCTTCCTTTAACGCCTCATTTTAAAAGTTACTATTCTGCGTAAGTTCTTTTGCTGAAGACGTTGCTTCTACCTCCATCATGTGAGCCTCCACTTGCTAACATTTTTCTTCACTTAAAACGTGAGGCTTCATCCTCTTTCATGGCATGAAATGGGCTGAAAAGATATCGCCCCTGCCCTCTTTTTTTTGGACTGGATGAAAACAACAACTTTGTCTCTTTAAAAGCGTGATGTCCTTTATAAGACGTGTGCTCTTGCTGTGAGATGCCTCACTCAAACATGGATCTCCTTTCATTTTTTTGAGCCTATTCTCTCCATTGCTAGGCATGAACGATTTTTTATAAGTGGTGGGTGGCTTCTTTCCAATGTACTGAGGGTTTTGTGACTTGGCTAAGTTTCTTTTATGCCTGGACGTGGATCTTCATGGCATGGGCTGTTCTGATGGCGTCCTCAAACTCTGACACCTTCCTCTATTTTAGACGTGACTTCCTTGTCCCTTGGCAGCTTTTTCTTTTAATGTCGTGACCTCATTTTTTATGTGCCTTTACCCATAAAATTAATAGCAATATTCCACACTTTACCTGTTACGTATTCACTCCTTTTCATTGCATGTGGCTCTGCTATTTGCCCCATATCTATGGTCCATTGGATAAACTTTTCACCTGGCAATATATCTTTACACAATCCTACAAGAAAAATGGCTCCTTAGTTTTAAAATTTCTCTGCAAACATTTCTCAGAGATTCTCCTGATGAAAGACAATTTTTCTGTCAATTTTGATGTTGCACGAGGGTAAAGTTTGTTTCACATCTCCTTCCTTTGCCCTATCTAAAACTTTTTTGACCCCCATTGAAATCACCACCTCACTGCACTCAAAACCCTTTCTGTACAATTAATGGCTAGCTTAGATGCTATAATAGATGCTAAATTTGAGTGTCTTTTCAGGTTGCAGTATACATCATGTATTCGTAGTAAATTCTAAAACTATTTTTGATGCAGGTCTGGTTGGCTTCGAAGCATGCAAACAGACAACAAAATTCTTAACATATCATATCAGCTCACTGAAATCAATCGGACCCCACAGTGGGTCCAGCTAAAAAATTTTCATTTTCACATGACTGACACCTTAAACTGATCCATTAAGATCTTCAAAGTATCTGACATCAAATTGGATCACAATTTGATCATTTAAAATTCATTTTATCACTTTCTGCCAACTGTCAAATTCGTGCCAGGAGGTCCATTGGCTGGCGTTAAAAATTGACCCAAACAACTGACAATGCTCTAAAAATTGGCACACTGAATCTTTGTTCCGCATAATTTTACCTCGCCGAATCTAGTCTCATGACGAATTTCAGGTCAAAAGATATTAACCATCAAAGTTGCTTTCTCGGATTTATCTGCAAGCAAACACGTCAGAAAGCAATAAACTGGGTTTGGATTCGGCTCAGAAAATTGGATAAATGAACACTTGGGAAGATGAAAAACTGGGGCATTGATTCTCTATCATGAGGACAATATGAATCTATAATTTGAGCTCATGACGAATCACAGGATGCAAATGGTGGACGTTCAAAGTAGGCTACTCAAAAATTTGCAACTAAGAATAGTGATTGAAGGTGATTTTAGCGAACATAATTGGCCTGGAAAAGTGTGCAAACGGATTCATCATGACCTGAAAACTGGCATACTTGGAGTATTTTCAGTGGACAATACAGGGGAACAAACTGTCTGATTTTTCCAATCACTGATTTCAAGATATAACGTCACGAACAGGGGTACTGATAAATTTGCAAGTGCTGACACCAGTAAAAAGTCATAAATTGTGTTCAGAATTGCTTTTGAAAACTAAACAAACGGATTTTTCAGGACTTAAAAATTTATACATAGGAAGCCTCTGACCCTTGGAACACAATGCAAAAATAATTTTTTCATTTGGGTCAACTGGATCAAAGATATGATTGGTCGAACAGGGCTTCTCGAAAATGTGCAGAATATGCAGATTTACAAAATAGGCAACTGATCAACTTTGAGACATTCGAAACCTATTCAAAACATGTTGAAACAACTTGAAAACTGAAAAATAGGTTCTTGGATATGCATACTAAAATTCCTCAAAGTGGCAAAGCATAAAACATAACCAGGTCAAAGATATTCAAAGTCAAACATGCCCTCTGACCACTGTTTGACACTTGGGTAAAAATGCAGAACTGAGACCCACTCAAAAGGAACTTCGCTGAATGGCTCGGGAAGTCAGTCTAACATTACGAAACACATAGGCAAGCTAAAAAAAATGTGTTAGAAACATAAAACACCATTAGGCATTATATCCATAGCCGAGTACAAACATGGAAATACATTCATAAGGGGTTGAAGTAACTCAAAATTTTGAATAGGCACTCAAAATAGGAATGCAATTTTGAGTGCCACCAGGATGTTTTTTCTTCTTCATTCTAGAATGTGAAGGTTATTTGATCTCTTTTATGCTCTTGAGTGATCATTCCTTGAGCTTGGTGGTTCTAGTACTCCCCGATGTAGAGGTTCTAACCCTACTTTAACTCTAAGATGGCTAGTTGGCCTTATGTTCTAAAGTTGGATGATATTTGTTCAACATTGTGTGATACTTATAAAGTATCATACTACAGTAATGAAGAGTATCATGTGATACTAATAAGGTATCTATAGACACCCAAAAATTGGCAAAGGCCTAAATCATGTAATTCCAATCAATCAATGCAAATTAAAGAGAAAATAAGAAGAAACACAATAGCCTTTCAAATCAAAAATCACATTAGTTCATTAAATCACCTATCAAATCGGCAAGACCTAAATCAATTTTAAAAGAGGAGAAAAACAATTCAAATTCATAAAATGAAATTCAAAAAAGGAGGAAGAAAAAGATAGTGTTGAGAAGAAATAAGACATTTATTAAATCAAAGAAATCATTTATCCTCACAAAATTGAAAAATCTCTCTTTTTCATTTTAAGAGAATTAAAAATATCCTCAATTATCCTCAAAACTAGGTTTGTTGGACTCTTCCTCATAGTCTCTTATGAGATATTTTTAGTTTCACGTTCACCCATAGTCAAAGGTGAAAATCATGATTCTTACCCCAACCCTTTCCAAAATCCTATAAATAGGAGGGAAATCCAAGAGGCAAACGACCCAAGTTTTAGGCATCTGGACTATAGGCACATTTTGATTCATCACTTTAGCAAGTTCATAGCATTTTAGTATTGCTTTTATGTTATTTGGCATCATTTATTACCTATTAGCTTGTTGCATATCCATTTTGATAGTGTATAATCTGCACTATAGTCATAGATTTTGCATGCATTCTTGCAAATCTGCATTTTTAGCATACTCCCATTCTAGAATTGTCACTAAGATGTTGGTCTGAGAGCTATTTTAGTAGTATTAGTTAGGAAAACATGAGACACTCATAGAGATTACATTCTGATGATGATATCTTGGGTTTAGTCTAGTTCATTGTCAGTCTATCTGCATTCTACACTAAAGTTTCATGAATACACATTCACACTATGTACAAATTAGCGCCCACCATGGGGCTTGAACTAAAAGCCTCTCCTTTGTCAAAATTTTTAGTCTAATATTTCATTTCTAGTATACATCTATGTTTCTTTCTATTTTCTTGTGTAGATCTAATCGAATAAAGGTTCTGCAGTGTTTAGGAGGCCTCATATCAGTGAGAGCAACATCTCAAAGTCTTCCCTAAATACACAAGGGCCAGATCTGAATCTTTTGACACTTCTTAGCTCTGTTAAAATTCTTTCAAGAGATATTCTAACACTTTTGAACTCTATTCTAATGCATTTAATCTTTCTAAAACACATTTAAATTGTTCTATAACGTATTTACATCTTCCTACAATACTTTTGAAGTTTTGTGTGATGCATTTACATCTTATTGTAATAGATCTGATGATTTTTGAAGCACATACAAAGTTTCTCACAGTGTAATTGATTTTATTGTAGTGCATTTGATAGATTAAATAGCACATATAAGTCTTTCTATAATGCATATGAGTATTTCTGTTGTGCATCTTGTATAATTTACAGCTTCCTGAATCTAACTTCCAGATCTGAATCTCATTTTCTTACAGGTCCCTTCTAAGTTGAGAAAAGCTTCCCGATTGCAAACAACATGCAATAGGAATGAAGACCCTCCTAAAATCACCTAGCCTTTGCTAGCTCCAAATCAAGTAAGTGGACTTTGGCTCTTGTCAATATAAAGTGCAACATTTCAAAATTTCAAACATAGCTTAATAGAAGTGTTCAATCTCGCTGATCCAAAATAGTAGGTGTATGCTCTCAACTTCTTTAAGTTGATCAAAATGCTTGATCTTCTATAAATATCGGTTACAATTGAACAAGAAAAGAACCCACACATAGCGTAACTAGGAGACCCTCTATTTTCAATAGTATAAGGGTTGGTGATTAAACCTTTGTGTCTGTTGTGTTTGGGGAGCCAAAATAGTAGGGATATGCTCTCACTCTTCTCGAGTTGCCTTAGTGGGGCTGGTGAGAGGGATTTCCTCCCAATCTTGTATTCCTAATTGAATGCAAGCTACTCATGTTTGAAACATAGCCTTCCTCGAGTAGTCCCATAAAGTATTGCACCAAACCTCCTTAGCCTTGGTGGGAAGCTCTATATCACAAGAGAGGTAAATCTAAACATAGTTGGTTAAACACTAAGACCCACTAGTCACTAGCTTTAGATAACCTTGTTAGGAAGCTATTTTGTCCATTTACTAGGTGTGTCTAGCTTTATATTTTGTTTTGATCTTACTACTATGATTCTTGGAAGTACTTTAAACTTAATAACAAACACCAGTGTAGATCACAATCCTTCTAGAAAGAAGAACTTCAAACCGATATGGAGAAACCAAGCCCAAGATGAGAACATTAGTGAATAATCCTAAAAGTAATGCATATACTACATAAAATAACAATTTTGAACATCCCTATAATACTGTTGATCTCTGTTATAATGCATATTCCTATTAAACAATGCATATGAGCCTTAAAACAATGTATTTTCCCAACAGAATGATGCATCTAAATCATTAAAAAATGCATTTAACAATTAGAATAGTGCATATGAGCATTAAAACAATGCATATGATCAATTAAATAGTGCATCTGACCAATCCTACAATTCATCTAAGCAAAAACATAAAATAGAGGCCATCTGCATACATAATAATTGTGAACAAATGACCAATTAGGATACCCTTTTCCTTGCTGGTATTATACAAAGTCTGAGAAATTTAATATCTAACCAAAAACATCTTTTTGAAATAAACAGAGCTACAAACACCATTATCAATCTAATAGTTATCATCTCTTCCTTTCACACATCAAGCTAGAAATGTTTGGAGACACACATCTGTCCATTACTTGACTTTGCAAAAGATAAACTCATCCTATCAACAATAGTAAACACCTTGTCCAATCTAGCTTGTTACCACAGAAAAATCACGGTCAACAAGAACCCTTGCCTTTCAAAAAATGCCTAAGAACTAAAGGAATCCAACTCACATTTCATGCCACCACATAAAATTGGTACAACTACAAAATTGAAGCGATCACCTATGTGAGTGAGTGCTAGAATAGCCAACAGAACCAGGAAGTGCACAAACCCTCTAAATCTCCTTGAGCCTACTACAACACAGATAGCCCATAGAATGAAACTATTTAAAAGTCACCCTTATTCAATCGAAACTCAAAATCTGTGACCACAATGGGTTCATCTAACGTATGGGATAAAAAAATTATTGAAACTAAGATCAAAGATTTCCAACAAAATCTTGAGCTTGTTGACATCATGGATTAACTTAAAATTCAAAGTTTTAAGGTGCAAAATTTTAATCTAACTTTGATGTGACTAACTTAAAATGAGATGAAGAGGAGTCACCCCTAGACGTCGTCACACAAAAACTACAAGACCTAAAAATGGAAATGGAAATAATGAAGAGAGGAAGAACACAACCCATAGAATTCAGCCTCAAAAAGGTGTGTCCTCTCCCCTTTATAAGAACATTACCTTCACACCTTTCTTGCAAAATGTATAAATTCCAAAGTATGATAAATATTTTGGCACATCAGATCCACAAGACTAGCTCAAAAAATTCTATACCTTGAGTATGGAATTTGTCCATGACATGATGTACTTGATGCGACTGTTTCCTAGAAGCCTTGGAGGGCAAGCCATGGAGTGGTTCTCCAAGCTACCCTCTAATATCAAAACCTTTGAACAACTAGCTTCCTTGTTCATCTCCCAATATTCCTATAATATCAAAAGGGAAGTTACAGTGATTGACTTATGCAACACGAAACAACTTCCCAACAATTCATTCAAAACTTTCTTACAGTGGTGGAGACACACGTTCGCTAAGCATCACAGAGAGATACCTGACAAAGAGAAGACTGACATCTTCATTAATAGTCTCTCCAAACCAATGAATTACTAGCTCCAACTCCAAGGGCCTAAAGATTTCAAAACTACCTTAGAGAATGTTGCTAAGGTAGAAGAGACCTTACTAAATAATAACATCATTAAAATATCAAAAGACGATAAGGGCTTTTCAAATAACTCCACACAGACTCATAATTCCTCTGATTGCGCCACCAATAAAAAAAATTCATGGTGGTGAAACAACAACAAGAACATTGTTAATGATGGGATAGTTAAAGCCAACCATGTTAAAACTCAAACCTAATCCCATCTAAACCAACCATATCCTATTGTCAACAACACCAACCCAAACACACCCCAACAAGACAATGCTTGCCCATTCTATTGACACAATGCAAAAACCCCTTTGACGACCAATCAATAAGTTTCTTACAATCAAGCTGCCCCTCCCTATAGATATCAATCCTCTGATATACCCAAGGTGTATACTCCTATCAAGGTGTCTTACAAGGGTGCCTTACAAACCCTCTTAGTTGATGAGCTCATTTTACTTCTTGAGGCCAAACCCTATGAACCCCAAGTCAAACTAAAATGGTGGAATGACAAGCACATTTGCACCTACCATCAAAATAGGGGGCATTTAGCAAACAATTGTTTTTCCGTTAAGGGGGCAATCCAAAAATTAATCAACGATGGAGTCATCAAAGTAAACAAACTTAGCAATAATGAAGACCATACATCCTTCAAGAACCCCTTTATGAGTCATGAAAAGGGTGAATCCTCCAAAGCCAATCATAACGCACCCCCTCACACTAAGGTTAGCTATGCACATCATTACGAAAATACCATTAACATGATTTTTGGCTTTGATGACACTGTAACTATCATCATAGTTAAAGATAAAAATAAAAAATAATCCTCAAACATCATTACCCAAGACCAAGCCTCTAAAGTCATGCTATCAAGACTTATGAAAAATCTTGATCATATAGTTGCAAGTTCCTCCTTTCCCAAGTTTAACTTGGTCAACCAATTACTTAAGACTCCAGCCCATATCTCCATTTTTGAACTATTACAAATTTCCCCAAAGCATAAAGAAATACTTATTAAAGCCTTAGTACCGAATGACCTAGATGTGAGTAGATTTTAGAACATGGTCAACAACTTGGTTGCCCCTCACTGTGTATCTTTTTTAGTCCAAGATAACATGTCCATCATCCAGTCCTAAAACTCTCCTTTGCATATTGAAGTCTTTATCCATAGAAATAGAGTTAAGCAAGCATTGGTCAATGGTGGAGCAAGCCTCAATATTTGCACACTCAATTTAGTAAAAGCCCTAGGGTATATAGAGGATCTTGTTGACCCAAGAAAGAAAATTACCATCAAAGGTTATGATGACAAGGAAAGATCCTCCAAAGGCATGGTTATTTTGCCAATTAGAGTAGGACCAGTTGTGAAAGAGACTATTTGTTAGGTCTTAGACCTACAATTAACCTGTAACATCATGTTGGGAAGATCATGGATTCATGACATGCAGGTTGTTCCTTCCACTTATCATTAGTGTCTTAAATTTCCTTACATTGGTCAAGAGGTGACCATCCCAGGAGATCAACACTTTGTCAATTATTGTAATTCCCTTGTCCCTCACAACAGGGAAGAAACTGGCACACCAAAAAATGACATCAGCTTGTCCAAAACTATAGACACTTCATGCTCTACTAACTAAAACAAAAACCACTCACCAACGTTAACTAAGGGTAAAGAGAAAGTAGATCATTTGGGTCCTTCTGTTCCTTCACCATCATCATCCAAAGACCCTAAATGGTCACACTACAAAGAAATGGATAGATTGATGAAAGAATTTGATAGAAAGTGTAAATTACATTGCAAAGGGGTGGGTGAGTACTCAGTCTCCCTATTTGACCCCCCACTTTCTTTGAGATCTCATGGAAAATCATCATCCACCAAGCCTTATCATGCACATTTTATTAGAGCAAGCAGGACACCTCCTAGCTTAGTGGTAGAAATTAGTCAACAAAACATTGACATATCCCCCAACCTACACGAAAAAGGTTTTGACCTAATAAAAAAGATGGGATACGTGGGAGATGGTCCTTTAGGGAAAGGGATAGGCATCATTGAACCTCTAATGGCATAATTTAGGCCCAACAAGTCCAAAAAGTGGGTAGGATATGATGAACAAGATAGGACACAAGCCTCTTTTGAAGCTCATCCTAAGAATAGTGATTCCTCCTCTTCCACCCTAGCGTGGGTACCTAAACAAGGGATGGTTATAGCTAGAAAACAATTGACATCATAAATGTGAATCTATCCCTCTCAAGTTCATATCCCATGAAAGAACCCTCTATAAACACCTCTAATAACAAAGAAACTAACGATTCCACTAAATAGAAATTTGAGTCATTATCTGATGAGTCTCTTCACAATAAAGAATGTGATGTAGTTCACATACCCACACCTGATAGTTTGGCTACAAAAGAAACAACCTCTAGTCCAAGACCCACTTCATTGAGAATCAAGATACAATAGAGTAGCTTAGAAGATGATGAACATGTTGAAGGGTTTCAATTTCAAACCCTATTCCCTAACTTCTTTCCAATAGAAGTTGAAGATTACTACTACAAGCCTCTCACAAGATCTACTTTTCCTAATACTCTAGAAGAAGCTCATGCCATAGATCTAACCAATACAACGTATGGGCCATCCAATGAAATCATGTCTTTAAACCTTGCCAAACCCTTTCCATATTATGAATCACTCCCCCTAGTCCATCCCAAACTCATTAACTGGGATACAACCAAGCCTCACCACATACCTCATTTTGACACTGACCATGAAGTCTTCATCTACCTTAATGCGATTGAACCATCTCATCGATGATGAACAAAAGAAAGGCATATAGTCAAGTTTGGTATCAATTACCTTAGTTGCACTAGAATATGTCAAACAGTCCACAACCTCAATGATCACTACCAAATTGTGGCTAACCTCGAGACAAAAATGGAAATAAATAGAAGTGACACATCCCAAGGTGAAAACCAAACTATGGCACCCACAGATGGGGTGATTGATACTTTACCCTAATACTCTAAGGAATGATCTTCCATCTTGATTGAACCAACTGAACTAGTCAACATTGGCACAGAGCAAGAACCAAGGGTCATTTATTTGGCATAGTCCTTAAGCATAGAGGAAAGAAAGACATTCATCTGCTTCTTTGAAGAAAGATAGATGAACTTTGCATGGTCTTATGTAGACATGCCTGGCTTAGACCCAAATTTAATCCTCCATCATCTCAACATTTCTGTGGAGGCCAAGCCAATAAAACAAAAGCTTAGAAAGATGCATTCCCATATAGCTCTATTAGTCAAAGAAGAGTTAGAAAAGTTAATCAACAACAATTTCATCTCGCTCTTGGCGTATGTGTCATGGATATCCAACATTGTTCCCATATCAAAGAAGAATGGAAGCATATGCATCTACATCAATTTTTGAGATTTAAACAAAGCATGTCCCAAAGATGATTTCCCTCTTCCCAACATTAACACCATTGTCGATCTAACAGTGGGTCATTCCAAGTTTTCACTCATGGATGGGTTTTCACGGTATAATCAAATTAGGATAGCACCAAAAGATCAATAGAAAACAACTTTTACTTATGTGTGGGGCACATTTTGTTGGAATATAATGCCCTTTGGGCTAAAGAACATTGGGGCTACCTATCAATGGGCCATGACCACTATCTTTCATGATATGATGCATATCTTTATGGAAGATTATGTGGATGATATCCTCACAAAATCTCATAGTCGAGAAGAACATCTTCCCATACTGGCCAAGATATTCACCCACCTAGAAGCATTCAAAGTTAGGCTCAATCGCAAGAAATGCACCTTTGGCATCAAATTAGGCAAGCTCCTAAGATACATTGTCTCAGCCAAAGGGATAAAAGTTGACCCCAAAAAGGTACAAGCCATAATCAATATGCCACCTCCAAAGGACCTAAGTTAGTTAAACTCTCTTCAAGGTAGGCTTAAATTAGTTCGTTGGTTTATTTCTCAGTTGGTGGAAAAATGTATACATTTCACACACTTGCTACACAAAGATATAAATTTTAAGTGGGATGACTAGTGCTAGAAGGCTTTTGACTTACTCAAAACCTACTTGATGAATTTGCCATGTTGGTACCTCCTGTACCACATAAACCTTTGTTACTATACATCTTTGTAACAAATAAATTAGTCAGAGCCCTCCTAGTGCAAGAAAATGGCCAAGGAAAAGAATGGGCTATCTATTACATTAGTCGTACCTTGGTCAATTATGAGCTCAATTACTCTTGTATTGAAAAGGCTTGTCTAGGCATAGTTTTTTCTTCCCAAAAACTACATCACTACCTTCTAACACACAAAGTCAAGCTCATATCCAAAATTGACCCCCTCAAATATCTTCTCAGCAAAACAACATTACCCAGTCGACTAGCTAAATGGGTGATGATCCTAAGCGAGTTTGACATTGAGTATGTTGATAAGAAGGCAATGAAAGGATAGGCCATTACCGATCAATTGGCAGATGAACCTATAGAGAGTTCAAATCCTATCCTAGTGGATTTCCCAGATATGTGCATTCTTTAGACAGAACTAGTAATGTGGAAATTATATTTTGATAGTTCTTGCACACACCATGGATCAAGCACTGATATCTTGTTCATCATGCCACTAGGTGTTACCATCCCTAAGTCTTAAAAAATACTTTTCCCCTACACCAACAACATGGCAAAAAATGAAGCTTTGGTCTTGGGTCTCAAGCTAGCTTTAGAATGGAAACTAATAGTGCTAGAGGTTTATGGAGACTCCCAGTTGATTATCAATCAAGTCACCGACACTTATCACACCAAAGATGAAAAATTATTGCCTTGAAAACATATGGTTGACACACTTAAGGCATGTTTCATTCATATTACTTTCAAACAAATTCTTAGAGAGAAGAATAGAGCAAAAAATGCTATGGCCACGTTGGCCTCTTTACTCCAGCTCCTGGAGAAACACAAGTGGTATGAGTTCTTAGTAGAAGAGGTGGTTCAACCCACATTTATTCAACCTAATTCCCTTATCATTTTCCACTTAGATACTCTTTATTCTCTTTGGTATAGCCCCATCATCACTTATCTCCATGATAATACCATTTTGTCTAACCTCTCATGTAACTAAAAATGAAATTTTATTCGACAAACCTCACGTCACACTTTGGTGGCTGATATATTGTATAGGAAAGGTCTTAATGGTACTTTTTTTAGATATCTTAAAAAGGAAAAGTCTAGAGTGGCTCTATAGGAAGTCTGTGTAGGGATTTGTGGGTCAGACTCTAATGGGTTCACACTGGCAAAGAAGATTCTTAGGATGGGCTATTTTTGGCCAACCATGGAAAAGGAATCTATCAACTATGTCAAAACCTGTAAAAAATGTCAAATCCATGGTAATCTTGTTCATGCACTAGCCCAAGAGCTCAACCCCTTGGCTACACCTTGGATTTTTTAATCAATGGAGCTTTGATTTGATTGGAGCCATCCATCCACCCTCCTCTAATGGACATAAATGGATTATCACCGCCAGAGAATACTTCACCAAGTGGGGTTGAAGTGATGCCACTTGCTGACTCTACGGGAAAAAAAATCTCTTCTTTCATTCTAAACCATATCATTTGTCGGTTTGGCATACCCCATGCCATCCTCACGGACAATTCCCTATACTTTAAAAATCAAATAATTGATGAATTATGTGAAAAGTTTCACATTATACACCACTCCTCATCAATTTATTATCCCCAAGGTAATGGCCAAGTAGAGGCCACCAAAAAAACCATTATCAACATCCTCAAAAGAACTATCTCCTTGGTTTATGGATGTGAAGCTATTCTTCCTTTAGAGGTTGAGATCCCATCCTTGAGAGTTGCTCTTTAGGACATCCTATTAGATTAGGATTACAGAGTGGCTCATCTAGAACAACTAGAATTATTAGAAGAACATCAATGTACAACACATGAACATCTAAAAGTGTATCATAATAGGTTATCAGGACATTGCAACAAAAAGGTCAAACCCCATGTTTTTTAGGTTGGTGACCTAGTGCTTCGAGAAAATCCTAAGAACTAAGCAGCTAGAGAAAAAAAAGGTAAGTGGGAAGCCAATTGGACCGATCATTACATTATCATAGAGTCCTTTGGGATTGGTACTTACAGACTTTCAGATTGTGATGGCACAGACCTAGCAGAACCCATCAATAGTATTCATCTCAAATGGTTTTATGTCTAGAGCTTTGAGAAGCACATCAAAAATACCAAAAAAAACTCAAAAAGAAAAAAAATTGGTATAAAAGAAGTGAGAATGCCACCATTGGGTTGAAAAGAGGTGAGAGACAGCACCTTTGGACTTCTCTGAACAACATAAGTCCTTCAATACTAAAAAAACATTCAAGACAACCCTCAAGAAACTGCCTCTGGACAAATCTTGCTTGTTTGAGGCTCACCCAGCATAGTCAAATTAATTTCACACATACCCCAATTGAGGAACACTTGGGGGTCATAGTTCCATGGTTCTTTGGCGTCAAATGTAGTTCATAGTAGTAGAGACAACCAGTATGACAGCAACAAAGGGGAGCACAACAAATTCAACAAAATAGGGAATCAAATTATGTATTGAGATACCATAGACATGAATTGTAGGAAATCAATGCACATCTCAACTATCCACCTTGACCAATGATATCTAATGTTTATTTTAGCCCTTAGTTGACCCATTTGATGTCCCAAACTCCCTTCATTGCCTCTTTAGGTACCTCACATGGTCTTGGTTACCCTCGTATTCCAAAAAATCTCACCCACATCCTTCGTTCCACCTCCACAGACCCAAAAATCATTCAAAATTATCAAAAAAAAAAATCAAAATTTATCAAAAAAATTCAAAAGTCATTCAAAATTATCAAAAATAGTCAAAAATTATCCAAAAAAATTCAAAAAAATTCAAAAATTATCAAAAAAATTCAATAATTGTCAAAAATTATCAAAAACATTCAAAAATTCCCAAAAATTACTATAAAAAATCCAAAACTTGACAAAAATTACCAAAAATAAATAAATTTAATTGTCCAAAATTATCAAAAAATTTTGAATTTTTCTAAGGCATTCAAAAGGGGGTCATAGTTACTAAACATAGCCATGAACGCTTGAAAAATTAACAACACCTCAAAATTCTTGTCAAATCTTGCCTCATTTTAGCTTAATTAGGCTATACAACAAGATATAAAATATTTTGAACCCAACATGCCTTGCTGATTATTAAGAAGCAATGTAGTAATGTCCTAAAACATTTCGCTAGATTTTGGAAAATTTGGCACAATGCAGATAGTACAAGAGGTGCCCTTGTGTCCTTCCTCTTGTCATGAGCAACAATTCCCAATGAATCATTAGTCTTATTTATGTTGTTGTGGCCATGATTGGTCTAGCCCCCTCCGCCCGCTTCAACAAATATATCAATGTTATCTTGAAAGCCTAGATATCCAGTGGACTCTTTCATCCTCACTCAACTAGGGGCACAAAATAAGTAAGCGTAAGCATGAGAACTTGGACTCTTCCTATAGCACCTTTTTAGGCCCAAAGCACCTTTTTCAGGCCCCTCAAGCACCTTCTTAGGCCCAAAATACCTTTTTAGGCCCAAACCAAGTTTTTTAGTCCCCTCAAGCACCTTTATCAAGGCATAAGTGTCTTTTTAGACACCTCCAATGCCTTCTTAGGCCCAAAACACCTTTTTAGGCCCAAAGCACCTTTTTCAGGCCCCTTAAGCACCTTTTTCAAGGCCCAACTGTCCTGTTTAGACACCTCCAGTGCCTTCTTAGGCCCAAAATTCCTTTTTAGGTCCAAAGTGCCTTTTTTAAGCCCCTCACATGCCTTTTAAGGCCCAAGTACCTTTTTAGGCCCTTCAAGCACCTTTTCAGGCCCCTCACGCGCCTTTTTAGGCCCAAATGCATTTTTCAAGACCCAAGTATCCTTTCCAATGTCTCTAGTGTCTTTTTAGGCCCAAAAACCTTTTTATAGGCTTCACAAACCTCTGTCTCGACAAATACCTAGAGGAATATCCCAACATTGGCCTTATAATTGTTTATAATGGCTATTAATATAGGCAAAATTATGCCTTACACATTGAGGCTCCCCATATATTGCATAAATCTATATTCCTCCTCCAGTACAAGCCCACATAGACATTCTCGCCTACCAGTAATGGT
The DNA here is from genome assembly GCA_028749045.1 of Cupressus sempervirens. Classification (NCBI taxonomy): domain Eukaryota; kingdom Viridiplantae; phylum Streptophyta; class Pinopsida; order Cupressales; family Cupressaceae; genus Cupressus; species Cupressus sempervirens. The sequence goes on from CM053788.1 coordinate 402,483,901, forward strand.
TATCCTTACTATACGGATCGTATTGCTCCCACTTTATAGAGGGTAAAACCATTCCAATATTTGTCACAAAACACAAAAACATCCAAATACCCATCACAAAATCTTAAAACATTCACATATTCCACAAAATGAAAAAGCATCCAAATATATTCCAAAAATACCAAAAACACATGTGACAATACATTACAATCAACATTTGTTGTCCCTTTGATTGCCACAACAACAAGCACAAACTTTTTATTCTCCTACGATGGCAATGACAACATTACATTCAAATAGTATCTAGTGGATCATTTATTCTAGCCTCCCTAGGGGAGGTGGTAGGATAGGGTGTCCAATCAATGGTGTCTCTTCTAGCCTTGCTCCAGACAAAGAAGCCCCTAATGTCAACCCCCTACTTACCCACACCACATCCATGGGAATTAGAAACCTTCCACCATGTAATTGTGCATTCAACAACTATGTAAATTCCCTATCTATGAACTGTATCTCTTGCCTATCCTCATTTGGGAATGCCTAATAATAATGTCCCATCCAATAAGACGCTTCCTGGTGTACCTTCATCTTTGGTGCATTTCCACGAACAAATTATCCATCAAATTTTTCACTCCTAGTGCAGTGATCTCTCATTGGTCCATGTCCCACTCTTGTTGGATTTGAGCAGTTGTCATTCACCAGCACTCCATGTCTACTTTTGCCTCACCCAAATGCTTCTACAATTGTCTCACCTTCTCCTTGCTTAATGCTAATTTCTCTTATAACTTCAATGCCAAGGAGTTTTCCTTTGCAATCGCCTCCCTAAATGACTTAGACTATGACTGTAGTAACACCAATTCATTCTAAGTGCTCTCTAAACCCACTTGCACCATTTTTAGAGATTCTTGCAACCACTGAGCCCATGACAACTCTGCTCAGATTCCCACATCACTTCCCTTTTCTCAGATGTGTTCCACACATAGTTCCATTTCTAGTGATTGTACCTATGCTCACTTTGCCTCCACCACCCCTTGTACTTGTCTCGCCTCTGTTTGCACCCCATCTTCTTGTGCCTTCTCCATCAATCCCAACAAAAACATGACCTCATGTTCTATATTCTCTGCTTGGACTCTCTCTATGGCTAACAATTTCTATAATTCCTCCACATCTCATGATGATTGACCTTCACCTCCCACCTCTAGTCATGGCTTGTCCACATTTGCACCACTTGTTCCCCCTTCTATTGTCCCTTGTCCTCATGTCCTAAGATTAATCAACTGACATGTCTTTCTCACTACTTCACCCCCACCAATGCCTCTTGCATCCTTCGAAGCTTCTCCCATGGACTTTTCAAGAGATTTTATATCCCCTACCTCCTCCTCTACTCTTTTCATACTCTTTTTCATCCAAGGTGGACTATTCTCCACCTGTGTTATTGGCTCATCATCTAATATCCCCTACAATGCCTATTGCACTCTAGTCCCTGGTAACATCATTAAAATTGACAAGGGTGTTTCCTTTGCCCTAATCCCCACCTCTTCAAGTTGATTTGACCCTTGTCCTACCTAACTCACCTCACCTAGCCCCAAAATTATCACTTGGAGTTTTGACTGATCCACCAACTCCTTGTTGGTTCATCAAACATGCTTCACTCTTTGCCCTCTCCTCATCCACCTTCTCTGCTTAGTATCACCCTCTTGTTGTGACTAATCTAGTGAGCCTGACAAACTTTCACTTACATGATTCATGCAACTTCTCAATATATCCAATAATCGCATTCTACTCTTCACCTTGCCTTGTTCTATTCCCATGTTATCTATTTACTTATAGGCATCACTCACTTGAGACTTGTTCTTTACTAGCCTTCCACATATCTTCTCTTTGCACCCCGTTGCAATGGTACTTGGTACAATTGACCCTTGGCTTTGATATTTAGCCACCCTAATTCCTATCGATGCACACCACCCAACAAAATTTGCTCCTAAATCATTGTTGACACATCCCATGATTTCTTATCTGCTTGGTACAATAGTTGCTCCCTGTCAAAACTGAACAAACTCGATACTATTACACACAATTAGAAGCATGTCTAGTCTACAAATAATGGTTTTCTACACTATCATGTGCTTTTAGTACCTTGATGATGTGCTTGACTAGAGGTATCGTGATGAAGTCATGATATTTTTTATTGGTTTTTCACTGTCTAACTCTAGTGATCCTTTGGTTTTGTGCTTTATTGGTGTCCACTTATAAGTTCCTCCTCTCATTTAGAGAGCCATGTGTACCTCAACCAATTTTGTGCACTATCTTAGGTGAGGTCTTTTGTCTGACATGTGACTACTTGCATGCCTATTTTTATTCTTTTGCATCTACAATTCCTATTTTCCAGTAGTTGTCATATTTTCATGTACATTGTTCATTGTTGTTGGTACTTCTTGGCATGACATAGTATTCATATCACTATAGCTGAGCTAGTGGTGGTTGTACTTAGTCACTTTTTATCACACGCTCTGTGATGACAATTAGTTTGCATCTCTTTAAAAAGTGACACTTAGTTGCATTCATCTAGTTTGCATTTTCATCTTGGATTCCTTGAAAGAAAATATTTGGAACATAAGTCAGGATTACCCTAGATGACCTTCATGACATCACCCATCAAAATCACAACTGGTTATCCAATAATAAACAACAACATCAACAGCAAGGTGAGCTTTTAACACTCAACTATCATGGACTTTTTCTCCTCCCAATATCACCACCATGCATCACACTTCATTGTTTCACATCATTGTCTTATATTTTCATTCCACCTATTACATTATGTGACTTTTGAATCTCAAACAATTCTAGTCACTATTGCCTTGTATCAAATTTTAGTACTCATCACACCACATCATCTACCACATTACATGGCTTTTGAATCTCAAACAATTTCATCACATCCCATTTTATCTCCTTTTCTTCCATTCATCATTAAATCACATTTCATTACCTCCAGTTTTATTTCATTAAATACCACTGTTCATTTTATTTCATTATATTTCATTTCCCCTATTTCCATCACATTCATGAAATTACATTTTTGTCCATCAAATTACTTGTAATTCATGCATTTCATTTATTCGCTACTTTTGAATCTCAAAGATTGAGCCCATCCCATGTCTTTTCATCTCTAGCATATTCATTTTCTTCCATTTTTCACTTTCATCCACTTCATTTTCCCATCTCCTTCACACATTTTATCACATTCCTGTTTCCATTTCATTTCATTTCATTACCATTTCATTCTATTTTATCATATCATGTTTCCATTGCATTCCCATTTCATTTATTATATCCCACTTTATCATATCTCATTCCATTATCTTTTATCACTTTTCCCTTATCATTTCATCTCATTACATCTTATCACATTCCCATTTCATTTCATTTCATTACCATTTCTTTCCATTTTATCCTTTTCATTCCATTGTCATTTCATCTCATTACATATTACGTTCTCATTTCATTTCATTATCCTTTCATTTCATCATATTTAATTTATCACATTTCATTTCATTCCATCATTTTCATTACCCTTAAACATATTTCACTTCTCACATCAAATATATAAAGTCCATGATATAACAAGTGCACAAATCTGAACATCAACAAGCTTGAATATCTCATTAATCAAAAAGATTTGAATCATCAACATCAAAAGGTCATCATCATTACCATAAAAGGGTCCTCATCATAAACAACATACATGCTAAGCCAATAGAATAAACACAAAAGCTCCACAAATCACATATGTCACACTGCATACATCATCTGCCTATGTTTGATCTAAATGTCCTTGCTCACGGGGGGTGCTCATCCCATCTTGAACAATCAAACACCGAATAATGACATCAATTTTTCATCACAAGTGATTATCCTACATCAATCAAATCTCAACATCTAGCTATTCAGCTAATGGTTCTATCTTGAATCAGTTATTTTTCCTACTCTGTATCCTAATATGGACATGTTAGTTTTCCCTACTCTATATCCTGAGGGGGGTACTTTTTCTATCTATCAACATTACCTAATTGATCCTACACATCACTTTGTGACTACACATTCCCTATGAACCATTCTCATCAAACATTTTCAAAAATAAAATTGGAACATCCCTATTTTGCACATCCTTTTTCCAATTTCATTTATGAGGGGGCAGTATACTAGGACATCAAAAAAATTTGAAATATCAAAAAAGTCCTACCATAACCAAATTTTAAACATCAAATCAAACTAGGGAATCAAATTTTTTTGAAAAAAAATAATCAAAAACATTCTACTCCAGCCAAAATTTCAAACATCAAATTAACCAAAACCAGGGTATCCAAGTAAAAATATCACAACACCAAATCAACACCACAATCAAATCATCAAATCAAAAACAATCAAAACATCAAATCATCAACAATCAAACATCAAACCATCAATAGATAGACACCATGACAATGAAGAAATGTCAAAATATCATCAAACAAGACATCTAATCATCATAAGGTGACCTAAAATTAGAAGATTAAAAGTCTTTGAACTAATATGCTTTGCATATTAGCTCAAAGAGGGGCATTTGTAGACACCCAAAAATTGGCAAAGACCTAAATCACACAATTTTGATCAATCAGTACAAATTAAAGAGAAAATTAGAAGAAACACAATAGACTTTCAAATAAAAAATCACATCAGGTCATTAATCACCTATCAAATCAAAAAGACCTAAATTAGTTTTAAAAGAGGAGAAAAATAATTCAAATTCATAAAATGAAATTCAAAAAAGGAGGAAGAAAAAGACAAAGTGTTAAGAATAAATAAAACATTTATTAAATCAAAGAAATCATTTATCCTCACAAAATTAAAAATCTCCCCTTTTCATTTTAAAAGAGTTAAAAATATCCTCAATTATCCTCAAAACCAAGTTTGTTGGACTCTTCCTGCTAGTCTCTTATGAGATATTTTTAGTTTCACTTTCACCCATCAATCAAAGGTGAAAATCCTAATTCTTACCTCCACCCCTTCCAAAATCCTATAAATAGGAGGGAAATCCAAGAGGTAAAGGAGTCAAGTTTTAGGCATCTACACTATAGGCACATTTTGATTCATTATTTTAGTATTGCTTTTATGTTATTTGGTATCATTTATTTCATGTTAGTTTGTTGCATATCCATTTTGATAGCATATAATCTGCATTAGAGTCATAGATCTTGTTGTTGGCATTAAGTTATGTTTATCATTAGTGAAAACACTTATTCGTAATTATGTATGGTTACCGAGTTTATCACTTAGTCTCCAGTGTTTTCTGAGCAATTCAGTGGTTACCAGGTTTCGTAGTTCATATTGAGCATTCCAATGGTTACCAAGTGAGTTTAGCAATCCAACAGTTCAGACTGAGTAGATGGTGGTTACCGAGCTTCATAGTATTCACTGAGTCATCAATTCTTGTGATGTGAAGCTAGTATCAACAGAGTGATGAGATGAGTAGTGTTTACCAAGTGTAAGAAATTTAATCATATATTCAGTTCTTACCGAAATAGACTATATCTACTGAGTCTCCAATGTTCACCAAGTTTAAAGCTATGTTGAGTGATTAGTATGGATTGAGCCTCTACTTCTACCGTATGCATTATGATGTTGAGTAATGCAGTGGATGCTGAGTATCAAAAGGTCACCTAGTCAACTTTCAGAACTTGAGCTTCTATATTTGGGCCAACTCAGTAATATTGTTGTTAACTTGTGTTTTGGCTGACCTTGTAATTATGAGAATTGGGATAGTATATATGTATTGTATTGTATCATTCTTCAATATGATGAAAAGTAATGTTTTGAGAAGAGTGAATGTGAATCAGAAATAGAGCAGAGTATTTAGCAAGGTCTATAAGGAGTAGTCAAGTTACATCTATCATAAGAGGTGATCAACATTTCAAAGATCTAATCAGCAATCAAGTTGTAAGTCAAATCTATTGTTTCATCCTAACAGGTGAATCAGATTCAAATCCTTTAATAGGGTAGACTTAATAGTCTTTTCTCTAAATCTCCCAACAAAGTGCATACTTCATTGAATGTTTGTAAAACCTCTAACAAGGTGGACCTAGTAGTCCTAATTGCTCCTAATAGGGTAGATCATCTGAAGTGATCATTGTAAGCCTCAACAAGCTAACTTTATACTGCGGTATTGAAGTTTTGTGGGTATCATCCCCACCCCAATTTTACTTTCTATTTGGAAGGTTTCTAGGTCACCAAATATTGTGTTAATGTGCCATGAATGTTTATCTTTTAGTTTCTCATGCATACAGTAGATTAGATCAATTAATAGTGAATGAATTATGTTGATTAAGTGCTAAATTTGTTAAAAGTTTTGAGGTTACTGATTCACCCCTCCCCTCTTAGTAACCTAGCTAGTTTTGATTATTTCCAACAATTGGTATCAAAGCTTTGTGATTCTTAGGATAAAGTTTGATAGCCTGATCAAAGATCAAGAACAATGGAGATATTCAAACTTGACAAAGCTATTAACAATGAGAAGCTAGATCTAGAAATGAACATAGCTCAACTCAAGGAAGAAAAAGAGCATCTTTCCCAATCCATAAAAAGAAGGAAGGAGCTTGCAAAATAGATGAATGACCACCAATATGTTGAAGAAAAGATTGAAGACTTTTTCCCTTCAAGTAGTTCAAAAGAAGCAAATGAGGCAATCAAAGAACTCTTAGAAAAGAATGCCTCTCTGCAAGAAGAGGTAAGAAAATTGAAAAGAGAACAAGAAATTTAGTCAACAAGAATGTGTGAAATTTTGTAACAGAGAAATAAGCTAAGTGAAGACTTGGAGGCAAGGAACAATGAAACTCAAAATCAATCCTTTCAACAAGAAAATATTATCAATTAGCTCTCCAATGCAAATGAGGAAATCATGAGTCTGAGATCTTAAAATGAAAGGTTAAGAAATGATTTAAGCACTAAAAGAAAAATCAATGAAATAATGAAAGCTTATCTAAATTTTGAGAAGCAACACAATGAAAGAATAATGAAATCCCAAGTAGACATGGATCAACTGAATCAACAAAGTGAGCAGAATCTTTATAGGCAAAAGGGTAAAGCAGGACTTAGATACAAAGAAGAAGGTGAATCTTCCAAACAAGGAACTCAAAGGAATTAAAGGCCTACCTAAAATCATTATGGTAAGATAGGTCATACATCAAACAAATTTTGGAGAAATGGAAAGGAAAAATTCAATAGAAAATGCTACAATTGTAGTCAACATGGTCATAAAGCTAATGAATGCAAGGAGAAACCAAAGTTTGAAGGTAAATGTCACAAATGCAAGAAACAAGGTCACAAGGCATCTAAATGTAGATCTAAACCATTCAATCCAACTAAACAATTTGTAAAGGAAATATTTGGTTGGGACTACAATACTTGGTGTAGATGTCATTATTGTGGAGAATATGGACACATTGGCATAAACTATGCAAGGCATCACTTCAGAAAGAAGGATACTACAATAAGATGTTACACATGCACTGAACTTGGTCATGTAACTAAGAATTGCATGAATATAGGTAGAGTTGAAGATGAAAAGAAAGCTAAATCTAATAATATCAGGAAGTAGATGAGATAGTAGTGGATTCCCAAGTCTACCGAGCAAGCTAGTTCAAATGATGGTCATGTCACTCAAGAAGTAGGTGACTCCACCATTACTAATTAAGTTCTTAAGGAAGAATTGGAACTGTATTCTTAGGATCATATCTCAAGCAGTTCTAATGAATGGAAGAAAAGATCCAAATCAATATTTTAGATACAAAGAGATCATAGAAACTCTAACATTAGTATTCACCAAGCGAGGCTAGATCATATCGAGCAAGGTCAGGAGTAACAAGTTTTATTTGGTCACTGAGTTACAAGGTTATATTGAGTTAGCTAGATAGATAGTAGATGATAGCCTCTCAAGCACTATGTCATTATGGCTCTCATCATATCGAGCATTAATGGAGAATTTTTCATCGAAAGGGTAGAATTTTGACTTTGTTTTCACTATAAATTTAGTCTATCTAGAGTAGAGCAATTTTCAGGGCATCTAGGTGATCTTGAGCATAGTTTGCAATGAAATTTTTGAGGAAAAATTTATCAGCCTACCGAGTGATCATGGCTTCCACCAGCAGTAGCAGCAAGGCAAAGAGAGGTTTTGAGATGTTGTTGCGAGGTGTTGAATGGAAGGCTCCAAACTTCAAGCTAGTGCCAGCAATTACAGAATCATTTGACCCTAATGGAGCTCAGTCTCGAATTTTTCCAAAGGTACTTCTTATAAATGATATTCATACTCATTTCAAATGTGTTGTACAAGAAATTGGAACCCTATAAATGGATAGTGCCCTAGGAGAATTGTGTGTGGGTGGAACCCTCAAACCCATGCATAAATATTTAGAGGAGAAAGGCTTGACTCACATTCTGCACCTGCCAAGAAACTTCCAAATTAAGTGGATTAGGTATATTTTGAGTTGAGTGCCCAATGGTTAGTTGTGGTTAGAACAACCAGTCTTAATAACAAAGAAGATGTTTCACAAAATCACAAGTCTCCCTATGCTCAATAAGATCAAGGTTACCAAAACCCTAGGTTGGGATAAGCTATAGAAGAAAACCCTAGTTGAATGGGACAATAAAGGACTAAAGATCACTAATGTATCTAACATGGAACTTAGGTTTGGTATTCATATCATTATGCATAAGAAATATAGCTCCAGTCATCTGAAAAATGTGTCGTGTGAGGCTATGGACCTAGCCTAGAGGGTAGTTAATAAAAATTTGGAATATGATTTGGTAGACTTGATGTTGAAATAGTTGAACAAGAACATGGAAAGTATCAGGACATCTAAGAACAATCTATGTAAATTTGGCTCTTTGTTAACTTGTTTGTTCTTTTATGTAGAAATTTTTTTTGCTTCCAAATGATCAGTGGTATGGAGAAAGGATACTCTATTTTTATACCAAATCAATGAGTTTATTGCAAAAATGGGTGAGAATTTTGACAGTATAATGGATAACTATTTTGAAGTTTTCAAGGAGAAAATGAATAATAGGTTTCGAATTCCACCAAAACTAGTTGAAGACTATAAGGATGATGTTTGTTTCATGGTTGACCATGATAGAGTGTACATTCAGGGAGTTATGCCTAGAATTGTATGGGTGAAACCTCTTCCTTACGAGGTTAATATTGATGAAAACAAGGAGATAATTGCAGCCCTAGTAAATGAGCCAATAGATCCAAAGTTACCCATCTTTGGAACTTATAAAGAAGCAAAGGCCACAATAGAGCTTGAGACCAAGCTACCTTAGGTGGTAAAAAAAGGTAAGAGGAAGCTAGAAAAGTTGAAAATTGCAAGTGCCCCTCTTATGCTTACTGAGGGCAAAGGAGAAGATGATGAAGAATCTAATCAAGAAGAAGAATCATAAAAGGAGGAAGAGCCTATGAAAAAGAAAGGCAGGGTGACTATCACCAAGCTACCCAAGGCCTCTACAGTTGTGTTTACAAGAAGATCCAAGAAGAAAGGAGGTAGTGAAATTGTATTCAGTAAGCCCCCACTCACCTTCCAAGAGAGATTGAAACAATTAGAAGAAGCTGGAGGTATCACAAATTTCAAAGCTTTAAAGTATGAAACAAGAACTGATGCAAAGAAAATGCATATTGAGGAGCTAGTGTTGACTAAGATGGGAAAATGTAAATATTCCCTAGATCAATTTTCCTCTTAGATTTCTAATGAATTATTGGCAAGGTTAAAACCTAGATGGAAATCAGCTATGCAGACAACAAAGGATATATATGAGTAATCTCTAAGAAAATTGCTATTGAATCTTACCAATGTTGAGGTTAAGTCAACAATGAAGGATAATGAAGGTAAGATGATGATAAAATTTCATACCTATTTGATTTTGGTGAAATAAATTGAGCATGTAGTTAAAGATGTTACTATTATGTGGAAAAATGTTTATCATTTGCACAAACCAAGTGAGGATCCAATGGAAATAAATGATGATGATAGTGACAATGATGGAGAAGATAATACACCTTGTGTCACTATTGATGTTGAGGATTATCAGGTAGTAATGAAGGATGGTGAAGAAGAGGAGGAGGAAGAAGCTGAAGAGGAAGATAAGGAAGGAGAAGAAGAGAATTATCCAGTAAGGATAGCTACACAAGTTATAGCCTCCCTTCCTTACTCTCCACCAAAGACTGTTACATCATCTAGCATGGAGATAGCTTCAACAAGTGTGATTGCAACAATAGATACATCATCTACTCAATCACTATTTGCTACTTCTTAGCTCCAGGTATCAATAATGGAAATGTCTACCACTTCATCCACTGAGTTGTAGCCCTCCTCTTCTTTAGCTCCCGAGTCAGGGACATCAGCAATGTGTTTAGTATCAAGTTCTACAATTTTATATACTTGAATTTTGCATACTCCTGTAAGTACTTCATTTGTAAATATTTCTACTAGTTCTCCTATTATATGTACTTTAGTCAGTGTTCCACCTGTTATTACTTCAATTTTGGGTAACACTTTAGTTTTGGATTCTGTTAGCACTCCAGTCAATATTCCTTCAGTAGGCCCTATTCAAGTTTTCATAGCAAGCCCTACTATTTATACAATTGTTTCTATTTCTAAGTATCAAAAGTAGAACCAAGGACACTCCTTAAACTTCTAATTACTAGAAAAGAAATTGAAATTCCTATGTTGGATTTTGATAACGCCATTGTGGAACAAATGAGACTAGTTAGCCATCTTCTGGAATAGAAGGCCAAATAGAAATAGTTAAGAGAGGAAAGGGAAAAAGAATTCAAGATAATTGAAAGTGCAAAGAATATCCTGACAGAGGCTATAAGAGTAGATGTTGATTCATCTCAACACATTTTGTTACAGTTGGGGGAAGTAATTAATAAATTTAATGAGGAATCTACTGGTCAAGAAAAGTTTTTAGAAAAAGCTAAGAAAAAGTTTGACAATAAAGTGCTTGAGCACATTGCTATTCATCAGGTAGGGCTATCCTCAATTTTGGGTAATCTTGAAAATTATTTTACAAATGTAACATCTCTTTTTGCCAGACTTTGTGATGTTACTAAGTACACAAAGGAAATAAAGGAAAAACTGAATAAAAGTGATGAGGATCTGAAGGCCAACACCCAAAAGTTGAAGCTTGACCCTAGCACAAGCTCAACACATCACATAAAGGTCAAATTTTTATCAGATATGTAGGCTGAATTGTTGAGAGAGGAAGCAAGGATTGGGTCTACATTAATAGACATCCAAAACATGATCCTGCCAATCATGGGCACAATTCAAAAACATATTTCTTATTAAAAAACATTGATCCATGATAACAACTTTTCAATTGCAGATTATATGATTAAACTTTCAGCAAAAAATCAAGTGGCACTTCACACTTGAAATTTTTTTCAAGAGAACTGGGATAAGACATTAGCTCTTATTCTCAAGGTACATTCTGAGTTTCTCTCACATTTTAGTGTCTCTATAAATGTATGTTCTATATAATTGTTTGACATTATTATCAAAAAAGAGGAGAAAGAGATATTTGTGGAGAGACATATGTACAATACAAAACAAAAGAGGAGAGACTTATGCATAGAAATACTTGTATATACACTCAGTATGATATGATATGATATGTACATTGTATGGGGGAGATATGTATAGTAGAATTACAAAGACAATTTTTGAAAAATCAAAAAATTAGCATGTCACTGTACATATATTTTTGGCTAATAAGTGTTTTTGTCACTAATGCCAAAGGGGGAGATTGTTGGCATTAAGTTATGTTTTTCATTAGTGATAACACTTATTCATAATTCTATATGGTTATTGAGTTCATCACTCTGTCTCCAGTGTTTATTGAGAAATTTAGTGGTTATTAGATTTCATAGTTAATATCAAGCATTCTAATGGTTACCAAGTGAGTTCAACAGTCTAGCAGTTCAGACTGAGTAGATAGTGGTTACCAAGCTTCACAGTATTTATCGAGTCATTAGTTCATGTGATGTGAAGCCAGTATCAACTGAGTGATGGGATGAGTAGTTTTTACCAAGTGTTGTTAGCTTAAAGAATAAATTTGACAACTGAGTGTCAATACACTTAACCAAGATCAAGAGTAAGTACCGAGTAAGATAAAGTGTCGAGTGTTAACAAGTGCCGAGTGTTAACAAGTGCCAAGTGTAACAGATGCTGAGTGTTAACAAGTGTCGAGTGTAACAGGTGCTGAGTGTTAACAAGTGTTGAGAGAAATAGGTGCCAAGTGATACAGTTTTGTTTAGGTTTCGAGCTATCCAGGAAATAGTATGTGCCGAGTATCAGCAATACTTTAGGAGTTGAGTAACTCAGTAGATCAGCATAAAAGTTTAAAATTACACAAATTATGATGCAAACAATTTTTGCAATCGACAGAAGGTAAACTTCGAGGGATTTAATGATAAAATTGAATCTTTTATTTTTCTTGTGCAATTCACACGCAGCCAATAAGAAAAATGATAAAGGCATGCAACGAATCAGTAAAAGACAAGTATTGAGCGAGAAATTGAGATTCAATATGGATCATAGATCCAAGTCAAACCCTAAGTCTTTGAAGTCTTTATAAGGAAGACAAAATTTCATTGTAAAGATATGAAAGGACATACAAGGGTGCATAAGCAAATCTATTTTTAGAAGCAATAGTTATCAGATCACAAAGGATCAAGATCAAGAGAAGGCAGAAAAGGAGCCTGCATTCAGCAATCAAGGATTGTAATCTATCAGGTTTATTGAATCTAATACTCTCTATCAATTGTATTAGAATGAAAATCCTATGGTGATAGGTTAGCTTTATAGCTATTTTGTAAGATCCTTTTGATTAGGTGATTAAAATCCTTTAACAGGGTGACACTTCATGTTAAGTGTTTGTAAATCCTTTAACCAGGTCACTATTAATACAGTGTAAAGCCTTTAACAGGGTAGGCCTTTAATAGGGCAAACCATCAGAAGTGGTTGAATAATACTGCTGCAGTAAATTTTGTGGGTATCATCCCCACCCCAGTTTTACCTTCTTATTCCTAGAGCATTTCTGGGTTACCAAATTCCAGTGTTAAGTGTTATTGATGCATGAGTTTTGTTACATGTTTATTATATGTATTTACATGCATGCAATTTACTTTAAGTTAAAAATTTTATTGACTAAAGTGTGATACTTATGATTCACACCCCCCCCGCCCCCCCCCCCCCCTCTCATAAGTACTCTTTCCATATTTGAATATTCCAACAATTGGTATCAGAGTTGTCCAGGTTCTCACAAGGAAAATCCTAACAGCTTGGAGGAAAAGATCTAAAGATGGAAGCTTTCAAACTTGGAAAGATCATTGAAAATTAGGTGATAGATGTGCAACTTGCTCTGCATAGCTTGAAGGAATTCAGAAACAAATTGAGAAACTCATTAAAAAAGAGGAAGGATCTAGCCATAGCTGAAAATGATATACACTACATGGAGATTGATACCACCAACATATTTTCTAGTGGAGACACTAAGGAGTTTGATACAACAAGAGCAGAACTGATGGAGAAAAATAAAATTCAAGCAGATGAGATAAGATCTCTCAAGATGGAACATGAATCATAGGCTATAATGATATGTGAAATTACTGAACAAAAGAAAAGAGAAGTTGATGATAAGGCCATGATGGAAAATGACAAAAGGAATCTTGCAAACAGACTTAAAGAAAAATGTACCGAATTGACAAGGATCTCAAACATGCAGATGGATACACTTGCTCAAATGATGAATCTTCATCATGAACTCAATATGAAAGATATTGAGATCTCTACTTTGAAGATGTAGAAGGAACAAATGCAGAATGAATTGAACAGAGAAAGAGAGGTGGCAGAAAATCTCAACAAATCAAGTGAAGCCATCAAATATTTTGAGCAAATACTGAAATCTCCAAGATCAACCCATGATACAACAGGGCTTGGATATAACAGCACTGAAGTAGGAGAATCATCAAAGAGTGTAGAACAAAGAAGTGAAAAAGGTAAAGATGTTAAACCTACATGTCATTTTTGTGGAAAGAAAGGACATACATCTAATGCCTGTAGAAGCAAGAATGCCCATCAGCATGACAAACCCAAAAGCACAAATCATTCTCATAAATGCAAGAAGCAAGGTCATCAAGCATATGAATGCAGAACCCAAACTATCAAGACATCAAGATTTGATGGAAATTTTTATAATTTCAAAAAGTATGGACATAGAGCTTTTGAATGTAGATCAAAGTCTATGTGGACAGTAAATCAACCAGCAAAGACATCAAACCATGAATTTTGGGATTAAAACACCAGGTACAGCTATCACTATTGTCAAGAATATGGACATATCCCATAGAACTGCATAAGAATGCATTTTAGAGGAAACTACAAAAGATGGTTGAGTCAAACTACATGTTTCAGTTGCTTAAAAACTGGTCATGTCAGCAGGAATTGCCCAACAAGGTCAAAGGCATCAAGTTATGAGTTTAGCAATGGAAAGGCAAAGATAGATGTTGGACATATCAGAAGTGAAATGAATAAGACATGGAGAAAAAAAGATGAGTATAGAACATCAAGAACAGAGATCACTTCACCTAATGGGTCAAGTGATCACACTTCATCAAATTAAGCAAAGAATAAGTGTGTGAGATTGATAAACCAAGTTACATCATAAATCAGTCCCAAGACATATAAGAACTGCAAAAATGAAATCAGCATAAGCAAAGATGCTAAGTCAAAATTGAGAACTTTTGTGATGATCTATCAAAGTTTCCTTCAGGAGCCGAGTTGCTAACAACGACCGAGTTGATAGTTGATGTCGAGCTATGAAATATCAATAGGAGCTGAGTAAAGTAAAACACAATGGGAGCCAAGTCATGATGAAACTTTTCAAGCACCGAGTAGACAGTTGGCAGCATACTAAATATTTATTACTCTATTTTAAAGGGTACATAAATCCAATTTTTGATCATTTTCCCACCATTCAAACAAGAAGCAAAGTCGAGAAGAGCGGAGAAGATCAAGATTAGCTCAGAAGCCATTTGTGAAGATTTCAACAGTGATTCAAGACAAGATTCATCGATTAAAGGTATTTTACTTAAGTGCCAAGCTACGTAGGACTTATAAACTTGTTTAAATCATAAACCCTAGTTTGGAAAACAATGGCATCTGGGTCAGGAACCACTAAGGGTATAGAGAGTCATGAAGTACAGTTGGTCAGCAATGAAGTTAAACAACCTGAATTTAAGCCCATTCCAGAAGTAGCATACAAGAATGATCCTGCAAGTGCATTATCAGTTATTCTAGATAAAGTTGTTATGGTCCAAGATGTTCGCAGATGTCATAATTACAAAATTGGTGCCATAGGAGACTTAGAAATCCATAATGCATATGACAAACTATGTGAAAACAAAGTACTAAAAAATGAGTTTTTAATAATAGAAAGAAAAGGATTAACCAAAACCCTAGCATTTTTTACTGTTTTCAAAACTAAATGTGTACAAATAGTTCTGAGCTTAATACATGATGGAGCTTTTTGGTTAGAGTCAGGGCCAATAAAATTTACCAAGAAAATTATTCATACGGTTACTGGTATTCCAACCCTAGATCAGCCAAAGACCTTGCGAAGCGACAAAAGGGAAGTAATAGAGAAAAATACAGGTGCCAAATGGAACAATAGAGGAATGACTATCGACATAGTCACAGATCCCCTACTAGATTTTGCTATGAGAATCATTTCACATAAATTCTATCAATCAAGCAGGTTAAACAGTGTACCTTGTATAGCAGTTGATGTTGCATACAAGATAATCAAAAGGGATCACACTTATGATTTGGTAGAGCTCATGTTTCAATAGATTAATGAAAATTTGGGAGCTATAAGGAAGAGCAAGGGAGCTCAATGCAAATTTGGATCAGTTTTGATGTGCATGTTTTTCTATCTGATGAAAGAATTTCCTTCTATGGGTAAGGTAAGATGGAATCCAGATAAAACAATTGTTGAGAAAATTAATGGATACATTGAATAGATGGGTGAAATTTTTGATGCCCAAATGACTGGTTACTTTGAGGACTTCAAAAAGTCCATGAAACAAAGAATGAGAATTCCAGTCTCATTGACTAAGAAATATGAAAAAGACATTTGTTTTCTTGTAGATATAGATTATACCTACATACAAGTAGTTATACCTAGAGTAAGATGGCTTAGGCCACTAGGTTATGAACTTGATGTTGATCAAGCCTCTGCAACAATAATAGCCCTACTTGTAGAAGAAGTCGATAAAAATGCAAAAAAAATTGGAACCTATGATGTTGTCAAATCAAAGGTGATAACAAATTTGAAGACTACTTCAACAGTAAAGAAGAAAGAGAAAATGGTGAGGCAAATCAAGAGAAAATTTGGTGTGGAAGAAGAAGGAACAACAGAAGAAGAGGGAGAAGACATTGAAGAAGAAGGAGATAAACTTCAAGGTCTGTCTTAAGAAGATAAAAAGGAAAGTGCTGAGGTAGAAGAAGCCAAGAAAGCACCAGTTAAGAGAAAGACCACAACTCCTTCTGCTCCTAAATCCAAGGGAAATAAAGTAGCTACTCCTGCACCAAAGAGACCTACCACAAGGGCTGCAGCACAAAAAGCCAAAGAGGAGGCAAAAGGAAAGAAGAAAGACTCAAAGAAGACTACTGCTGAGTCAAAGAAAAGGAAATTTATTCCCCAACCTTAAACAGATGAGGAGAAAATAGAGTCAGAGGACAATAGTCAATTTCAAGTGGTAAGACACAAACCCCAGACTGCTGTTGATAAATTATGTTAAAAAATTAAAAATAATGATTTAAAAGGTTTAAAGAACCTAAATTTTTCTAAGCTCACCCAAGAAGAGAAAAATAAATTAGAGGAATTTGTGTATGTTATGATGGCTGAATATAAACACACACCTCTAGAATTAGATGAATCTATGCCAAGAGAATTGTATAAAATTATAGAGGATAAAAGGCATTTTTTTTTACAAATGGAGAAAGAAATAAGGGAGTCAACATTAGCCAGATTGTTGCCTGACTTGACTAAAGATCAAGTAATAAATGCAGTAAAAAGGCATAATTATAGATTCACTCCCAAGTATAGAGCATTCAACATAATGCAGAATAAAATTGAAGAGGTAGTTACTAAATCCATAAGATTGTGGAAAGTAGTTTACAAGAAAATAGAAGATGTATATAATGAAGAATATAAGGCAGAGGCAAGTGCCAAGACAAAGGAAAAGAAGGTGACAGGAACCAAAGAAAAAGAGAAGAAACTAGTGGAGAAGAAGAATAAAGAAGAAAAGGAAGAAGAGGCACATAATGAGGAGAAAGAGGAAGAGAAAGATACAACTGAGCCACAAGATCAAAATATGCAAGACATACAAGTATCTCCTCCTAGTCCTCCTCATGCCACCATCACACCTGCAGATATCATAAAAATAAAAGATGTTACAGACACTTCAAATCTAAACATCAATCCATTAACTGCAGAGGATTTGGAAATCCTTGACCAATCATCACTAGTAGCAAAATTAAGTTCAAATCCTGTATTGGTCAGTGTTGATGAATTAAAGAATCTAGAAGTCAAGGTAAAAGCACTAGTGCCATTCTCGACCATACAAACTACTGGTATTCTATTTCTTCCACCACCACCTCCACCAAGTATAGTCACTTATACACTCCAAATGCTGAGTACAGTAGCAGGGGAAATAAAAGAAACATCTGAACAACCAACAAGTTCAATCCCACCTAGAAATCATAAAAGGGATATTCAAGCTAAAGAAAAAGATGAGACAAAGAAGAAGGAGGAGATTGCAATAAAAACACTGGTTGCATTACCAAAATCTAGTACTCCAACACAGACTCTTTAGCAGCCGAGCACAGATGGGTTACAACTGCAAATTAGGACACCAGGCTCGAGCTCATCAAAGGCAGTCAAGAAACTTCACTATGGAGTTCCTGAGCTTGATGAAGAAATAAAGATCCCATATTATGAATCTAGCACTCTTACTAAAGAAAAGATTAATGAAATTCAGAGTGCATTGGACAAAAGAAGGAGACAAGAAGCGCTAAGAAGAGAATACAAGCATAAGCTTACCTTGAATGAAATTAAAGATATATTCACAGAAGCTTTTTGCTTACAATCTCCAGATGAGTCAAGACCAATTATAGAGCAACTATCTAATATAGTTGACCAGGTGACTAATGAAGACCAGGAAACAAAGGCTAGATTGCTTGAATGGTTAGAAAGGAAGTTCCAAGGTAAGGTAAATAGTAAAATATCTGGTGATATAGCACTATCTAAAGAAGAACTGGCAAAGAAAGTTATAACAGTTAAAATTATACTAGGAAACATCTTTTCCTTGTACAACAAGTTGTGTGATTTTTCCACATTCACACAGGACACTAGCCAAAAAATACTGAGCTTGGAAAACAATCTAAAAATTTGTAGCATGCAACTCCCCACAAATCCATCTCAGAGTGAGAAGCATTTTGTCCAATCGCTTCACACACAAAGAGAGTTAGTTGTCTTAGTAGCAAAGGAGGCAACCACAAAAGCTAAATTGATACAAATTCAATCATCAATAACTCCTCATTTAGAACTACTTCACAAGGAGTAGATAAATGCAGAGATAGTCCTCAGGAAAGACCCCAATCTTTCTTCATCTGATGGACTTGTACACCTAGCAGTAGAGACTGCCATCCAGCATAAGACATTGGATGTCGCATTAGCAAATTGGGATGCAGCTCTGAAGGTACTCCTTTTAGTAAATAGCACATTTTTGGCTAAGTATGGCATTTCATTGTAAGACCCTTGACATAAGTGTCAAAAAGGGGGAGAATAAGTAATAAGAGAGTAATAAGAAGTGATTAAGTATGGGGGAGTTAAGTACAGGAATGAAATGATAAGTATGATAAAAGGGGGAGATAGAAAATTTTATGATAAAAGGGGGATATAGAAAATTTTGGGAGCAAATTTTGAGATAGCAAATTTTGGGAGAAAATTTTGAATGTAGGATAAATCAATGAGTCACATGGATCTTAATTAAGTGTTTTTGCCACTCATGTCAAAGGGGGAGATTGTTAGCTTAAAGAATAAATTTGACAACTGAGTGTCAATACACTTAACCAAGATCAAGAGTAAGTGCCGAGTAAGATAAAGTGCTCATTGTTAACAAGTGCCAAGTGTAACAGATGCCGAGTGTTAACAAGTGCTGAGTGTAACAGGTGCCGAGTGTTAACAAGTGCTGAGAGCAACAGGTGCCGAGTGATACAACTTTTTTTAGGTGCCGAGCTATCCAAGAAATAGCATGTACCGAGTATCAGCAATACTTCAGGAGCCGAGTAACTCAATAGATCAACATAAAAGTTTTAAATTGCACAAATTATGATGCAAATAGTTTTTGTAGCCAACAGAAGGTAAACTTCGAGGTATTTAATGATAAAATTGAATCTTTTATTTTTCTCGTGCAATTCACATGCATCCAATAAGAAAAATGATAAAGGCATGCAACCAATCAGTAAAAGACAAGTATTGAGCAGGAAATTGAGATTCAATATGGATCATAGATCCAAATCAAACCATAAGTCTTTGAAGTCTTTATAAGGAAGACAAAATTTCATTGTAAAGATATGAAAGGACATACAAGGGTGCATAAGAAAATCTATTTTCAGAAGAAAGAGTTATCAGATCACAAAGGATCAAGATCAAGAGAAGGCAGAAAAGGAGCCTGCATTCATCAATCAAGGGTTGTAATCTATCAAGTTTATTGAATCTAATACTCTTTATCAATTGTATTAGAATGAAAATCCTATGGTGATAGGTTAGCTTTACATCTATTTTGTAAGATCCTTTCGATTAGGTGATTAAAATCCTTTAATAGGGTGACACTTCATGTTAAGTGTTTGTAAATCCTTTAACCAGGTCACTATTAATACAGTGTAAAGCCTTTAACAGGGTAGGCCTTTAACAGGGCAAACCATCAGAAGTGGTTGAATAATATTGCTGCAGTAAATTTTGTGGGTATCATCCCCACCCTAGTTTTACCTTCTTATTCTTGGAGCATTTTTGGGTTACCAAATTCCAGTGTTAAGTGTTATTGATGCATGAGTTTTGTTACATGTTTATTTGATGTACTTACATGCATGCAATTTACTTTAAGTTAAAAGTTTTATTCACTAAAGTGTGATACTTATGATTCACACCCCCCCCCCCCCCCACTCTCATAAGTACTCTTTCCATATTTGAATATTCCAACAAGTGCAAGCAAGGTAATCATAGTATTTAGTTTTTACCAAGATACACTATATCTACCAAGTCTCCAATGTTCACTAAGTTTGAAGCTATGTTGAGTGATTAGTATGGACCAAGCCTCTACTTCTATCGAATTCATGATGATGTCGAGTAATGTAGTGGACACCAAGTATCAGAAGGTCACCTAGTCAGCTTTCAAAACCTGAGTTTTTACATTTGGGCTGACCCAGTAATATTGTTGTTAACTTGTATTTTGGTTGACCTTGTAATTGTGAGAATTGGGATGATATATATGTAATGTATTGTATCATTCTTTAATATGATGACAAGTAATTTTTTGAGAAGATGATGCAGGCAAGAGGACGAATAACTAGGGCCAAAGGCTCATCCAGCTATCCAAACCACCCTGCAAGAGTTAACACAATGAAAATGAACACAAAGAACAACAACCAAAGGAGAGAGAAGAGAAAATACTTCTATTGATTCATCAAAATATCTTCATACATGCCTAGCTATGAGGCCTTCTAGGTTACGGCCAATTACAATACATTCAGTTACAAAAATCCAACAACAAATTTGTACTTTTATTTCTACTCTCTCTTAAGCTTGCCTAATTCTAAGCCTGAACATTCTATTTATACTTCCCAAAATGGCTTACAGATCATTTTAGAATAATTACATAAGAGGAAGGCCGACCCAACAATGGTTTGGACTCATCCCAAGAAAAGATCTTAACATAAATGTCACAAATGAAATAAATCCCGCAAGTCAGCTCACAAAATCACTTCCAAATACTAATACTCAACATACATTGGGTAACTTGACACATAAAGAAACACTCAGCATGCACTGAGTAACTTGGCACATGAAGAAACACTCGGCATACATTGGGTAACTCGGCACATGAAGAAACACTCAACATACATTGAGTAACTCGGCACATGAAGAAACACTCGACATACACTGAGTAACTCGGCACATGAAGAATCACTTGGCATACATTGGGTAACTCAACACATTAAAGAATGCTACAGTAACTCGACACATGAAGGAAAATAGGGTTACTAGGCACATGAAGAAAATAGGGTTACTAGGCACATGAAGAAAACAGGATTGCTAGGCACATGAAGGAATTGCTAGGCACATGAAGAACTGCTAGGCACATGAAGGACTGCTAGGCACATGAAGGAATTTCTAGGTACATGAAGGACTACTAGGCACATGAAGGAACTACTAGGTGAACAAAATGAACATGATAACAAGGCAACCCAGGATGCTCCTGCATTAGAAGAGTGAATGTAAATCAGTAGCAAAACAGAGTATTTAGCAAGGTCTATAAGGAGCAGTCAAGTTACATCTATCACAAGAGCTGATTAGCATTTCAAGGATCTAATCAACAATCAAATTGTAAGTCAGATCTACTATTTCATCCTAATAAGTGAATTAGATTCAAATCCTTTAATAGGGTAGACTTAATAGTCTTTGGTCTAAATCTCCTAACAGAGTGCATACTTCGTTGTATGTTTGTAAAACCTCTAACAAGGTGGACCTAGTAGTCCTAATTGCTCCTAACAGGGTAGATCATCTGAAGTCATCATTGTAAGCCTTAACAGGCCAATTTTATACTATATAATTGAAGTTTTGTGGGTATCATCCCCACCCCAGTTTTACTTTCTATTTGGAAGGTTTTTGGGTCACCAAATATTGTGTTCATGTGCCATGAATGTTTATCTTTCAGTTTCTCATGCATGCAGTAGATTAGATCAATTAATGGTGAATGAATTATGTTGGTTAAGTGCTAAATTTGTTTAAAAATTTGAGGTTACTGATTCACCCCTCCCCTCTCAGTAACCTAGCTAGTTTTGATTATTTCCAACACTTGCATGCATTCTTGCAAATCTGCATTTTAGCATACTCCCATTCTAAAACTGTCACTAAGATGCTGGAATGAGAGCTATTTTAGTAGTTGTAATTAGGGAAACATGAGATGCTCGTAGAGATTACATTTCGATGATGATATCTTGGGTTTAGTTTAGTTCATCGTCAGTCTATCTGCATTCTACGCTAAAGTTTCATGAATACGCGTTCACACCATGTACAGTATCATACTATAGTAGTCAAGAGTATTATATGGTACTAGAAAATATTGTATGGCCATAGTAGAAAGTATCACTTGGATATGGTAGAAAGTATCACATGGCTATATCAAAAAGTATCGCATGGCCATAGTAGAAATTATTGCATGGGGTCTGTGGGAAAACTTGCTTAGGAAAACAGTGGGCACTTTTCAACTTGTTCAATGTGCTCTTGAAGGGGATTTGGGTACCCCTTTTGGGGTTTCTTGCTTCCTATATATAAACTATATCTTAAGTATAAGGAAGAAGAAGAAGAAGAAGAGTAAAGGAAAATGAGAATTCCACCTATAGACCTCTCCAAGTTAAGATAAAGATTCTAGAAAATCTCAAGGCTTCAGGAACTCAAACTTAGTCATATTTTAGGGCTTCAGAATTCTAGACTTAGCCAATTTTAGGATTCAAAATTTGTCTTTGAACATGGTGTCTAGTAGATGAGTGGTTGTAACCTTGAGTCATCATCTTGTGTATGACTATTTGAGGGTCTCTAGTTATAATTCTTGATTTCTTATGGTTAATTGGAAATGGAATTGTATGTTTAACCATGCTAGGAACTTTTACCTTGGACTTAAAAAGAACTCTTTTAGGTATTCTCATGATTAATGTGATCTTTGATTTTGAGTTTCATTTGGTGCTTGGGGATCTCCAAGTGGGGCATTATATACTTTACGTTATAACTTTTAAAATTAGGCCTAAAATAGAGCCAATTCCATTGATCTATCTTACATTTGGAAGTCAAGACCAATTCATTTTGTCATAACACTATTAACATGCAAAGTTTAAGTGAAACTTAACCAAGAAGATAGTGGACATGTGTCATGAATCTAGATGAATCTAGGGGAACTCTAAATTCATCTCAAACCATCGATCTTACTTTTACATAAAGGTTGGACATAAGAAAGAGTACAACTATCATTGGTGATAACTCATATAATATGATTACAACTCTTTTTAGTGATCCCATTGAGTGAATTTGGGATGTGTTCAAATTTTGGGAAGATATTGACTTTATGTTATAACTTTTAAAATTAGGCCCAAAATAGAGACAAGGTAGTTGATCTATCTTACATTCAATGGTCTTTGATCAATTCCTTTCACATAAAATTGTTAATGGTGTCATGATGGCTAGATTGGCAAAAAAAAGATCATATTGATAATTATTACTTAACACTTAATGGATTGGCAGACTACAAGTACATTGTACAATGTACACTTGGCATAAGGGTCATGGCCCACCTTTGATTCTATAAATTCACAACAAATAAATAAGAAGGTAATTATTATTAAAATACAAATATTGAATTGTCAATCTGTTGTAGTCAGTAGGCTAATTACTATTGCATTATTTTTCAAATTTACTATATAAACTAGTGATTAAATCACACACATTCACATTATCTAAAGGAATCAAGGACAGATGCAGTGTTTTTAATTTTATAAAAGTTAAATTATAAAAATTATTTCTTGATCAATGATGATGTTATTGCCTAATTTAGGTTATATAGTGAATTTTAGGAAGTCAAAAGATCCTAGTTTTCTTGAAACGTCTACACATATTTTAAGAAAGATTTTCATTTAAGGGTATAGTAAAATTTAAACTTTAAAAAAATTGACTAGAATACAATTTAATATGAAATTGAAAATATAAAATTATAATTTATTATATATTATATTATAATATTTATAATATTTATACAGTTATAATCAATAATTATTTGATTATGATAATTAAATTTACTAAATATTTAATTTTTACTTAAATAAAGATATTATTCAAAATATCATAAAAATATTTATCATCTTATTTTAATAAATTTAGATTTAAAAATAGGAAATATTGAATTAATACTCAAAATTTTATATTTTATATGAACATTTTTATTTTCCAACTTCCTTATCCATTTCTATGATACTAAGATCATTTTTCTCAAATTCTCATCATTTTTTCTAACTTAGTTTCATTATCCTTAATGTAATATGTGACATCCTTAGTATAATGATGTGCTCATGTGCATAATACATACATTTTCTTTGCTTCTCAAATCCATCCGTTGATATCTTTAATGCATGTATCAATTATTTGCAAATCATTTATGATATTGTCACATACCTAATGAAATAATCTAGCTTCAAAGTCTGTTTTTGTTTTTGTTTGGTTACCTCTTCAATTGTACAAACCTTGTCATCAAATTCCTTAATAACTCTCTCTAAATTTACTATCATATTAGTATATTGCAATATAATTGGAGTAGGTAAAGCCTTCTACAATGTCCAGTGATTTCTAAAGTAGTTGTTTGTGCTTTTCCTTCTTCATCCCTAATTGTTCTTTTTTCTTTTACATAAGAAAATACTAATAGTTGCATAAATTTATCTTCATCCATATATTCCTTCATCAATTTCGTGATGTCTCCTAAAATGCTAGTACTTGTCAACAATGCTTGTAGAGTAGGAGTAGGTATAGTGGCAATGGCTTTCCCTTTGTCAACTAGTGTTAGAATTTTTGTACAACAATTTGTGTCTCATTCTCTTTCCTTTGTTCTGCATTAGGTTCTAGCATAATCCTTGAGTAGAGTTGGTAATTGTGGGAAATGAGGATTCTTCTTCATTTTCCATGGATGAAATTGCTTTCCTAGTAGTGTCTTCACCTTGTTGAATGTTTTGCTCATGTTGCTCATCCATTCTCTTATCCTCTTTCCTTATAAACTCTACTTGTTTTTTATCTGCTTCTCTAACCTTTTCCTCTTGTTCTACCTATTGACTAAGTGTTTCCTCTCTTCTAATTTCATCTTTCTTTGCTTCTTCAACTCTATTACTATCATCATCTTGAATATCTTCTACCATTCTAACTGATTATTCCATTATGTTTCTAATTTCTCCTAAATTTCCAACATCACCAGTATTAACTTGTTCAAGGTCATGTTGATTTTTTGGTATAGAATATGAAGTAATATGTACTCATGCAATGTAGTCATCTGGTTGCTTGAGTGTACTGATAAGTTGATCAATTCCCTTTTCATCACTTCCCAAACTTTAGGTTCATTGATAGTAATTCCCACTGATTTCTTCTTTGGCTTCATCATAATTGGATCCCTCAAAACTTCAAGTAGTGCATTCTCAATTTGCACTTGAACTCTATCATAGATTTTTTCATAAGTCTTATAGTCTTCATCTTTGTCCTCGGTAGTGGCTTGACATTTTCAAGTACATTGTTCATGTCCTCATAATAGATCAAAGTGTGTAACTTTCTCATTGTATCTTCTCTCATTTTATTATCCTCTTCAAGAGCTCTCAATATTCTTTCTTCTAACTTTTTAAAAGGATGATTTGGAATACTTGCTTGAAGTTCAACTACATTTTTCTTAAAATGCAATAAATGTTTTAAAAATTCATTTACAAGTTGTCTTTTTTGTCCTTGTATCTTAAATAGAATTCACATACATGATCTAGGTTACCATCAAGTTCAATCCTCTCTATTGCCTTAGATCTAGTATCCACTTTTTCTTCTCTATTGCTAGGTCTAAATATGATTGCTCAGTCATTTGTTCTTCAACCTCTTATTCTTGTTCATCCACATTTTCTTTCTAATCCTTTTTATCTTTCCTTCTTATCGTCAATTTTGGTTTCTCAAATTCATTCCATGAGCCTTTAAGGTTTCTTTGCCTCAAATTCTTTCTTAACTATTGGAGAAGACCTTGTAGATCTTCTAGGTGTCATAATCTCTAGTATAACTTGTACATTTGTAATCTTAATGACATCTTCATATTTCTCTTCTTTTGTTATAGTTGTTGCATGTGAACTGGTTCCTTTTTATTTGCTACTAGAGGCTTCAAGTTTAACCTTTGACTACATCACACTAGTCACTTTCTAAGTTTCCTTTCATTCCTCCTTGCTCGCACCTTTCTCTTTTTTCTATTTCCTCAACTATTTTTGCAACTTTCCTTTTCCTAGTTCCATTGTATAATTGTTCCCTAAATTCATTTGACTTTTCTTTGCATGTGACCCATCTAGGACATGTGGAGTCCCTCTTTGATTACAATAATGCTTTAGCATATCCTTCAAGCATAGCTTATTTAACCTAATAGCCCATAGGGTAGATAAATATCTCTCTAGGTTTAACTACTTCCATGCATGTGTAGTTAGATTTTACCATAAAGCATATTGGATCTTCATACTTTTCTACCATTGATCTAGGTATCTTAACCCTTTGTTTTATTTCAATCTAGAAACCATTAATCATCCCAAACACATATGCAGTGATAATTAATTTTGGTTGCCTATTGTTGTGTTTTGTGATCAAATCCAATGTTCATCTTCCACTAGTCTAAGCAATATGTGGCATATTAGGAAATCTATGTAGAACATGAAAGAATAGATACATAACTAATGACCCAGAACTGAATGGTGTGTACTTACCTTTCTTAATCCTTTGCACATTCTCAAGTAATGGTTGTCTCAAGATCTTATAGATATTGATCTCTTTTATTCCTATAACCATTTTGTATGCAATGTGTATAAATTCAGCTAAGATTGAGTTAGGTCTAGTGGTATAATTCATCTTATAACCAAGAATCTTGCTCACCAATATCACATCAGTTTTCCTTATGTTTGATAAGCTCATTCCTCTTATGTCCCATTCAGCACCAGTGTTCTTCTCTACCTCTTTCTTTACAAGTTTTTCATAAATGGGTACAATTTTGTTGTTGCTAAGTTTAGTTACTTTGTGAATTATTCATTTGCGATCATAATTGGTTGGTCTTCCATCCACACCATGTTATTGTTAATTATGCTTAACACTATCCTAATACATTAAAGTTCATCAAATTCCTCAAGAAATATGTATTGCAAAATATTGAAATCTCCTAAGTATTAAAACCCTTAAATGACTTATCTTAATGGTAAACTATATCTAGGTCTGTATAAAAAACTCTATCTCCAATTAATTCAAATTTGCAGTGAATATAAGCCCTAACATCATTTGTGTGAAGTACTCCCTTAGGGATTTGCTAAAATGCTCTTTCATGATCATCTCCTATGGATATGAATAGGTGTTTCTTGAACTAATATCTATTTTTTTCATTGATATTGCATACTTGTGGGGTTGTCATGATACATAGACTTCAAAATAACACAATTTCAATGCTTAAATATTTCTCACAAAAATGATAAATACCTCAAAAGATCATGTCTATGGCATCAACTATTTTTGCTTCCAAATTCTTAAAATCACCTCCAAAACTCTCTAATATCTCATTGCACTCTCTCTTCTCTTGAATGATGATGATTTCTTTCAATCTTAACCCTTAAATCCTTTCAAAATAAAATTTTCATTAATTTCATTCAGGAAATTTTCCATAAAGTTGATCATATTTATAGAGTCCTTCAAATCTTTAGCAGCCTTTTGGTCTTCCATATTAGATTCTGTAAACTTAGATGTAGATTCAAAAATACCTTACAATATTGTATCTAACCCCACATAACTAAATTCCATCATTTAGGGGCCTAGATGTTTTCTAATGAAGTATCCCCTTGTTTATACTTAAAGAGTGAGCATTTATGAAGATGTAGAAGGTTCAATGCTTGGCATTTCTTCCACCTTGTTCTCTAAGATTTTTGCCAACTTTTCCTCCATATCTCCTTTTTTGTAGAAGCTCCTTCCTTCAAAAATGTCTTATCAATTCTTTATACATGTGGTCTATTCACATTCCCATTCCTTCTTCTATTATTCACATTCTTTCTTACATTAGGTGTTCTCATATTGTTATTGAATCTATTAAATGTACAAAATATTGTTGTATGACCTAAATTATTGAAAATATGACATGAAATAGCTCCATTCCTATACCTTGGTCCAAACTAATTTATGTATAAGCTCTTACAATATATCTAAAGTTGTTGTATTTGTAGCACATAACGCAATTGTTGATAATGTTGTTCATTCTCAAAGGTCTACTAGCTACCATGTTAGTCCTTACATTCGTTATCATATTTTCTCTATGATCAAGATTCTTACTCTCATATTATTGATGTACATAAAGAAATTAATTATAAAAATATCTAGTAAAATCTTTAGTGTTCAAGTTACCTCTGCAATCTCTCTTCATGTGTCCAAAAATGTTGCATGCAAAGCATCTTCCATTGAATTGTCTTCTCTAATCTTTAGGTTTCTCATACTGACTAGGTGTCTTACTGATATAATTTGATGGTTGACTAGGTTCTTTATTAATTTCATACTCTTTTGTGATCTCTAATTCCTTTGATGATTGTCCTTCAATGTAAACAATACATGTCATATCTCCTACAGGCTTTTGTGCCATGATCTACTCATCAAGTTTATTTGTACTTGTATTAAAATTATAAAGATGTTCATTGGTTTGTAAAAGTTCTCCTTTCACTATAAAATCATATTTCTTAATTTTAGCAAATTTTAATGTAGTACTTTCAAGTACAAAAGTTACCTTAGTAAGTTGTCCTCTTAGATTTGCATTCTGAGTTCTTAGCTCTATCTCTACTTTTTGCTCATCTGACATCAAACACATCTTTAGTGTTGTGATCTGAAGTTCATGCCTCAGTATCTCATTTTCATTATTTAATCTTTGTATTTGATTGACAATCCTTGATTTGTTCAAGTAGTTTCTTCCTCTTTAGTCTTGAATTCTCAATCTAATCTTTTAGCTTCTTAATGTAATCTTGCACATCTCTAAGCTTTGTCTTAAATATATTACTTTCATCATTAGCTTGATCTAATTCCTTAAAACCCACTTCAAGGTTCTTCTACAAGTTTACTAAATCCATATTGATCTCCCTTAAGTTGTTAGACTCCTTTTGAGTAACTAGGCTATTATATTGATTGTTAGAAATAGGGAATGTTGAGAGGGGGGTGAATCAATATTCCACAACTTTTCCCAATTATAGATATAATATACTAACCTTAGACTTGCATAAATGATTAAAATGAAAAGAAATAATAAACATACGATAATGAAACTCATAGCACCATATTTTGTTAAGTAGGGAAACCCTGACCAAGGAAAAAACCTCAGTGGGGATAGTACCCACAAAATGATCCACTAATCAAAAGTACCTTGTAAAAGGTGTTGACCCCATTAGGATTCTATTACATACATATAGTGTATATTTCCTTATCAAAGTACTAGACCTTATTAAAGGTCTCAACCCTATTATGCGTGGTATTAGAAAAGGTGAGCTCACTACTCTTACAACAATATACAACTTTACAAGTAGTATAGAGAAATACCAAAACTTAACTTTGATAATATCCCAAACATATGATTAGTCCTTTGTAGTTCCTTTCATGCAATCATACATACAACCTTCTTCTCTACTATGACTATCAAATTTGCATCTAACCAACATCAATAAAGTGAGCATATAACAATCACAACATCACAATACAAGTGATATCTTTGCTAAATTAAAATCCCTTCCTTTATATTGATTTATTTAACTTGTCAAACTTGCACTTAACCACACATTACCAAAACTCAATATTATAATTTTCTAGTTGAGGGTTAATATCTAGGATGTCATCCCTACCTTCTCAAGTTCTTGATTTGACAAGTCAGATCAATTCCTTGACAAATTTGCGCATACCCTATCATATGCTCTATTTATGTGATATTAAAATATTCCTTAGACTATTCATCCAAAACTTATGAAAAATATAAAACTAACATATGTGGCCTTAAACATAGAATATACATTGTTCATTCTATCATCCCTCCAATTTGTATCCTTGTATCTACTTCCAATGAATCTCAATGAATCAAATTGTTTGTCTATGCACTATAATCCTACTTGGTACTTAGTTAATTTTCTTCCTAAATCAATACCAGACTTAATACTTACTTTTGATGACCTTACCCTATTATAATGTTTCCATTAATGACAAAAGCTATCATCTTACCTGAGCCAAATTGCCAACAATCCTCCATTCTACATTCCAAAATTCTACATTCTACAACATACAATCAAGTAAGTACAAATATTTGTGGTTGTAAGTGATTTGTATTCATCCACAAGAGTTTGACAAGAAAGGTAATATTAACATTTTATTAAAAAAAATTACATATTGTACTTATTACACTTGAAAGTTAATTCATGTACAAGGGATTGACCAAGGAAATCCCATTTCCCCAAACAATCTCCCCTTCTCTTATGCTCAGGTACAGATTTGCAAAGTTCTAAATTTAGGATTGCAAATCTAATGGTGCAATTACAATCATATTCTTGATACCTTTACATTCAACTCTTCCAAGTATAGGTCAAACCAACTTCAACCTATACCTGGTATATGTTGCACCAAGTAAACTTGTTCCTACAACCTTCAAATTTCACAACAGAAAGTTTCAGGCTTCAAGCTTTCATATCCTCATATGTTCCTAGTTTTGATATAATTTAGCATGGTTTCTACATATCTGAAGTTTCATCCTCTACCAATCCTCAAGGTGATTACATATTCATCTTCTTCTTTCATATAACTTGTTTTGATAATCTAAATCTATTATCTTGTTGTCTATCATTGCATGTTTGTTTCCTTTATTGTACTTTCTTTGCATATACACTTCCTATCTATATATTCTTATACATTATATGGATCTCAAGGATCCTAGAATTAGTGCCTAGGTTTTGATAATGCATTAATATCCCTACATATTCTTGGATATTTTTTAATACATGGTGGTGAAGTGGGAGTCTATCATAGATAACCATTTTTCATTATACATTTTGGTGAACTAGACTTTCTACATTTCTTCATCACATCTTCTTGATTTCATAGTTATATCCTCTTTGTGCATTGATCCCTATATCTTTAAATTTATAGCCTACCTTGTTTTGGTAACATTTTGTGTATTTAGATAAAGGGTCTATTTGTATGCATTGTGATAGTTTTTATTAACATTACATATTTTCTATAATGTTAGTATCGTTCCCATTGTATTGCATCTTCCTTTACTTTCATTCCTATGTGAATAGGCTTTATCACTTTGATTCCAACCTATAGTATTCCAATTAGAAGAATTCATAACTTGTGGGTTCTTTTAACTGTGAACCCTCCTTCTTTCCCAGGAATCTTGATTAGACCAACATGCATCCTAATGATCTCAACCCTATCATGGAGAATAACTATTTTCATTATTTTCATGATGAATATGAATCATTGAGAGTTTCTCCCTCTCAACTATAAAATATTACTCACGAATTTGAAAAGGTTAGAATATTAACTTGCTTAAGAGAATCACAATCCTAAAGCTGTTTTTTTTGTATAAGGCTTAAGGGGAATTAGTCATAATTATGAACATGGTCTTAACCTTTTGCATGGAATTTATCATCTTGTTGATTCTAATGTAAAATACATGATGGAATGTGCTTAGGAGTTAGGTCATGTCTCACCTTCTACAACCTACCGCTACTTCCATTCCTAGTATCTCCACTTATGCTCCACCTCTCATCACCACTTCAACTCAATATTCCACCCCTACACATGCCAGTATCCCCAATCCTATTCTTCCTTTTCTTCCTATGAGTGTTCCATATGTTTCATTTCCTCAATCAATTCCTTCTTACCATGGTGTTCCCTTTTCATATTCTAGTATTCCTTCTAACAATGCTTCTAATATGATTTATGCTTCTTCAAGCATTCCTTCCATTTTAACCAACTTTCCAAAAATTTCTAATGTTTCTCCTATGATTTCTTCCATTTCTTCTACCACTAATAGCTTAGCTCAAATTGTGTCTTCTTTGCAACAAAAATTTGTTTCTTTGACTCAATCCAAGTTTAATATTCTTACTTGTGATATTACTAGTCTTTTATTCATGGATATTATCTAATTTTTATCCCATAAAGTATTAAGATTCCTTGTTTTGAGACTTATAATGGTAAGGGTGATCTTGTAACTCATGTTAAGACTTGTCAAACCTTGTGTAGTGATTTCTCTCATGGCTATAGGTTTGTGATAAACTTGTTCACTAGGACCTTTTGAGACAAAGATTTGAAATGGTATTGTAAATCACCTCCTTATTCCATTGATTATTTCCATATGTTTCTAATGCTTTCTCTCAAAAAAAAATTTAAAAAATTGATCCTCAAATTTCTTTGACTGATTTGATGCATTTTAAACAAGGACTAAAAGAAAATACTAGTGAATTCATTGGTAGACCTAAGCATTTTCATGCTCATATTTCTTATCATGTGCATGATGTTGATGTAAAACACATTTTTTTTCTAATTTACAAAAAGAAGTTAAGATTCTCCTTACTAATTTGACTTCATTTTCACAATTTTGGGTAGTGCTTCATCATTATCAACTTCAAGTGAATCAGTTTGAGACAAACATTGCATTGGCTCTTGTTTCCATTGATAAGAGTGGTGTTTCATCAAATCCCAACAAGTTTCATAAGCCTAAAAACTACATAAAATTAAAAAATCATCCAACACTCTAAAAGAACAAGTGATAGAAAAATCTAAAGATGTTGCTCCTTTGTCCTCTATTTTTAGACCTTCTCATACTTTTACTCCACTTTTTGAATCATTTCATAATGTAATGTTGATGTTAATGAATTAGAAAATGAGAAAAATTCCTCATATCAAAAAATTGACCCATCCAAGATTCCTTGTATGCTCTTTGATCCCAAATCTTTAGTCAATTCTATTGCCAACATGGTTATGATACTAAAAGATGTCTTTCCTTGAAAAATGTGGTGCAATACATTATTGATTCTTATGTTATATATTTCAATGTTGATATTAACAAAACAAAACAAAACAAAAGTTGCACCTCCTAATAATAATTTGAAAATATACACTAATCCTTTTCCATCTCATTCAACCAATACTATTGAGCAATTTTCCTCTCATACAAAAATTTATTATGATGAAAATTTTGAAGAAGTTATATAGTTAGTCAAATTGAGCATGTTCAACCTAAACCTTAATCTCAATGTCCACCTAAGTCATGCATTACCTTTGATCTTCTTGTTGTAATTAAGGCATATGAGTGTCCTCTTTACATTATCACTAGGGTTGATAGTATTCCTTCCCATAGTTTCCTTGTTGATCCCACTTGTATGGTGAATTTGATATTTGAATAACATCATTTAAGTAAACACTTGAAAAATAATTTATATGATAAATTGGATGTTTTAATTCAAAT
Source organism: Cupressus sempervirens (assembly GCA_028749045.1). Classification (NCBI taxonomy): domain Eukaryota; kingdom Viridiplantae; phylum Streptophyta; class Pinopsida; order Cupressales; family Cupressaceae; genus Cupressus; species Cupressus sempervirens. Next base: position 402,517,535 of record CM053788.1, read on the forward strand.
TTTCAATTATTTTATTTATCCTTCCCATGGTTCTATTTCTTTTCCTATGGAATTCGGTGGTAAAACCTTAGATTAAAGAGAACAAATTTCCACAATCCATTATATTGTACTAGTATGTTTTTGGATTCGATTGTGTTAAGATTTTTACCATCAACGTTTCGAATCACACTACGTGATCCATCATCAGGATGAAGAGCAAGAGAAGCATAAAGAATATACTATATTTTTTATGCTTCTCTTGCTCTTCATCCTGATGATGGATCACGTAGTGTGATTCGAAACGTTGATGGTAAAAATCTTAACACAATCGAATCCAAAAACATACCAGTACAAAACCTTAGATACTACTTTTATTGTCATTCCTACTTCTGATCAATTTTAATTCAAACATGGTCTTCCTTGGATTATCTCCATCAAATTCATGCCTTATCCTATTCATACATTTCTTAAATTTCCACATAATAGAGAGATCGTGACATTTTACCATAATCTTTATTAGCATTTTGTGCCTCGAGACTCTATTGACCTTGATTTATCTTGGCCTTCCAGGCCTCAACCAATTAAAGTTCAACCTAATTATCTTTTCAAGCATACCAAGCCTTCAAGAATCAAAATATTTATGGACTTAAAAAATCTAAGGATGATCCTATTTGTATCCTTCTTCCTATACCACATATTCCTCCTTTATATGTTTTTCTTCCACCTTATATTTCTTCTATGCATCTTGCTCTGTAATGTTCCTATTATAAAATAAATCATTAATAAAACTATTGTTAATGGGAATATTGATTTATTATATCTCAAACCCATTTTTGTTTTGAATTCCAAAGTTTGTGTCGTCATCAGCTATCTTTGTACACCCTCAAAATTTTTTCCCTGATGGGTATTTAAGCATGGCTTGTAGGTTATCGTTAGGTATGCATTTCAGATTAATTCTTTGTACTATGAATTCTAGTTGGGATTCTCTATTGTTCATTATTTTGGAAGTGAAAGATCTTCCCTACTTTGCTATTCTAGTTTTGATGGTATTCAACCCTCACCCTATTCTATCATCTATAACACTGTGCTTGAGTCTTTTCAAATCAGAAAACCATCTGTTGGAAAATATTAAATTAGAAGTTATTCATGTTCAAATCTTTGATCTTTTTTGGCTTTGTCTAATAAATTTGGAATTCATAGTTCATGGTGCATAATTGAACTCATCTCCCAACCATACCCCAACTGCATCTCACAAACATTTAGTGCAACTTCCATTCTACAACTCTATCCTTTGTACAATATCCAAATCCAACCATACTACTATAAGCTCACTGTATGACTTTCATATCTCTATCATACGACTTCCATATATCATCCATAAAGCCGTCAGTATCTAGTGTATGGTTGCACCCCTTTGTTTACTGTACTTTGTTGACACACTGTATGACCTTGAGAAATTTGTACAAACAATATTTTCTCTTTCCCTATCCTACTGTATGGCTCTAGTTTGACCATACACCCTCCTCCTACACATCATATGACTCATATAAGTGTTGGCTAGTCTACCATAAATGCTCCATGCAACTATGTGTCTCACCTCATTATTATTGCTCGACTGTAGATACCTAGGCAGGAACATTATAGTGTTATCAGAGCTTTGATCCTACTAGCCTGTGGATAGTGAATGAGAGTTTATAGCTAGAAAAGAAGAAGAACCCATTCAATTGATAGAATGGTTGTCAAACAGAAACCTATAGCTACTAAACTTGTGGCACTACTAAGAGAACTTGCTAGGAATCAAACACAAATCAATGATACTTAGCAACTCATGTAAGAGACTCTCAAGAAGTTGGTAGACAATAAAATATCTAGAGAACAAAATGATCACAGTGTGGACTTGGTGTCAAGTAAAAAAAACCCTCATCCAACACGCTCTCAACCTTCCATGGCGTCCTTTCCCCCCATGGACAGAAGCACCACATAGAGGGAAACAACTAACCTTTGAAGAAATGCAAGAACAATTGAGGGAAGATTGGAAGAATGAAAATTTAGAGGAAGATATATCTTACAAAGATTATGTAGATCTAAGAATGAAATACTCAGGAGGTGGAAACAGAGGATATTTTAATGACAATTTCAGGAGGAAGTTGAGTAAAGTAAATTTGTCTCCATTTGACAGATTCGGATCCATATCTATACAAGCATGGTAATGAAGGTCGATACTTACTTCTAGCTTAATCCCATGCCAGAAGAAGCAATTAAATTTGTGGCATTACACTTGGAGGGAATAGTGCATGAATGGTGGAATCACAACACCATAACACTAGGGCATGACCAAATAAATACTTATGCAAAATTCACTAAGAGATTGATGGATAGATTTGATGGTAAAGATCTAGAAATCAATTTCAAAGATTTGGTACAGCTAAGACAAACTAGATCGGTCGACTAGTACATTGTGGAATTTTAGAAACTCTTTGTTTATGGACATTTTTGAAAGAAAATGGATAATGCTCTTCATGGATGAATTGAAAAAACCAATGAAAGGTTGGGTAAAGGGATTCAATCATGCCACCCTGTCAAAGGCCATTAAGAAGGCATGGAGTATGGCATCATCATCGACATCATCTGCACAAAGTTACTCACATTCTAAACTATCAGTGTTTTTGAGGGACAAAGATAATAAAGCTCCACCCAAGAAGTTTTCATTGGATGAAGCTACCAAATGGGAGCTTCGAAGGAAGAAACTATGTTTCAACTACAAAGGACCATGAGAGCCTAGGCATAGATGCCTCAAAAAAGGAAAGATCCACTACATTTAGGGCATGCCCAATGATGAGGATGAATAGGAAGAAATACCTACTGAAGAAAACCAACATCATGATGATACCAACATAGTTTGTTTTAACTACATGGAAAAACTTACATCATTGGTATGGCACATAGGAACTATCACCTTAGTTGGTAGCATAAGGTGCACCATATTTCATGTACGAGGAACCCTTCAAGGACAAAGGGTTATGGTGATGCTTGATAGGAGAGCCACTCTAAACTTCATAAAATCATCTCTAGTGAAATGAAGAGTTATACCTATGGAGACGCACATAGGATTTCAGGTCAAGATTGCTAGAGGAACTCTTCTATCCTGCACACACCTTGTTCCTCATTTAAGTATCACAATGGTGAATCACATGGTGACCAAGGATTTCTTCATAGTGGACCTTGATGGCATGGAGGCTATTTTGGGCATATAGTGGATGGAGACACTTGATGAATACACTCAAAGCTTCAAATGAATGAATTTCACTTTTGTTGTCAATGGAAAAAAGCAAGTTCTCTACAAAATGAAAAATGAGGGTCTGAAGGAAGTTTTTGGGCATCAGATGGAGGCAACTTTTTGACATGATGACATTGCTTGGGCTACACATTTTTTTGTTTCAATAGAACCTATAAAAAGGAAATAGACACCTCCCCAGGATGATGATCTCCTAAATATTTGAGTAAACATGATAAAGTTTTTATAGACATTCCTCCCAGCATACCACCTTATCAAGGGTTTGAACATGTTATCAAGTTGGAAGTAGGAACCAAGTCGGTCATAATCACACCATATTTCCATCCCAAGAAATTTAAAGATGATTCAGGAAATTCTAGAGAAAGGATGGATCCATCTTAGTTCTAACCCTTTCATGTCATCAGTGGTATTAGTAAAAAAGAAGGATGGGACAATGTGCATGTATGTGAACTACCATGCATTGAACAAAAAATAATAAAGAATAGATATCTCATTCCAAGGATAGATGAGTTGCTAGAAGAATTGCATGGTGCAATATACTTTTCAAAAATAGATCTCCACTCTGAATACATCAGATCTGCATGAGGGAGGAAGACATGGAAAAGATGGCCTTTCATTGTCACTACAGGCATTATGAGTTCTTGGTCATGTTGTTTAGATTAACAAATGCACTTGCTACATTCCAATCATGCATGAATCACATCTTCAACAAACAATTACATAAGTACTTATTGATATTTTTTGATGATCTTCTTACTTATAGTAGGACATGGGAGGGGCACCTGAAGAATCTGGATGAAGTCCTAAGGATCATGAAGGAGCAATCTTTTTTCACCAAGAAATCTAAGTGTGAATTTGGTATGATTGAAATATTGTACTTGGGGCATGTGTTCAGTAAATATGGAGTTCAAGTTCATCAGGAGAAGATTCAGGCTATCTTTGATTGGCCTCCCCCAAAATCACTCATGGATTTGTGAGGGTTTTTTGAACTATGTAGTTATTACCAAAGGTTCGTTAAAGGATTCTCTTAGCTTAGTGCACCCTTAATGAATTTGACAAGGAAGGGGTCTTTCTAGTGGAATGAAAAAGCACAACTCACTTTTGATAAGCTAAAAGAAGCAATGAGAACTTGTCATGTACTTGCATTACCTGATTTCACTCGATCATTCATTTTTGGAGTGTGACACATCTGGAGAAGGAATTGGCATGGTACTGATACAAGATAGACACCCCATAGCTTATGAGAGCAGAAAGCTTATGCAAACCAAATGCTTATATTCCATCTACGACAAAGAGATGTTGGCCATCATACATGGACTAACCAAGTTTCGATAGTATTTGGTGGGTGCCAAGTTTGTTATTCATATGAATCACAATAGTTTGAGATATTTTTTGGAGCAACGAGATTTGAACAAAAGACAACAAAAATGGGTAAGAAAGGTTTAGGCTTTTGATTTTGGCATTGACTATGTGAATGGAAAGAACAATGTGGTTGCAAATGCCTTGTCCAAGAAACCTACCATCTGCTCACTAAACCATATTTTAGCTTACTAGAAGGTACATTTGTTGGTAGAATATTCCAAAAACACACTTTCCTATGAACTAATGGATGACATCACCTAGGATGATCGGTACAAAGTGGTGGATGACATCATTTATTATAAGAGTTAGATATTTTTGGTGCCAAAATCTAAATTAAAGAAAAAAATCTTGAAGGAGGTACACGAATCACTCTTGGTAGGACACCAGGCTTCCTCAAAACTTAGAAAAGTCTTAAGGAGAGGTTTTCATGGAAAGGACTTAAAGGAGATGAATTTTAATATCTAAGAGAGTGTGTGGTTTTCCAGTAGAACAAATTTGAACATACTCTACCTACCTGGTTATTGCAAACTCTACCGATTCCAAAACATAAGTGGGAAAGTATCTCAATAAATATCATAAATAGACTTCCCAAGGTGAATAGAAAGGATTGTATTTTTGTGGTGGTTGATAGATTGACCAAGTACACACATTTCTTCACCATTCTCTCATATTTTTAGGCTGCACAAATTGCCGATCTATTTTTTGGAGAAGTCTTTCTTTTGCACATGTTACCCCGAAACATTGTCAGTGATTGGGATGGGTGATTTATCAGTATCTTCTAGATAGAACTATTTTAATTGGTAGGGACACAATTGTCACCAAGTACTAGTTACCACCCTTAGATAGATGGGCAAATAGAGATTGTAAACAAGTGGCTTGAAGGTTACCTTCAAAATTATGTTTTGGCACAACAACGGGCATGGGTCAAGTGGATACACCTAGGAAAATATTGTTACAATACCATGTATCACATGTCCATTGGGATGGAACCATTCAAAGCTTTGTATGGGTACAAACCTCTCTCCTTCATCGACACAATGCTAGGAGATAGTCATGCACCAAGGGAAAGTGACTAGCTTCAGGAGGGATAGGACATCATACGATACTGGAAGGAAAACTTACAACAAGCACAAAATCAATAGAAGATGTACACTAACAAACATAGAATGGAGAGGATTTTCAAAGTAGGAGACCTAATTTATCTTAGGCTCCAACCATACCAATAATCTTCATTAAACAAAAAGGGAAAAGAAAAATTGAAGCCATGATTTTATGGCCCCTATCGTGAAGTTTGTCACATTGAAGAAGTCTCCTACGAGCAAGAACTTCTGGAGGGGAGCCATAATCATAATGTCTTTTATGTTTCATGCCCAAAGAAGGTTGTAGGGAAGAATGTCATGGTAGCCATAGACCTTTTTTTTCTCAATGAAGTAAATCTCATTCTATAAGTAGTTGAGATCATCAAATTACGTGAGAAGGCTCTACAAAATTGCATGGTGAAGGAATATTTGGTGTGTTAGAAACACTTGCCATTGGATGACGTGACTTGGGAGGTCGAGCACATTCTTTAGCACCTAACATAGCATTTTCTTGAGAACAAGAAAAGTTTGGGACAGGATGATTGTAATGTTCTTGTTATATAATAATTCATTGATCAAACTATTTTTAATGGGCCGACTAATTTATTATATCTCAAACCCATTTTTCTTTTGAATTGTGAAGTTTGTATCATTGTTGGCTATCTTTTTTCACCCTCAAAAAGTTTTCCTTGATGGGTATTTAAGCACGGCTTGTAGGTTACCATTAGGTATGCATTTTGGATTATTTCTTTGTACTACAAATTCTAGTTGGGATTCTTTGTTGTTTTCCATTTCAAAAGTGAAAGATCTTCCCTACTTGGCTATTTCAGTTTTAGTGGGATTCAATCCTCACCCTATTTTGTCATTTATAACACTTCACTCAGGTCTAGAAAATCAAAGCACCATCTATTGGAAAATATTAAATTAGAAGTTATTCATGTTCAAATCTTTGATCTTGTTTTGTTTTGTCTGATAAATCTAGAATTCATAGTTTATGGTGCATAACTAAACTCATCTCCCAACCATACCCCAACTGCATCTCACAAACATTTCGTGCAACTTTCATTCTACAACTCTACCCTCTATACAATCTCCAAATTCAATTGTAATGTATGCAAGCTCATCATATGACTTTCATATCTCTACTATACGGTTTCTATATATCATCCATATGCCCATCCCTATCTACTATATGGTTGCACCCCTTTGTTCACTATACTTTGTTGACACACTATATGGCCTTGAGAAGTCTATATGGATAGCATTTGGTCTTTTCATATCCTAATGTACAGCTCTAGTTTGATCATACACCCTCCTCCTACACATCATAAAACTCATATAAGTGTTGGCTAGTCTACCGTGCATGCTCCCAACAACTATGTGTCTTACCTAATCACTATTGCTCAACTATAGATACCTAGATGGAACATTACATACTCCTATTATATCTTAACCTATTGTGGTTCCTTTGGTTCTTCCTTCTAAAGAAAAAAAATACCCTATATATTTATTGATACAATACTTCTTAAAATATCTAGTAAGACCAAATGTAAGTGACAATCTTGTGGTCATCATTGCAAGCATTGAGAAGAGCTCATGAAAATTCTTCTTAAAATATTTCTTCACCTCCTCATGATTCACTTTTCTTTGATCAACCCATGCTTGAGCCTATGGAGGATGTGAATTTCAAAAAAATTAAAATTAATAAACATGCAAATAGTAATCCTATCTTGGATTCAGTTACAATTAATCTTGATAATTATTTACCAGCTATGCTTTCAAAACAATTTCCATCACTCTTAGTAATGAATACAATGACCTATATTCACAGTATGGTCCTTGTTTGGAATTGGATATCCTTCCTTATGGCATGCCTGATGTTGCTCTTTTTGTGATTTTCCCACCTTCCCTAAACATTAAAGGTCAATATTTGGGGTAGGAGATATGCTTGATAAGCTCCTCTTGTTCAATGGATTTTGTGTCTTTTTATCATGTCATAATGTTCTTCTCTAATGATGTGTTTCTTATTTTTTGAGATTTCTTTAAAGAATCCTTATTTCTTAGTTGGTGCAAGGTGATAAGGAATCAAAAATGTCATGATGATTCTTCTATGTGTACCTTAGTTCTTCTATATTTTGTTACATTTTATGTTGTACATGCTCCATTATTCATAAATGTGTTGGAATTACAATAGGAAAGGTAAACTCTAAGGGGGGTAGGGGGGTGAATCAATGCTTTAAACTTTTACCCCATAAAACATTCACCACACATCCATCTCACATATTCAATAAGTAAACCAAAATACCATGTAAATCATATTCATCTAAAGTATGTAAACAAGTAAGCATTCACACATATATGACACAAGGTATGATTACATAGAAACCCTGCAATGAGAAGGTAAAACTGGGGTGGGGATGACACCCACAAATTTTCACTACTACAGTAATAAAGTGTATCCAATGAGGGTTACAATGTTTGATCATGAAACATGATCTACCCTATGAAATTTCTACCATGTTAAAAGCTTACAAAGACTATTAGGTCTTACCCTGTTAAAGGATTTCAACACCCTATTAGAAGTGTGCCTGGATAAAGGACTTCAACTCACAATACAGTTTATTAGGCCTAATCTATTAAGAGATTTAACTAATTCACCTATTAGAATGTCTCAAAAATGATCCTGTAATTAGCACTCAGATGCTTGATGACAGATCAACTCCATACTTTTGTGTACTTGATCCTTCTTGATCAGATACCTCTCTGATATTCACTGTTTCCTTCCTTTGTTCTCCTTTAACTGATTCTATAATGCAATTTAGATCATAATACCTTGTCCAGGATGACTATCATGGTTTGTGCATGCAAAAATCTCCTTGATCATTCATTCATTCCTTTTCACTCATAAGAAGTTTAGGGATTTTCCTCTTTAAGAATACCTAAGTGTCTTAGGGTCAGGTATGAATCAACGATTGTGATTCATCCATATTGCCACTTAAACCTTTCCTTTACATGATTGGATGCATTTAATACATAGGGATTCCCACTTAAGATTCATCCTTATCAAAAAAATATCATAATTCAATCCTTAAGTCAGCCCAAAAATTGTTTACATAGTAGTTTGTGCCAATACAAACAACTATGACAAAACTGTGTTACTCAACATCTAAAGTCCCTGGTGCTCGGCACATACTATGACTTCAATACTATCACTTGACATTTGAATGACTCTGAATGCATTTCTTGCTCAGCTCCTAAATCACTCAGCACATTTTGTCTACTTCACACTTGAGTGACTCAGCACTCATTGTTTACTCGACATGCTCTAATTTACATATTGTGCTTAGTATATGTTACTTGTTTGGCATGAACTAAGTAAATGACTTAAGTGTCTAGAAACTCACTTTTCAAAACCAATCTAAGATTAACAATCTCCCTGTTTGACATGAGTGTCAAAAACACTTGGTCATACATTAGTACTATTATTCTTAAGTGCATAACATAAATGACTATTTGGCTTCTATACAAAATTTCAAAATATCAAAAATTTGCAACATGACTTATACCTCAAAAGCTCATAACTCCTCCTGAGTTGTTTGATCTATTCCATACTATACTCTATCAAAATCTTTCTCTTGCTAAGTAGATTTGCATCAACTGATACTCTTTCTTTGATTTCTTCTTGCTTTCTTGCTCTCCCACTTGCTCTTACTCCCCCATTCCTCCTATTTTCTCAAGTGCATCAGGTAGCTCCAGACCTCATGCGTTCTTCACCATTGATAGCTTGGAAAATAAATTTAAGGCTTTCAATTTGACCAAGTATGCTCATCCTCATTCTTGCAAAATATCTCAAAAATTGGTAGGTTTAGAATTTCATCCGCCTTTTGAATCACTTCATTTTGATAGGTTTAGGTTTCATCCTTCATCTGATATTACTACCTCAAGTTCATACATCCCCCCTCATCATTTTCGTGCAATGGAAAATGCCTTTTCTCCATCAAACCCTAAGAGTTATCATGGTTCAGAGTTCTCGACAAAATATGTAGATAACACTATAATAATTTCCAATGAGGAAGTCAAAGATACTTGGCTTGAATGTCAAAAGGGAGGAATTTTTATAGTTTGGAATGGTCCTCAGAAAGATTTTCCCCTTCTCTCTTACTGGCTAGAAGAAAATTGCAATGAATAGGTAAGTATATCACTTTTTAGATAGGATTCCTTATTTGCACTACTTGGATGATTCTGTTAAGAAAGAATTTATTTCAATATCTGAGTGCTTCTTTAAAGGTCATGTTGTTAAATTTGTAGATTGGTCCCATGATTTTAGAGTAGAAGGGTTAGATTTTATGATTCCAAATTGGTTTAATATCCAATCTTTACCTCCAGAGCTTCTCCAAATAGAGATACTTAGGTCTATAGGATCTGATCTAGGGGAGCTTATTGGTATTGACTCCACCTTTCAGTGTCACAACAATGTGAAAATGCTCATCAAAACAAAGTATAATCAATCAACATAGATGCAGAGAAAATTAATAACTAACAAAGCTACATATTATTTAAAACTACAAATCTATGAAGGCAAAATATCAGAGATTATAAGATTAGATGACAATAACAAAATTAGATTGAAGACTCTACCTCTCACTTCAAATTTCAATAGTAAATTCCCATGGATGAGAATCATGAGAAAAAGGAGTCAAAGGAATCTAGATCAGAACATCTCTACAACTTCTCATGAGAAGTTTGAGTTCCAAACATAACCATTTTGTACAAAAGGGACAGTCAGTAGAAGGACAAAAGATTCTCTAGCAGAAAAAGTTAAGCTTAAATCAGTCATAGTGGCTGACCATAAGGAGAAACTAGAATTGACAAATGATTTTAATTCTATCAAGAAATGGAGATCTAAAGGAGAGAAAAAAGCAACAAAAATTAGTAGGGGTCAAAATAAGATAGCAGAAGATGGCACAGTCAGAAAAAATAATGGAGACATAGAATCTTAGCATCTACAGGAACAACTGATATATAAAGAAAAGGAAAAGGAAAAATTCAACACCACTACAGCCAAGCATAAGGATATAGAGTTCCCACCTAATAATAAGTCTTCAGAGTTTAAGTCATACAAGTGAAGGTGCTAAACACAGAGTGATTTCAAAATTACAGTAAGCAAAAGCTACATGGGACAATAAAGAGGGAAATATAGAGGACAAAGAGAATTATTTGTTATTTGATTCAAATGGGAAAAATGAAGAGGAATATAAAATCCAAAAGGAAAATAACCAAATGGAGAATTGTCATTTGCAAGAGCTTGATGACAAAATAGTAACTCTCATTACTAATAGCTTACACAAGTTTTGGCAAACTCTAGTTGCCTCAATAAATTCACCATTTACCCCAATTAGCAATCAAAAGGATAAGTAAATGAATACAAAGAAAGTAGACAAGTTTCTAATAAAGGAATTTCATGATTTCTTGAACAATGATAGTATCTTAGATCCAGTAGTGGAGAATTTGAGGATATCAAAATTAGAAGAAGATAGCCTTAATCATTTATCTGATGAATTAGTTCAGTTTTTAGCTTTGAGAATATTGATAAAAGCATTGATGCTTAGGAGGATTTAATTTAGAGAATCCTCAAATTAGGTAGGAACAATTACAATTGTGAAGATCTAAGAAAAGATCTATTAAACATTGAGAACAAGGATAATAACATGAGTCAATCTCAAATAAAAGAGCAATGAATAGTTGTGGAACAGAAGGAAAATGATATAAGCAATGACAGCAAAGTGGGATCATATTCAAATTTAGGGAAGCATTCTAGTATCATAAATTAGATATTAAGAGAACTCAAAAATAAAGAAACCGAAAAGAACTCTTGTGATAAGATTATTGTTGTTTAGAATGTGAAAACAAATTTAGACCAACTTGAGATTCATATGAACCAAGAAGGTCTTAAATCACCTATATGCAGCAAAGTGAAAGGTAAAAGAGTTAGAAGATCATTAAAGAAACCCAGGGAAGCAGATGGGCAAAGTAAAGAACAACAAAAGATAGATCAGTTATTTAAAAATGGGAAGGGGAAGTTCCTTCCCGAGGAGGTATGAAGATCACAACATGGAATACTAGGGGTCTTAATACCCCTAGCAGAAAAATGTTATTAAAACATAACCTTAAATCCTTTGAATCTAATATTGTTCTAATTCAGGAAACTAAATTAAATAAGTTAGGAGGAATTAAATTAGATAAGATGTTAGGTCTCTGGAATTATATATTTCAAGATTCAATAGGGGCTTTAGGGGGTTTAGGTATCTTTTGGAACCCTAGGAAGGTTTCCATAGATATTCTAAACATCAGTAATAACTGGATTGGTGGTAGTGTCTAGAGTTTAAAATTAGATCTTAAGTTTATTCTCATCAATGTCTATGGTCCAATTAGCAATCTCAATAAAAAATTAGTTTGGGAAGATATTGGCTTATTTATGAATGATCTTAAGGGTAGCCTATTTTTATTAGGGGCAGACTTTAACACAATTTTAGATATTAATGAAAAAGTAGGTGGAAATCAACAATTATCACAAGCATCCAAAGACTTCAAAGAATGGTGTGAGTCTCATAACATGATTGATATACTGATCAGCAATGGGATGTTGACATGGAATAATAGGAGGAAGGATTTTTCTTACATTGTTGAAAAACTTGATAGGTTCTTGATTAAAGGTGACCTGGATGTTAATAATCCAAATTTTCAATCCTCTATGTTGTTGATTGTTGGGTTTGATCATTTTCCAGTTAGATTTGAATTTTTAGAGCCACATAAACTTGCTAGGAATCCATTTAAATGTGAGAAAATGTGGTTTTTAGACCCCAGTTTCATCAATAATATTAAAGAATGGTGGGCACAAGACAACTTTGAAGGTTCAAAGATGTTCAATTTTATCACCAAAATGAAGATGCTTAAAGAATTTATCTTAGATGGAATAATGAACACTTCAATAAAATCTTTAAAGAGAAATTAGATATAGAAAAGAAATTAAAAGATTTAAACTCAGAAGTAATTAGGAAAGGTATGAACAATGACAGCTATTTGTTAGAAAAAGAATTATTAGCAAGGCAAGAGGATATACTATCCAAAGAAGAGATTTTTTGGAGACAAAAATCAAGAGAGGGATGGTTAGATGAAGGGGATCAAAATACGAAATTCTTCCACAATTCCACTTTATATAACAAATCAAAGTAAAATAACATGTATCAAAAATCACTTGGGCATTCTAATTGATAAACCAAGTGAAATTGTGGATACCTTCGTAGAATACTTTTAGAATAGTTTAAAAAATTATGAAGGATCAAATAGAATAGAACAAGTTAATCTTCTCAAAGTAATCCCAAAAATTGTCACAACCAAAGATAATAGGGTTCTACATAAACTCATCACCTTGGAAGAGGTCAGGATGGTAGTCTTTGATATGAATCTGGATAAATCCCTTGACCCAGATGGTTTTTAGGCCTTGTTTATTCAAAAATGTTGGGATATTATAGGTATAGATCTTTGGAAAGTGATTGAAGCCTCAATAAATGGGGGTGCCCTTTTACCAAAAATCAATCATTCCTTTCTCACTATGATTTCCAAAAAAATAGAACCTGAGACCCTAGGAGACTTTAGACCGATCACCATTTGTAACACTATTTACAAAAAAATTTCCAAAATCTTAGCAAATAGACTTAAGGGTATTCTTCTTAGAATAGGATGGAGGAACAAACAAGATTTGTACCAAGTAGATCCATTCTTAATGGCATAATTACCATTCAAGAGACAATTCATTCTACTTGTATAAACAAAGAGGCATGCATTTTCATAAAATTGGACATTCAAAAAGCATATAACATGGTTGATTGGAGGTTCCTATGTAAGGTTCTTGAAGCTTTCGGGTTTTCTCATCAATGGATCAACCTCATTTTCAAATTCATATCCACTCCCAAAATCTCAATTCCCATTAACAGAATGCTAGAAGCTTTTTTTGATATATCAAGGGGTATCGGACAAGGAGACCCATTATCTCCCTCACTTTACATCATCATGGAAGAGGCATTTGGGAGAGCAGTGGCTGATGCGCATAAGAATCAAAAGATTTTAGGCATTACTATTACTAGAAATATGCCCAACATTACTCATCAACAATATGCAGACAATACCATCTTGCCTAGAAAAAGTATAGATGAAGAGGCTCTTGGCCTAAAAACCATCATTAAAGCTTATATGGAAGCCTCAAGGTAGAAAATAAATGAGTTCAAATCTAAGATTTATTTTATAAATACAAGATCTGATATAGAACATCAAATATGCAAGATCATGGGATACAAAAAAGGTTTATTCCCTTGTAAGTATTTGGGAATTGCCTTAGAGAAAGGACTAAAATCTAGTAAGGTATGGTGCAATACCTTGGAAAAAATGGATACAAAGCTTAGTAGTTAGAAGGATAAATGGTTGACAAAGGCAGGAAAAAGTACCAAGATCAAATCAATTTTATCTGTCATTCCTACCTTCCCTCTATCATGTCTCCCTTTATCCAAGAGGAACCTCTTTAAATTTGAATCTAAACTCCAAAATTTTCTTTGGAAGGATTGTGAAGAAGACAAAAAATTGGCGCTCATCAAATGGGAGAACATTTTTAAACCTAAGGATTTGGGTGGGTTAGGTGTCAAAAATTTACAATGGCAAAATGAAACCCTAGGTGTTAAACTAATTTGGTGTCTCTATAAGGAAAGAAAGCATAAATGGGCTAAGATTCTATACAATAAATATCTCAACGTGGATGATCCCCTATCAATTTTTAGGGTGAAAAAACCCTCATAGAGGTTCTGAGAGTTGGAACTTTATGATAAAGTGTCACCCTTTGGTTTGTAAGTATTTAACTTGGGACATAGGCAAGGGCGATGAGGCATTATTTTGGAAAGATTCTTGGGACAAGTACTCCCCTTTACAACATAGCTTTTTCCCTAAGAATCTCAAAGATAAATTAATTAATCTATGGGGAAATAGATTCTATGTCTACAAGGCAGTGGTTAATTTAGAAGGTGAATCTAAATGGATGTGGAAACCTCTGGATGGAATGGGTGTGGATGCTGAGATGATTAAAGATTATGAAAAATTATTAGAAGATAGGAGGATTAAGCTATCAGAGAAGAAAGATGAACTTATTTGGGCAGCTTCAAATGATGGGAAGTATAGTGTGAAAAGTAGATATAGGGTACTATTAGATTCTCAAAATGGGACAAAGTGGATATTCTGCTAAAACTCTGTTAGGATTCTGCATGCCTTCCAAAAGCAAGATTCTTTTTATAGTTGGCTTTCCAAAATAGAATCCTAACCATGGACAGGTTATGTAAACTTGGTTTTCAAGGTCCTTCTAGATGTGTATTATGTAAACAAAATGGTGAAGACACGGATCATCTTTTATTTAAATGTCTTTTTTTCCCAAAGATGTTGGGAATGGCTCAGGCACATCTTGGGGTGGGCAACACCTTTCCCAAAATATTTTTCTAAACTCCTTAAGGGATGGCCTACTAACCTAGCGAAAGGCATTTATAATAAACTATGGAACATTTGTCCTTCCATATTGGTATGGGAAATATGGAAGGAAAGGAATTGGCATATTTTTTGTAGCTTAGAATTGAAGCCTGAAGAGCTAATAATAAAAATGAAAGCCAACATAGTTGAAAAAACTAATTTGCATCTTAGGAATGCTCAGAAAGAAGAAGGCTCCTTCTCTATTTGGGATGGGAAAATGAAGAAAAATAGGTCTAACTTGATTAATCCTCCTCTGTTCTATGTGAAGACTAGTAAGGAGGCAAGAGAGAATTGTATATGGTCACCTCCTCTGAAAGGATGGGCTAAACTCAACTTTGATGGTGCTGCTAGAGGTAACCTAGGCACAACAAGTATTGGATGCATCATTAATGATGATTCAGGTCATTAGGTAGCCAAAAAAGCCATGTCTATTCAACCAACTTCCAACAATCTATCAGAATTAGAGGCATTGAACCAAGGACTACAGTTGTGTCATAAGTTAAATTTATCAAAAGTTATCATAGAAGGAGATTCACAGATTATCTTAAATGTGATTAGAAAATGAACAACCCCTAATTGGGTACTTAATTCTAAGTTAGAAGAAGTTCTCATGCTTCTAGATAAGTTTTTAGATAGCAAGATTTGTCATATTTTTTGGGAAAGTAATCAGAAGGTGGATTATTTAGCAAATTTGGGGGCAGAGGGGGTCAATTCCTTGAGTATCAAAGATATATCAACTATTCCTAGTTAATAATGGTAATTGATTTTAGAGTCACCTAGCATATTTGATCCTTGAGATCCATCCTCATATTTATTTATAAAGATTTATATTTACAAATATATATTTACACACACACACACACACACACACACACACACACACACACACACACACACACACACACATACACATATATTTATATATACACTCTTGTAATAATATATAATACCTTTTTTATATCTGATCTTCAATTTATTTATGATGGTTCCTTTCTAAATTTTCTAACTTTATATCCTATTGTATCTTTAGTAGTGATATTTTAACCAATTTTTATTTTGCTTGTTTCTCATCATGAAGTTGGATGGGCCATTCATTTACCCCTATCTACTCTGCTAGTTTTAGCCTTTTACCCATGACCTAATTATCATTTAATAGTTAAGGCCAACTCATGCTTAGATTATTACGTGTGACATCATTTGATGTCATCACAACAAAGTGTGCTTCTAGGACCTTCTTTCGCCTTTGTCTTTTCTTGGATGTCACCTTCTATCATTTCCATTTGGTGATTTCTTTCCCTGAATATGGATTCAAACATCAGTGTTTATCATGCTTCTAAAAATTGAACAATGGCATTTTGTGGAAATGTCAAACTGAAGAGATGGAACAAAATTCTTAATCTGGTGGATGACATGACTAGGATTTCTATAAGCAGAGCCATCAGTAAGGGGGTTTTCAATTACCAATTTTCATAGAGGACTAACTATGATATTATTAGCTCTTTCATTGGTTGCATGGCAAGAGCAAAGGTTGAGGCAGGGGCCATTATTAGACTCTATTGTGACATCTTTGATCTAGTATGGAGGAAGGGTTTGCATAGATGAAAAATTATGAATTCCTTTGTCAGAGAAATATATGAATCTTCCTCTGGGGTCCCCCAAATTAGAAATAAATTATCATCGTCCTTCATTGGTAATCCACAAAAACTATGCCTTTTACCATGAATGGCCCAAGATGAAGGCAAGCACTCAATTTCTACTTCATTGGAGAGAAATTGTTGTGGATGAAAGAAAAGCATGGTTAACAAATTACCTCAATTTGTTCAATGCATATATTCAGCCAGGAGTGGTCTTCGACAATCTTGATGCCCTAAACTTCTACACTCTGAATTTGAAGAAAACCAACAGGGCTAAATTTGACTTTGAATTCCCTCTGAACTTCTATGTGGAGAATCCTAATGATATCCCCAAAGTCATCATGTTGTATTGGAAGTAAGGTGTTATGTCTGATGTCCTTTCGAGAATTTTTCTCTATTTTTGAGAAAGGGTTAGAAAACATGGAGTACATATTTATCATATAGATCATTGTTTATATGTAGGCTATATGTAATGGTCAATATGTTATGAAATTTCATTGTATGAACTTTTGATCTTAAATTTAAGTAGCTTATAGATTTAGAAAAATGGAGAAATGGACTCATTTAATATCATGTATATATATTATGTTGAATACAAGAAGTTTGGTTTATCTTATTGCCCCTTTGAGGTATTTTAGGTATTTTTATTCATATCTTCTGATTTCTATGGTTGGTATGCTCTAATTATGGTAGGATCTATAACTATATTAGATTTTAGGAATTTATAGTGGATCTCAACAATTTTCTTTGTATCTAGTCCTTAAGACAGATATAGTGATCTATGCTTGTTAAATGGTTTGGTTCTTTTAATTTCTCAAATTATCGAGATAGGTAATTTGTTATTTGCATCATAGGTTGATTATGTGTTTCAATGCTATGTATTAAGGGCAAGTTATGATAATGTAATAACAAAGAATCAACATCATGACTGCAAGCAATAAGTACAAAAGTAATGTATGTTGTTTAGCAGGATTTCATCATGTTTTTCTAAATATGTTTGAGCTCATCTAGGGTGTTATCTAATTCAATTGATAGTATTGCTTTGACCTATATTTAACATTCTGGATAATTGTTTGAGTATTGGATAAGTGATATCGGTGAGGGTTTAATTTTTATGCTTGGTTGCTGAAGTATTCATTGAGTTGTTACAGTATGAAAGAATAGATCCTTAGATTTTATAAAATTCCTCTAGTTGGGCTAATCCAAAGGATGGTATGTAATAGTGTGGGGGTCTAATTTTGATGCCTTGATTATTAGAAGTGAGAATGGGTGGTAGTAGAGTACCCCATACCACCTAGCATTACTCTGAAATAGGAAAGATTTTGATATTATGTAGATAGATGGTTTTGGCTTGATTGTCTCTTCCTTTCAAATGGCTCTTAATAGTGGATCTGTAGCCAATGGTAATTTTATTTCAAGTTTGAGTCTCGATTTGAATTTCCATTGGAGGCTTACAAAGAAAATTTATTTTATGTTTTATTGTTTTATTTAGGGCAAGTTTTTTTTCTTTTTTTTTGATAAGTTTAGGAGAGAATTTTAGTTAATTCTTGATATAGTGTAGAGCTATGGTATTTAAGATGAGGTTTTTTAAATATAAATTTAGATTTAAATAGTGTCTTAGTTTAAGGAATTTTGTAATTTTTATGATTAACCAATTTGATTGGCAAGATGGTTAGACAGGAAAGCTCATACTTGGCAACTATGCAAGAATGTAACGAATGTGATGGGGCTTCGTTAAAAAAGTTTGTAATGTTTCAAAGAGCTTTACTCTCAAAGAATTGTATGTAAATTTGATCTTTATATGCAACAAGATTAATTTGATTGGGGTTTGCCCCTTTTACCTTGTAATAATATAGGACCATGGTCTCAGGTTAGACTGGAGGTTTTCTTTCCCCGTTCTTTCCTACCAGTGCCTGTTTGAATGGTGAAACTCTATTGTATATATTTATTTTTATTAATAATCAATCATTATGGCCATTGATCATTTATCAATCAAATAAATAAATAAATTAAAACTACAATCCATCTATATACACTAATAAATTAAATCTATCATTTATGATACGCTGATAAATTAAAACTCTTAATTAAATCTACATCCATATAGATACACTAATAAATTAAGACTATCATTCATATAGATACAATAATAAATAAAAACAACCATTCATATAAATACACAAACAAATTAAAAATGTCATTTATATAGATACACTAATAAATTAAAACTACAATTCATCTATAAACACTAATAAATTAAATCTACCATTTATTATACATGATAAATTAAAACTCTCAATTAAATCTATCATCCATATAGATACATAATAAATTAAAACTACCATACATAAAGATACACTAATAAATTAAAACACTTAATTAAAAATTAAAACTACTATCCATAAATATATACTAATAAATTAAAACTCTCAATTAAAATTTTCATACATATAGATAGACTAATTAAAACTACAATCTATTTATTTACACTAATAAATTAAAAATGTCATTCATATAGATAGACTAATAAATTAAAACTACAATCAATACAAATGTACTAATAAAATAAAACTACAATTCATTTATATACACTAATAAATTAAAAATATCACATATATATATACACTAATAAAATAAAACTACCATCCATATATATATACATTAATAAATACTCTGAAGTAAAATTTTAATGTATAAAAATATACTAATAAATTAAAACTATCATTCATATATATACAATTATAAATTAAAACAATCATTCATATAAATACACAGAAAAAATAAAAAACGTCATTTATATAGATATGCTAATAAATTAAAACTACAATCCATCTATATACACTAATAAATTAAATCTATCATTTATGATACGTTGATTAATTTAAATTCTCAATGCAATCCACCATCTATATAGATAGACTAATAAATTAAAATTA
Organism: Cupressus sempervirens; assembly: GCA_028749045.1. NCBI lineage: Eukaryota > Viridiplantae > Streptophyta > Pinopsida > Cupressales > Cupressaceae > Cupressus > Cupressus sempervirens. Next base: position 402,537,381 of record CM053788.1, read on the forward strand.
TCATCCATAAATATACACCAATAAATTAACACAATTTTAAAAAATTCTATTAGATATAGAGAGATCAAAAAAAGTTACATAGTTCTCCGACCACTACAAAAGAGGCAAAGCCTCAAACTGGAGCCATAGTAGCAATAGACTAGCTAGAAAACATCAAAGAACAACTAAAATCGAACAACACAAGGCTAGTACAAGATATCACAATACAGATCTACCCAAGTGGTCCAATCGAGTGGACCTTCCATCCAAACAATAGTCTTCCACTCCTGAATTTGGGACAGCATAAAGATTTCCTCCTTCCTGGCATTATGGTTCCTCTTAATAGCTTGGTTTAGCTTCCAACATGTGTGCTCAAACATCCGCAGAATATCCATAGTCTTTCACCACTAATATCCATACTTAAGTTTGTGAACAAAGAAAGTAGCCTGGCCATCTTTAAGAAATCTACTTAATTTTTCATTTTCAATTATCATGGTGGATTGCACTTGCAAGAAGATTTTAAAATGTGTGAGTTTTCAAAAAAACTTAGTAAGAACCCTTGGCTTACCTTGGTACGTTTCCTCATTCCTGCATTTCCAAATCTGCCAAAGAATGTTAGAGGACATCATATTCCAAAATAAATTAGCATCCTTACTAATCCCATTAATATGACCAGTAGCAATTTCAATGATGCTCACACTAATGGGATAGTAAATACCAAATAAATTCCAAATTTCTTTAGCAAAAAGGAAATCAAATAAGATATGTCTAACGATTTCAAGTAACCTGCAAATATTACAAATATCATAATGTTGATTATCTCTTCTAATAGGAAGTCTATCAATTAACAACAACCATTTAAAACATTGAATTTTAGGCTCACAAGGACCTTTCCAAATAGAATTCAGAAACTTATTCCAAACTTTAATATCAAAAAAACAATACCAGATTTTATTGACATGGGCAAGAATATCCTCATTATGACCAATATCCTTATAAATATTCTTAGCTTTAAGCTTATCCAAAACAATTTTGTCTAGCCACTTGCATTTAATGTATCTATAAGAGTCCACATGGAAGCTTGAGAAATTAAATTATAAATTTTTTTTTGAGATTGAGGTAAATTAAATTTAATCTTGAGATCTTCCCAAGGGATAAGAGAATCATGTTCGAAGATATCAGCAAATTGAGAAATACCAACTTTAGCCCAGGACTTGGCAGAACACCCCTGGTAGAAGGCTAGGGGTTCGTTATTCAGACTCAAATTCCACTAGATGGATCTCTCTCCATGAAGGTGACAATCATTATAAAAATCCCTATTGGTGATAAATTTTCAAACATGCTCCCAAGCTTGCCAGATGGATCTGAAAATAGGCGACCCTTGGACCACAACCGAGAACTTACCAACAATAAGGTCACATAAACGGAGATTTTTCCAAGATCTAGCCTGCTTGGGAAAAACTCTCTTAGTGTTGTGTCTAACAAGAAATTTCCAAGGACTATCACCCTCCATAGATTGAAAAATACATTTGGTGGAAAGCTCTATACCTTGCACCTTGAGATCTTTTAACCCCAACCCCCCAGGGACTTATCAGTATGGCATCAGTCCCATTTAACATCATGATACTTTCTATTGCCCTTGCCATCAGACCAAAGAAAATGCCTGATGGCCTTCTAAATTTTAGGAATTTGGTAGTGATTGAACATCCGAGTAGAGGAGTAATAAATATTATAAGAAGATAAAAGCTTTTGACAAACTTGAAATCTCCCAGCCAGAGATATCGATCTTTTATACCATTTATTAAGTTTATTCTCAATCTTGGCCTTAACCCAAGCCCACATGTCCTTGAGAGAAGGATCAATAGAATAGGGGATACCAAGATACTTGACTATATTTTTAGGGCCTCCCCATTGAAACTTGTGTTGGAAGAACCATTCAGGAGGTTGTTCAATCCAACCCAAGAAAATAGAATTAGCCTAGGAGATCTTAGCACTCGAGATGGTACAAAATAAGTCCAACTTAATTTGCAAATTTTTAAGGTTGTTGTCAGTAAGCTCAAAGAAGACAATAGTGTCATCAATAAAGTGACTATTTATAAGCTCTTCATTATTAGGTAGGTAAAGCCCTCTAACTTTCAGGGACAGAGTATCATCTCTAAGGATATAGTATAAAGCTTTAGTAGCAATAAAAAAAAGAGTAGGAGCTAAAGGGCAGCCTTGCCTGATAGATCGACTAAGAGGGAAATGGTTAGAAATAGAACCATTAATCCCAATTTGGGCACAAACATCAGTGGGCAAAGTTTGAACAACCATACAGAAGTACGAAGGAAAACCAAAAGACTACAACATCATGATAATGAACTTTCATTCAACTCTATCATAAGCTTTCTCAAAGTCAAGGAGGAGCAAAGTAGAGTTCTAATGAGAACATTTAGCCCAATCCATAGCTTCCCAAGTAGGAATAAGATTTTCCAAGATATATCTAACTATAATGAAACCAGTTTGGAAACTACTAACAAACTTAGGGAGAATTTGAACCAATCTAAGGGCTAAAACTTTCACTAAAATTTTATAAGAAACAGTGAGTGAAATAGGCCTCCAATTTTTTATAAGAGTTTTGTCCCCTTCCTTAGGAAGGAGTTTAATGATACCTCTGTTGATCTTAGGGCTAAGAGAACCCACACTAATGGCCTCATTATAAAGGTCAAACAAGTCCTTGCTGATCCAACTAAGGTTAGCCTTATAAAATTCAACAAAAAGCCCATCTAGCCCAAGGGCCTTGTCATCCTTGAGAGCTTTAATAGACCCCTTGATCTCTTCAATAGATATAGGGGTCAAAAGAAGCATAACATCTTCAACATCTAATTTAGAAGGAATAAGAGGTCTGCATTTGGATCTAATTTCCTCAGCCTCCAAGGAATCTTTAGATGAGAAAAGCTTACTATAGTAATCAGCAAAAGCCAAAGAAATACAAATAAGATCAAAGACTTCTTGATTATTAATAACAAGCTTGTTAATAGATTCTTTAATTTGTTTCTGCATAAGAAAATTAAAGAAAAATTTAGACCCTTGATCACCATGTTAGAGCCAGTTAATCCTAGAACGGATTCTAGCTCCATGAATTTTAGTTTGTTGGTGCTTGATAAGGGCATCCTTAGAAGCAATAGCTTAGTTCAAAAGATCTACATTAGAAGGGTTAGCTTGAACATTAAACTCAACAATTTGAAGGTTAGAGCAAAGCACCTTTTCAGTGAATCTAGTCCTTGGCACACTTTTGGCCTATGGTTTGTAGGAAAGCTTTCCAAGATGGGAGATTTGCCTTCCACTTGTCAATCATGAAAGAGTCCTTCATGTTAAAGAAGTTAATGTTCTTGATCAGATGCAAGGCACATAGAACATCGTCATCATGCAACAGCTTAGTATTCAACAAGAATTTGGAAGAGGTAGGTTTATGATAAACAAGATCAAAATTAATGCTAATACAGGTGAAAATAGGATGATGATCAGATAGGGTGGTGGCAGAAACCAAAACAACATTACTATTACTATTAGGAAGAAGAAAAGAAGTCTTTATTGCCATAAAAGCGATCTAATCTAGAATAGATCTTGGATCAACCTTGCTGAAAATTGCACCAACTATGCCAGATTTCAGGATGAGAGTCTTTAATGTTAGCTAGAGGGTCAAACAAATTTGTTGAGTTAATAAACTTAGACCAATGTAGATACTCATAATCCTTCCATCTTAACAGGTTGCCACCAATTTTATCCTTTTGGGACTCAACCATATTGAAGTCTCCTTTAAAAAACCAAGGAATATCAAGGAGAGTAGACAACCAATTCCAAAGGGAGATTCTATCCTTAGTATCATTAGGAGCGTAAATAGAGCAAAAAACCTATTTGTTTATTATTAATATTCATAGTAAACCAAATAGCCCTTTCACAGGGGGAAGCACCATTATCAATTAGAGCTTCCCTGACTTAGGATTAACAAGGACAACAATTCCACCTTTACCCCTGATATGGCTAGAGTAAAACTTAATGGCATCCTTCCAAATAAAATTAAGGCTGATATCAAGCATGAAACCAATAGCTTTAATTTCTTGCATCATAAACAAATCAATAGAGTTAAAGAATTTAAAACATGCTTAACAACATATTTTCTATCTCAAGACTCAAACCCTCTAACATTCCAGGATAAGCAATTCATTGAGACACATTGCAAAGGGTTTGGGACACATCTTCAATAGTCATGCTGGGACTACTACGAGCATCCCCAAAAATTTTATTAGCAAAATTTTTTTTGGACCTTGATGGCCTCCCATGCCTATTGGTGGAAATGGTGTCTAATTTAGGAGTCTCATCAAGGACTGACAACTCCATATCCATATTGAGATCAAAGAGAACTAACTCAGAAGCAGGAATGACTTCGAAAATATAACCATCCTCAATTTCCTTAAACACCTTTAGTGGATTCAGAGCGGGCCAAATAGCTTCAATGGAAGAAGCACGATGCTCAATCGTGACAACCCTTAGCGGGGGATTTAATATGGGATGAGAATCTGAATTAACATAATTGTATGTAAATTTGATCTTTATATGAGACAAGAATAATTTGACTAGGGTTTTCTCCTTTTACATTGTAATAATATCGGACCATGGTCCTGGATTAGACTGGAGGTTTTCTTTCCCCATTCTTTCCTACTAGTGCCCGTTTGAATGGTCGAGTGCTATTGTATATATTTATTTTATTAATAATTAATTATTATGGCCATTGGCCATTTATCAATCAAATAAATAAATAAATAAATTAAAACTATAATCCATCTATATACACTAATAAATTAACACAATTAAAAATTAAAACTACCATTCATATAGATACAATAATAAATAAATAAAACTATTCATATAAATACATAAACAAATTAAAAATGTCATTCATATAGATACATTAACAAATTAAAACTACAATCCATCTATATACACTAAAAAATAAAATCTACCATTTATAATACATGATAAATTAAAACTCTCAATTAAATCTGTCATTCATATAGATACACTAATAAATTAAAACTACCATACATAGAGATACACTAATAAATTAAAACACTCAATTAAAAATTAAAACTATTATCCATAAATATACACTAATAAATTAAAACTTTCAATTAAAATTGCCATCCATATAGATAGACTATTTAAAACTACAATCCATTTATATACACTAATAAATTAAAAATACCATCCATATATATACACTAATAAAATAAAATTACCATCCATATATACATTAATAAATTAATGCTCTAAAACTTTAATGCATAAAAATACAGTTAAAAATTAAACCTATCATTCATATAGTAATAATAATAAATTAAAACAATCATTCATATAAATACACAAATAAATTAAAAATGTCATTCATATAGATAGACTAATAAATTAAAACTACAATTGATACAAATGCACTAATAAAATAAAACTACAATTCATTTATATATACTAATAAATTAAAAATATCATCTATATATATATACTAATAAAATAAAACTATCATCCATATATATACATTAATAAATACTCTGAAAGTAAAATTTTAATGCATAAAAATATACTAATAAATTAAAACTATCATTCATATAGATACAATTATAAATTAAAACAACGATTCATATAAATACACAAATAAATTAAAAATGTCATTCATATAGATACACTAATAAATTAAAATTGCAAACTATTTATACACTAACAAATTAAAATTACAACCCATCTATATATACGAATAAGTTAAATCTACCATTTATGATACGAGGATAAATTAAAATTCTCAATTCAATCTACCATTTATATAGATACACTAATAAATTAAAACTATCATCCATAAATATACACTAGTAGATTAATACAATTAAAAATTAAAACTACCATCCATAAAGATACACTAATAAATTAAAACTATCATTTATATAGATACAATAATAAATAAAAACAATCATTTATAAAAATACACAAACAAACTAAAAATGTCATTTATATAGATACACTAATAAATTAAAACTGCAATCCATTTATATACACTTATAAATTAAATCTACCATTTATAATACATGATAAATTAAAACTCTCAATTAAATCTATCATCCATATAGATACACTAATAAATTAAAACTCTCAATTGAAATTGTCATCCATATAGATAGACTAATTAAAACTACAATCCATTTATATACACTAATAAATTAAAAATACCATTCATATATATACACTAATAAAATAAAACTATCATCCATATATATACATTAAAAAGTTAATGCTCTAAAAATTTTAATAAATAAAAATACAGTAATAAATTAAACCTACCATTCATATAGATATAATAATAAATTAAAACAACAATTCATATAAATACACAAATAAATTAAAAATGTCATTCATATAGATGGACTAATAAATTAAAACTAGAATCTATTTATATACACTAATAAATTAAAAATATCATATATATATATATATATATATATATATATATATATATATATATATATATATATATATATATATATATATATATATATATATATATATAATAAAACTACCATCCATATATATACATTAATAAATTAATACTCTGAAATAAAATTCTAATGCATAAAAATATACTAATAAATTAAAACTATCATTCACATATATGCAATTATAAATTAGAACAATTATTCATATAAATACACAAATAAATTAAAAATGTTATTCATATAAATACACTAATAAATTAAAACTACAATTCATTTATATACACTAATAAATTAAATATATCATTTATGATACGCTGATAAATTAAAATTCTCAATTTAATCTATCATCCATATAGATACACTAATAAATTAAAACTATCATTCATAAATATATACTAATAAATTAACATAGTTAAAAATTAAAACTACAATTCATATAGATACAATAATAAATAAAAATAATCATTCATATAAATACACAAACACATTAAAAATGTCATTCATATAGATACACTAATAAATTAAAATTACAATTCATCTATATACACTAATAAAAATTAAAACTACAATTAATTTATATACACTAATAGATTAAATCTATCATTTATGATATATGATAAACTAAAACTCTCAATTGAATCTATTATCCATACAGATACGCTAATAAATTAAAAATCTCAATTACAATTGTCATTCATATAAATAGACTAATTAAAACTATAATCCATTTATATACACTAATAAATTAAAAATGTCATCCATATATATACAATAATAAAATAAAACTACTATATATATATATATATAAGCACTCTCAAGTATAGCTTTAATCCATAAAAATACACTAATAAAGTAAATCTACTAATATATTAATAAATTAAAATTAGAATTCATCTATATACACTAATAAATAAAAATATCATATATATATATATATATATATATATATATATATATATATATATATATATATATATATATATATATTAGTAAATTAATACTCTCAAGTGAAACTTTTATCTATAAAAATACACCAATAAATTAAAACTACCATCCATATAGATACAATAATAAATTAAAATAATTATCCATATAAATACACAAATAAATTTAAAATGTCATTCATATAAATACACTAATAAATTAAAACCACAATCTAGTAGAATTAATTAAAACTAGTTATAGATCCACTAATAAATATAGATAAATATACTAATAAATTGAAACTCACTTAAAATTACGATCTATATAGATTTACTAATAAAGCAAAACTAGCATTCATATAAATACATTAATAAATTAAAATTCTCAATTAAAACTATCAATACACTAATACACTAGTAAACTAAAATTGCAAACTAGCATCCATATAAATACACTAATAAATTAAATCTACCATTTATAATATAGTGATAAATTCAAACTATCATCCACACACTAATAAATTAAAACTACTGAATTAAAATTATAATGTATATAAATACACTAATAAATTAAAACTCTCAATTAAAACTATCAATTATATACATACACTAATAAAAACTATCATACATATAAATACACTAATAAATTAAAACTATCATCCATAAAAATATATTAAAAAATTAAAACTATCATGTATATAAATACACTAATAAATTTAAATTGATTTATATTAATACATTAATAAATTAAAATTATCATCCATATAGATACATTACAAATTAAAACTTTCAATTAAAATTACCCACTCATATAGATATACTCATAAATTAAAACTATCATACAAATATATACACTAATCAATTAAAATTGTAATCAATATAAATACACTAATAAATTAAAAAAATACATACATATATACACACTAATAAATTAAAACTTTTAACTAAAACTACCATTTATATATATACACTAATTAATTAAAACTATCATCCATATCCATACTTTAATAAATTAAAATAGATACATTAATAAATTAAAACTCACAATTAAACCCATCATTCATATATACACTAACAAGTTAAAACTACCATCCATATGGATACACTAATAAATTAAAATTCTCAATTAAAACCATCATCAATATAAATACAATAATAAATTAAAGCTATTTATACAATAATAAATCAAAACTACCATTCATATAGATACACTAATAAATTGAAACTGTAAATTAAAATTATCATCCATATATATTTACATAAATCAAAACTATTATTCATATAGATACATTAATACACTAATAACATCCGAGATACATTAATAAATTGAAATTGTCAATTAAAACTATGCTAATAAATTAAAACTGTCGTTCATATATACACTAATAAATTAAAACTATCATCCATAAAGATACACTAATAAACTAAATTATCATCTCTATAAATAGACTAATAAATTAAAACTCTCTCATATATATATATATATATATATATATATATATATATATATATAACAAGACGTTCCCCAATGAAACTCAAAAAATTATATAGCTTGATAATCAACTTATAGATAATCTTAAATCAAAATCAAAGATTCATATTATGCTAGTTATTATTATATTATATTATGTTATATTTATTACAATTGATTTTTAAAAAGATTTAAACTTATTTCATATGTTTTTATCACTAAGTGTTCATTTATTTGTCACAATTGAACTAGAATTAGTATTTCTTATTTTTTAAATAATTAGTTATTTGGATGCGCCAAATCAAAATTGGTATTTGGGTTTTGTATTTGTCTTTTGACCCAAAATGATGATTTGTTGATTCCACCTTTAGAGGTGGAATTGAAATTAACAGTTTAGTGTGTGAGCTAATGCCCTTTGGAAGACCATTGATACCAGAGGAATAAGGAAAAGTAATGTCATCATTAGGATGAATCTCCACATTTGGGTATTTTCTAATTCTAGCTTTGTACAACTAAACATATGAAAAACATCTTCCCCATCAAATTTTAGGTTAACCAAATGGGTCCCAATCAGATTCCCAAAATCAAATTCTGAATTAATAAATCCATCATTTGATAGATTTCAGTATATGACACATATTGCATTTGCTATTTCCAATAGCCAAACAAGCCCTAATAAAATCTCACTTTAAGGAAAGAAATTTAAAAAATGAAAAAGAAATAAATATATCTTCAATTTGAAAATAAATTAATAAATAAAAAATATATGAAAAGACCTAAATAAAAAATTAAATATTTTAATAAATACATGGATAAACCTATTAAATTTATTTTATATAGAATACATTTTCAAATAAATGCATTAAAAAAAAAAAAAAACAATCATCAAAAGATTGCTTCCCAAATGTGCTTAGGGTGCCTTAGGGACGTTCCAATTTGGGGTGCTTGCAAACATTTGACACTCTCCGTGGATAGAAAAGTGGTAAATTACTAGGGTTCACTCAGTTATCTAGAGCTAATGGCACTACCAAATTCACTAAGGAACACTGCTTGGTTTGGCATTGATCGAGATCATTATGTCGATTTTAAACGAAATTGAATATCTCATAATAGAGATAGGTTATTGTAGGCATCAATATCATAGTCTTGTAGTATATGACAATTCGTTGATAAAAGATCACTGCCCAAATGTGCTTAGGGCACCTTGGAGACACTCTAGTTCGTGCTACTTGTGAATGTTCTAGGCTCTCCATAGACAAAACAATAGAATCACTAGGGTTCACCTGGCTATTTGGAGCTAACGGTTGTGATGAAACGATGCTAGGATGAACGGTTTGAAAGTTGCGTAGCAGTGCACCAATTCATTAAGGAACACTATGAGATTTCACATCAATCGAGATGGCTATGCCAATTTTTTTTAAAATTCAATCTCCCTGAACTAAGAAAGATTATTGTAGACATCAATATTATAGATTTTTAGCATTTTATAGTTCATTGATAGGCCTCACAAACTTAGAGTTACAAGTGTTAGAAGATTGTTCTCCAATGCTTAGGGCACCTTTGAGATGCTTTTGCTACGGGGTGCTCTTGAACGTTCTAGGCTCTCCGTGGATGAAATAGTGGTGTCACTAGGGTACACTTGCCCATCGAGAGCTAACAAAACTGATGAAATGATGCCATGACGAATGGTTTAAAAAATGTACAATGGTGCACCAATTTTTAAGGAACACTATGAGCTTTGACATTGGCCAGGATCACAATGCCAATTTCAAATGAAATTGAATCTCCTAGAACTGAGAGAGGTTGTTGTAGACATTGATATCATTGTCCTATAGCATTTGACAGTTCATTGACATGCATCACAAGCTCTAAGTTAAGAGTGTCAAAAAATTTCTACCCAAACATGCTTAGGGCACCTTGGAGATGTTCTAATTCGGGTTGGTTATAAATATTCTAGGCTCTCCATGGATGAAATCGTGGCGTCTTTAGAGTTCACCTAGCCATCTAGAGATAATGGTACTGACAAAACAATGCCATGCCAAACAATTCAAAAGTTACACAGTGGTGCACTGATTCACTGAGGAACACTGTGAGGTTTGGCATCTAGCGAGATCATTGTGCCAATTTCAAACAAAATTGAGTCTCCCAGATCTAAGAGAGGTTATTGTAGACATCGATATCAAGGTCTTGTACCATCTAATAGTTCGTCAATAGGCCACACAAGTTTTGAGTTACAAGCATCGAAATATTTCTACCCAAATGTGCTTAGGGCACCTTGGAGATGTTCTGATTCAAGGTTTTCATGAATGTTCTAGGCTCTCCATGGGCATAACTATGGTCTCACTAGGATTCACCCTATCATCCAGAACTAATGGCACTGAAAAAATGATGCCACAACAAACGGTGTGGGAGTTGCACAGTGGTGTACTTAATCACTAAGGAATAGTGCAAGGTTTGGCATTGACCAAGATCGTTGTGCCAATTTCAAATGAAATGCAATCTCCCAGAATGGAGAGATGTTATTATAGAGATCGATATCACGATCCTAAGCCATATGACAAGTTGGAAATAGGCCTTACAAGCTCTGAGTTACAAGTGTCAGAAGAACGGTGCACTAACGTACTAAGGGCACCTTGGAGATACTCTAATTTGGGGTGCTCACGAATGTTCTAGGCTCTCTGTGGAAGAAATAGGGGTTTCATTAGGGTTCAACCAGGCATCTAGAACTAATGATGCTAACAAAACAATGCCACAATGAATGGTTTGAAAGCTGAGCAATGATGCATCAAGTCACTAAGGAACACTGTGAGGTTTGGCATCAACTTACATAGCTGTACCAATTTCAAACCATATTGAATCTCCCAAAACTGAGAGAGGTTATTGTAGACATCAATATCATTGTCTTGTAGCATCTGACATTTTTTTGATAGGCCTCATAAGCCCCAAGTTACAAGGGTCAGAATATTGTTGCCCAAACATGCTTAGGGCTTCTTGGAGACACTCTGATTCGAGGTGCTTCCGAATGGTCGAGCCTCTTTGTAGATGAAATAGTGATCATTGGAATTCCCTCAACCATCTAGAGCTAATGGCACCAATGAAATAATACCACGATAAATAGTTTGAAAGTTGTGCAGTGGTGCACCAATTACTAAGGAACATTGTGAGGTTTGGCATCAACCGAGATTGTTGTGTCAATTTTCAAAGAAATTGAATCTCTTATAATTGAGAGAGGTTAATGTAGACATCAATATTATGGTCCAATAGCATCTGATAGTTTATAGATAGGCTTCATGAGCTCAAGTAATTCAAGCATTGAAATATCGTTGACTAAATGTTCTTAGGGTACCTTGGAGATGCTTTGGTTTAGGCAACTCACAAATGTTCTAAGCTCTTTGTGGGTGGAATAGTAGTGTCACTAGGGTTCACCTAGCCATCCAGAGATAACAACACTGAAAAAATGATGGAAAGATGAATGGTGTTGGGTAGTGGTGCACCAATTCACTGAGGAACACTTCAAGATTTTGCATCATCCGAGATCACTGTGCCAATTTCAGATGAAATTGAATCTCCCATAATTAAGAGATGTTATTTTAGACATCAATAACAAACCTTTTAGATCTTACATTTCGTCAATAGGCCTCACTGTAATGATCCCATCTTTTGGCCTTCACGTTCTTTTAGTAGTTGACCAAGTGTGTGTGTGTTAGCCTTTTTCTACATGGTCCCGAGGGCTAACAAAGGGTTTAATGGGATCCTGGAGTGTTTTGGCCTAGTCATTTCCAGTTTGGGCCAAAATGAAGTTGATTTACTCAGTTTCAGGCATACTTACTATTTTTAGTAAATCGGCAAGACACAATGCAGGTCAATTTTGGTGATTGGATTCGATACTCCTCGGTGAGAGCTTTCCGATGAGCTACCACTCGCATTATTCAGAGTCTGATTGCTAATACATTTGAATGCCTAAAGTTTTATTAAAGTAACGTCTAATTTAATTATAAAATATTAAAGTGTTACTTTAATATTTATTTTATGGTGATGTGTACCCAAGGGAGACATAAGGGGTATTTTAATATATGTTTTATATATTACACATCTTTTATCCCACATTGCCCATATGAGTTGAGCAGACCCTTAGGAATAGAATAAAAGGAAGCATTTGTGGCTTCATTAGAGAGGTTGAATATGAGAAGAAATTGGTGTGTGAGTTGCAGCTTCATTCTTGGCATTTGAGGACGTCTATCCTCTCTTGTAACATTCTAGATGTCATTCCCTTGGGGTTTGGCCTTTGAAATTCTTTGTTATTGGCTTCATTATCAGGTAGTTTAGTTGCATTTCCGGCTACAAGCAGATTTGGTATTTTGCTCACATCTTCTTCACTACTTGTCCGACGCTTATGCTGCTTTGAGGGAATGGTATTATGAAGGTAGTGGTCTGATTGAGGGACAAAGTATTGTAGCAGAAAGTTTGAAAGCATGGGCTGGAGTATTATGTCAATATTGCTAAAGTAATTAGTGAGTTGATAAATCTGCCATGTATTTGGTTTTATGAATTCTGAAAATAACATTTTAATAGCAGTAGTTCATTTCCACTTTGCATATCATTGTAGTTTATTTCTTGCTTATGTTGTATGATACCAATTCCATGCATGAAACCCAACAAACAAATAAACGTTTGATTTTTGGAGTTATAAGGGGTTTAAAACATTAAACGGAGAAATAAGAAGTTGAATGCAAATTGTTTGACATAATTCTTTTTAGCAATTTGGTTTAGTTTTTGGGACATCCAGGGGTGCCCATTACAGTGGTATCAGAGCTATAAGTCCTGCCATCTTGTGGAGATCATATTGATAGCTAGATAAAGATGTATATTAGTCCAGATCAAGATGTGATGTTTAGACAGTTATTGGGTACATTAGAGAAGGGGCAACATATGCAACAGGAGCAGAATAGGCGAATGGATATGATGTTGCAGCTTATGGCTAGACAGATGGGCATCAACATTCATGATTTGTATGTTGCTCCAGAGCAGAAGGTAGTTGATTTCTCAGGTGGGATCAAGACACATATAGAGCCAGCCAGCTATGATGTTGGTGATGTGGGCATTTCGGCAGAGTCAGTAGAGACATGCGTGCGAAGTCAGGAGACCACATATGAAGCCTTGTCAGGGGATGATGACGTAGCAATAGTGGAATTAGGAGAATGTGAGGATACTATCATATCAGTAGCCACTTCTATGTCAGTTGAAGCATCCAATGAGGAGTTTAATGGTATAAATGCAGTGGTTGATGTATTTTCTAATGAAGCCACACATGTTAATGATTATGAGTTTTCATCAACTACAAATTCAGTTTAGTTTTCTGTTGCAGCAGTTAATGTTGTTCCTATGTCCATATATTTTGATGCGGCAACACCTATTGTTGATACAGTTAGCATGAGTACATATGGTTCACCTACAACTACATCTTTTTCAATGCATAATGGTGATAATATGCATTCCAGTCCAATATATATTATGTGGATGGATAAAGGGAAGAAGATGTTTCATAGATCTTCTATGGAGTTGCCTTATGGTGACATTCTGACTTCATCAGCACAAGTTTTGAATGCTAGGCTACAGGAGTTGGTCCTGAGGATGCGGATTTGCAGTTGGTTTAACTTCCATATGGATATCACCCATTGGGATCCAGGTGGAGGTTGGAGTCCATTATGTTAATTAATTTCTTGAGGACAAGCAATTTCAAGGAGGGTGGATTTGTAATGATCCCATCTTTTGTCCTTCATGTTCTTTTAGTAGTTGACCAAGTGTGTGTCTGTTAGCCTTGTTCTACATGGTCCCGAGGGCTAAAGAAGGGTTTAATGGGATCCTGGAGTGTTTTGGCCTAGTCATTTCCAGTTTGGGCCAAAACGAAGTTGATTTGCTCAGTTTTAGGCATACTTACTATTTTTAGTAAGTCGGCAAGACACAATGCAGGTCAATTTTGGTGATTGGATTCGATACTCCTCAGTGAAAGCTTTTCGATGAGCTACCACTCGCATTATTCGGAGTCCAATTGCTAATACATTTTAATGCCTGAAGTTTTATTAAAGTAACATCTAATTTAATTGTAAAATATTAAAGTGTTACTTTAATATTTATTTTATGGTGATGTGTACCCAAGGGATACATAAGGAGTCTTTTAATATATGTTTTATATATTACACATCTTTTATCCCACATTGCCCATATGAGTTGAGCGAACCCTTGGGAATAGAATAAAAGGAAGCATTTGTGGCTTCATTAGAGAGGTTGAATATGAGAAGAAATTGGTCTGTGAGTTGCAGCGCCATTCTTGGCATTTGAGGATGTCTATCCTCTCTTGTAACATTCTAGACGTCATTCCCTTGGGGTTTGGCCTTTGGAATTCTTTGTTATTGGCTTCATTATCAGGCAGTTTAGTTGCATTTCCGGCTACAAGAAGATTTGGTATTTTGCTCACATCTTCTTCACTACTTGTCCGACGCTTATGCCGCTTTGAGGGAATGGTATTATGAAGGTAGTGGTCTGATTGAGGGACAAAGTATTGTAGCAGCAATTTCGAAAGCATGGGCTGGAGTATTATGTCAATATTGCTGAAGTAATTAGTGAGTTGATAAATCTGCCATGTATTTGGTTTTATGAATTCTGAAAATAACATTTTAATAGCAGTAGTTCATTTCCAATTTGCATATCATTGTAGTTTCTTTCTTTCTTATGTTGTATGATACCAATTCCACGCATGAAACCCAACAAACAAATAAACGTTTGATTTTCAGAGTTATAAGGGGTTTAAAACATTAAATGGAGAAATAAGAAGTTGAATGCAAACTGTTTGACATAATTCCTTTCAGCAATTTGGTTTAGTTTTTGGGACATCCAGGGGTGCCCATTACACTCACAAGATTTGAGTTACAAGTGTTAGAAGATCACTGCCCAAATGTGCTTAGGGCACCTTGGAGACGCTTTGGTTCCAGGTGCTCTCAAACATTCTAGGCTATCTGTGGATGAAACAATGGTGTCATTAGGGTTCACCTATCCATCCAAATCTAATGACACTGACAAAATGATGCCATGACAAATGGTTCAAAAGTTGCACAGTAATGAACCAATTTTGTAAGGAACACTACGAGGTTTGGCATCGACTGAAGTCACTATGTTGACACCTTGGAAATTCTCTAGTTCGAGGTGTACTCGAATGTTCTAGGCTCTTTATGGATGAAACAATGGTGTCATTAGGGTTCACCTTCCCATCCAAAGAATTTTTCAAAAGCTGCACAGTGGTGGACCAATTTTTAAAGGAACACTACGAGGTTTGGCATCGACCAAGATCATTGTGCCAACTTCAAATGAAATTGAATCTCTCAAAATTGAAAGGGATTGTTGTAGACATTGATATCATTACCATATAGCACATGTCAATTCATTGATAGGCATCACAAGCTTCGAGTTACAAGCTAGTACATCATTGCCCAAATGTGCTTAGGGCACCTTGGATACTCTCTAGTTTGGGGTTCTCGCAAACACTCTAGGCTCTCTATGAACAAAATAGTGGTGTCACTAGGGTTCACTTGGCCATCCATAGCTAATGGTGCCAATGAAATGATGCCATAAAGAATTGTTCAAAAGTTGTGCAATAGTGCACTGATTCACTAAGGAACACTGTGAGGTTTGGCATCAACTAAAATCATTGTGCCTATTTCAAATGAAATTGAATCTCTTAGAACTAAGAGAGGTCATTGTAGACATTGATATCATGGTCATGAACCATCTCACAATTTTTTATAGGCCTTACAAGTTTTGAGTTATAGGCATCAAAAGATCGTTTCCCAAGTGTGCTTAGGGCTCCTTGAAGACGTTTTGAATTAGGATGCTTGTGAATATTTTATGCTCTCCATGGATGAAACAATGGTGTCATTGAAATTCACTTGACCATCCAAAGCTAACATCAGTGATGAAAATATTCCATGACAAACTGTTTGAAATTTGCATATTGGTGCATCTATTCACTAAAGAACATTATCAAGCTTGGAAACGACCAAGATCAGTGTGCCAATTTCAAATAAAATTAAAACTTCCATAACTGAGAGAGGTTATTGTAGACATCAATATCATGGTCCTATAGCATCTGATAACTTTTTGATAGGCCTCACAAGATCCAATTTATAAGTGTTGGAAGATCGCTGCCCAAATGTGCTTAGCAAACCTTGGAGATGCTTCAATTTGGGGTGCTTGTGAATGTTCTAGGATCTTTATGGATGAAACACTAGTGTCACAAGGGTTCACCCAGTCATCCAAAGCTAATGGAACTAACAAAACAATGCCACAAAAAATGGTTCAAAAGTTGCATAGTGGTGTACCAATTCACTAAGGAACACTATGAGGTTTGGCATCAATTGAGATCACTATGCCAATTTAAAACCAAATTAAATCTCCCAGAATTGAGAAAAGATATTGTAGATCTTGATATCATGGTTTTGTAGCATATGATAGTTTTCCAATAGGCCTCACGAGCTCGAGTTACAAGCATTGGAAGATTGTTGCGCAAATGTGCTTAGGACACCTTGGAGACACTCTAATTTGGGCTACTCACAAATGTTCTAAGCTCTTCATCAATGAAATAGTGGAGTCACTAGGGTTCACCCAACCATCTAGAGCTATTGGCACCACTAAAATAATGTCATGATGAATGGTTAAAAAATTATGTAGTGGTGCACCAATTCACTAAGGAGCACTATGACATATCACATCAACTGAGATCATCGTGCCAATTTCAAACGAAATTGAATCTTCCAGAACTGAGAGAGGTTATTGTAGACATCAATATTAAAAACCTTTAGCATCCTACAATTCATCTATAGGTCTCATTAACTCATTAAGATCTTTGCCCAAATGTGCTTAGGGCACCTTGGAGACTCAAGTTCGGGATGCTTGCAAACATTCTAGAATCTCATGGATGAAATAGTGGTGTCACTAGACTTTACCCATCCATCTAGAACTAACAATGTTGACGAAATGATGCTAGGATGAATAGTTCAAAAGTTGTGCAGTGGTGCACCAATTCATTGAGGAACACTACGAGATTTCACATCAACCGAGAGTGTTGTGCCAATTTCAAATGAAATTGAATCTCCAAGAACTGAGATAGGTTATTGTAGACATTAATATTATAGACCTAGAGCATTTTACAATTTTTTGATAGGTATTATTAGCTCTGAGTTACAAGTGTTAGAAGATTGCTGCCCAAATGTTCTTAGGACACCTTGGAGATGCTCTAGTCCAGGGTTCTTTTGAACTTTCTAGGCTCTTCATAGATGAAACAGTGGTGTCATTAGGGTTCATCTGCCCATCCAGAGCTAATAGTTCTGACATAATAATTCCACAATGTATGTTTTGAAATGTGTGCAGTACTACAATACTTCTTTAAGGAATACTAGTAGGTTTGACTGTAACACCCCGCCAAGGGATCCAAAAGAATTAACCTAAAGTTTCACTAAGTTTGCTAAACATTTTTTTTTTTAAAGTAAGAAAGTATAACATACACATCAAACACATAGTAGTGGAAGCAATAACATGTAATCATCGACAAACATATGTTGCAAGTTACATTTCTTAAAGATCCCAAGACGTTGAGTCACGTTTAAATTTAATTAAATCTAAGTCTAACAACTATCACATACATATGAAAGAATAATCAAAAAGTCCCATGTCCATAATATACATTTGTTCTGAATGCCTCTCGGCAAATTGATTTGGAATGCTCAATCATCCACTGTACAAGTCACAGGGTATGAAAGGCTTAAAAGAATATACATATGTAAAGATAAAGATACAACATCCTCAAATCCATGATACAAGTACAGTAAAAAAATATATGAATCTATTCACCATACATGATACATCCATGCATCCATAATGATAAAACATCTATCATAAAATCTAACCATCCATCATAATAATCCAAGAACATAATGAGGATAAATGCCAATCACGAAAACTCCAGCCACGGTGACCACGGAACGAATCTGAATGGTAAGAGTAAAAGCACTACCACTCGACCGCGTGGAACCTAAATGGTCCACTCCCACCGCGTTGAGGAGATAGTCTCAAGTCCCAAATAGGATAACAAAACCTATAATCATAAATACTCTCTAAGTCCAGGAAATCCTATAAGTATGCTAACTCAAGGGTTCCTAAAAAGATCGACATCTAAAACCCAGAGGTACCACAAGACACGTAGGAAACCTAATATGCAAGCGGGAAAGTGTCATCGCAAAAGTCACGTAGAAGTTACCCGAGCAATCCCTTAGGAATCCTGGGTCCCTACTGATCCTGTGGCCACTAGTATCCTCTCGTACTGACGAGGCCTACTATGGAATGCAAGGTCGTAACCAAGCGTCCTCTCTACCCCATCCTAGTCTGTACTAGCACTCATGGTATGGGAGAGAACATACAATTATCTTGTTAAGTTCATTTTCTCTCATTTAGTGTAAATGTTTTCACTTATTAAACAACGACTTACAATGGGTTTCTCAAGGCAGCCTCTTAGGGCTCTGACCCCCATTGCAAGCCACTTCCCGACTCTACACATAGATAACCTACCCTAGGATCATGAAATTACAAATCAAAGAATCATAATAAAATCACCATAGTCCTATATAAGCAACTGAAAAACATCATAAAAGATAAGCCACAAAATTACATCAGTTCTTCATGAGCAACAGATAAGCATCCAATAACAATCATATGATCACGACAATTCTCTATCAGCAACTGAAGGCATCAATAATAAATCACAAAATCAAATGGTTCTCCAATGAGCAACCAGAAAGTATCCCAATAGTAAATTACAACACTGATCAAAGACTCCAAAATGGTTATCAAATATAACTGATTGAGACTCAAAAATGGTTAAGTCAGGTATCTCAAATACATACACTTTAGCTTCACACCAGGAAACTAGAAAGCAATAACAACTAGTAATCACAAACATGTCATAGAGCATATCAACACATCGCCAGGGTTGGTTTAAAAGATCAAGATCAAAACAACATAACATCACATTCACATAATCCCCGAACCTCTGGTAACAACCTAGGACTGGTCAATGCTAGGACAAAACCCAAAACACCCCATAATACAGATAACACATAGAAATATAGAATACTCTCACAATTTGATTTAATCTTAATTATATAATGTTAATTCAAATGTACGGGTTTCTATTCTCATTTCCAGTGTATAATTTAGGTGCTTATGATTTACAATATATCCCTTAACCTATTCTTATATTATCCACTCTAGAATTATCAATTATTAATAATTAATATAATTACTAATAATTTCATTAATTAAAAATAAACTTATTTTAAATACATTATTATTTAAATAAACAATAAATAAATAAAAAACTTTGTTAATACTTTCATTTAAATAATAATTAAGAATTATTAATAATCTTATTAATAATTTTATTTATTTAATAATAATTAACAATATCATTAAAATATTTTTTTAATAAATATTATTAATTAAAATAATAATTAATAACAATTAATATTATTAAAAATAATAATAAAATATCAAAAAAAATAATAAAAACTTTATAACTTTAATATAGGCCGTCGGCCTTTTAAAGAGCCGGCACGGCAGGCCTGCTGACGCAGGGCCTGCGCCAGCAGACTGCCGCCGGTAGCCTTTACAGGTACGAGGGGGTGTGGGTACTCCCGCCCCCCTCCCTTATTAATATAAGCACAATTTTTTTTTTTGTTAAAAAACTTTATGATATATATATTTTTTCATCGTTTTTAAACGATTTTCTTTTTCCCAATATATATATATATATATATATATATATATTTAAATAAATGATTGAAATTTAAATGTGATAGAACGAACCACTCAGATTTCTAAATTAAAAATATTCTTTAAAAGAATATCGTATAAATTATATATATATATAATTTCTTCTCTCTCATTTTAATAGAATTTTCCAATCAAGATTATTCTTTTCTTTCAAAAGCTCCCCCTAGTTTAATTTGTAAAAATCTATCATCTAGAATGAGGGTTTCAAATTGATTTATTCTTCCAAATTCATTATGTAGATGAAATATGATATAGTATCAACAGTGAAAATCAGACAATTCGGATCGATAATCCACAAGCACGAAGAAGACAAGATTATTGAATTGCATAATTCAACCCATGATCAAACACAAGACCCTACCTCAATCTGATGCTATTAAGCAATCTCCAAAAACTGTAAGAGAATTCGCCCCTCTTTAATAACCTTCTTTTGAAAATCTTCTTTAGAATTCGCCTTCTGAAATTTGCTTCCAAAAGTTGTCTCCCAAAATTCCTTGTCCTTTTTCGTGTCCCAATTCCTGTCTCCCCAAGAATGAACCCCCAACGTTGTGATAAACAAATTCTTTTCTCAAACTGGGGCACTAATTGTGCGTTCACCCGAGAAGACTCTTTGCACAACTCAGTTAACTCCAATTAACCTTCCTTATCTTTTATTTTAATTTGCATTCATCTTTTATGCACATTAAGTTGATTTATTAAATAACTTTATTTAAAATTCTACTTGACTTCTATTTTAAATTAATTTATTAGTTTAATCTCATGTGTACTTTATGAAATTAAAATAACATTATTAATTTCTATAATTTAATCTTTTAAATTTATTACTCAAATTTAAACTCATGCTTAGATCATGCGATCTAAGAACCTTTAATAAATTTAATGTCTTTCAAATTTTTAAATTTATTTTAGAAACTTAATTGATAACATATTTAATTAATTTAATTAACAATAATAATTAGCATTTATTTAAAAAATAACTCCAATTATATTATTATTAAATTAAATAAATATTATCCTGTTCTAGATTTATCTTTGAACTTTAATCTCCAAATTTAATTCTTTTATTTAATTAATTAATTAATTAAATATAAAGATATCATAATAATTCTCTATTAAATTAAATCATTAATTAATCTTTTTAATTAGACTTAATTAATAGAAAATACACCAAGGACTCATAAAGCAACATACGAAAACCCATCATAGAAAAATACATACCAAATCAAACAAAAGGGTTATAATCACGAAATTACATCATTTGATGCATTCCGAGGGTACTTAACTCAGATACTTGTCCTAATTATTAATTAGGACAATTGGCTAAAAGGTTTAGGAATTGGACTTAGGAGTTATCTCCCCTCTCTTACCATTGAGACAATGCGATAGGGTACACTCATCCTGGCAATTCAGGGAAGTCGATACCTGGTACCTGCAACCTGCATAAAAATCCACGAATGTACAAACACAATATTCTAAGCTAAACAGACAATGGCAGGAAGTGGTGCATCGTGTAGATCCCGACTAGTAGGTGACTACGACTCCCTTCCTTAACCACATCAGAAACACCATACATAAATAAAACAAATACGCACACCATACACATGCAGTATGGGGTAAGTATTCATAAGAAACACATGGAATAATAAACCATCTAACTAAACATCATTGTTAACTAAAAATATTGAATAATCATCATACATGCATGAAATATAGAGTACCAAGTAATCTCATCATATAATAAACTGAGTGTAAAACAACATCTGATAATCTCTAAAATAATAATACTAATCATCAAACATAAATTGGCCTAAAAGAGTTTGGCAATGATATCAAAAATGTAGCTCGAAAATGTAGACTAGGGGCAGGCACTACATTGACATCGATTGAGATCATTGTGCCAATTTCAAACAAAATTGGATCTCCAAGAACTAAGAGAGGTTGTTGTAGACATTGATAGCACTGCTCTATAGCATCTAATAGTTTGTTGATATGCATCACAACCTCTAAGTTAGAAGCATCAGAAGATCATTCACAAATGTGGTCAGGGCACCTTAGAGACACTTCGATTCAGGGTGCTCACAAATATTCTAGGCTCTCCATGGACAAAATAGTAATGTCACTAGGGCTCACCAACCATTTGGAGCTAATAGTGAAAACAAAAATATGCCATGATGAATAGTTCAAAAGTTGTGCAGTGGTGCACTGATTCACTAAGGAACACTAGGAGGTTTAAAATCTATCAAGATCATTGTACTAATTTCAAATGAAATTTAATCTCCCAAAACTGAGAGAGATTATAGAAGACACTAATATCATGATATTGCACCATCTGACACTTCGTTAATAGACCTCATGAATTACAAGTTACAACCATCGGTAGATTTCTACCCAAACATGCTTAGGGCACCTTGGAGATGTTCTAGTTCAAGGTGCTCATGAATGTTCTAGGCTCTCCATGGATGAAATAGTGGTGTCACTAAAGTTTGCCCAACCATTTGGATGTCATGTCCCCTCTTTTGGCTCAGTCTAGCAGAGACATGTGAGTCAGCTTATTATGGGTTCTTGTAGGCTGATAGGGTTGGATAGAGACCTAGTATGGTTATTTAGTGTTGGGGACTTGATGTTCTAGTAGTTATTGATCAGTTGGGAGACATTCCTTACTTTTAGGAGGTAGTTCCTACTTTTTAGGAGGTATGATCTTTCCAAGGTTAGGTCTCCATGAGATTACTCTTCGGGTTCAGTTTCAAAGGGATAGGGCCTGTTTCCTAAATTTTAGGAGTATCCCTAGATTTTAGGGATGAGACTGCCAGTGAATCCTTGATTTTTTACTTCAGTCACAAATAGGTGACAGGATGGTTTTATGGTTTGTGATGTCAGTTAGCCATTTTGTGGCTATTTGGGTTATATTTTTAATATTTCCAATTTAGTGTTTAATAATTAAATAAGGCTAAGTTATAGCCATTTTGGAGTAATAAGAGTTTTTGGCCTCATCTGGATTGCTTATCCCTTGGTGTAATAGCTTGTTGGAAAGGTCTTCAACTTTTCTAAATATTTCTCTTTTGACTCAAAGCATTTCGGTGAACGCATTTCTTTCTATTGGGAAAAAGGTCATTTTCTAGATACTTGACCACTTTAAAAATGAGAAATATATTATTTCATAACCCAACGCCACATGGAGACACTTTTAGGGTTTGAGCTAAGTTTGGCGGGTTATAAGGAGATGAAGACAAATTTTGAAGGTATTATTGACATATTATATTTTGGATTTGGGTTTTGGGCTCTGATTGAGCTTTCAGTATTTGGGACGCCAAACCCTCTTGCTTTACCTATTTGGGACATAGCCCCCAAAATAGTGGTTTGGATTCTTAGCAATTAGAAGCATCTTGGAGATTGTGTGCATTGTTTCTTTAGGGGAGTGTAGTATTGAGTCAAAATTTTAGCTGGGGTTTGGACATTTTATCCACGTGTGGACACTTTGCAGTTGTACAATTGCACCTAGCAACCATATTCTTTCCCACGTGCAGCACTTGAAGAGCTAGAATATGGTCATAACTTCTTTCTGTGCTCATAATTCTCATTCACACTTTCAGGTTAGCTTTGTCCTTGGTTGTATTCATCTAGATATGATTATAAATCTTCATCCAGTTACTTATTAGGCACATATTCAAAAAAAAATTCTTGAAGTGACTTTGTTTTAAATATATTTGGAATACATTTTTAGAACTGGTTCATGTTATTATACTTCTGTTATTACTTATTGAAAATCATCAAAAATACAACACAACAAACCCTTCTACAACTTTTGTCTAGCTCTATAAAAAAAATTTAATAAACAGGGAAAACAAATTTTAAAAATATAAATTTACAGTAGATTAGCAGAAGAGATCCATCAGGGATCTTTCAGTGGTATCAGAGCTTACATCTTGCCAGCCTGTAGGGTTTGTGAGAAATTGTCACAACAGATTTCAGCAAAAGTCTTGATAATTCATTTCAGCATCTAGGTACTAGCTTTGACAATTCATTTCAGCATCTGGGTACTAGCTAAAAAGTTTTGATAATTCATTTTGGCATCTGGGTATTGGATAAAATGTTTTGATAATTCATTTTGACATCTGGGTGCTAGCCAGAAAGTTTTGATAATTCATTTTGGCAAGGGTTTGGAATAGACCAGGAACCTAACATGGCTAGAAATAAAAATGGGTTTTCTAAGGTTTCATCTTCGTTAACACACACAAGTAAGATGCCTCCAGCCAAGACATTCAATGTTGTAATTATGAGAAGCTTCCATCAGTATTGTTCTCTTCCTAAGGAGATATGCAACCTCCTTTCCTTTATAGAATTTATGGGTGTACCTGAAGCAAATGATAACTGGGTATCTACAAGCTCTTTTCAATAGCAAAAAGAGAAAGAAATATTAAATGATAATAAAGAAGCCATTGGTCACGAATTGGAAGAGATTACAATCAGGGGACAAACTATTAGAGATGTTGGAAATGTGACACCAAGGTGTGAGGCCTATTTTGAAATTTGCAACAGCAACTCAAATCATGAGGTAACATTTATTTCAAATGGAGGTAATGATGTTGATGATGGTATTCAAATTAAGAATGGAACAAGTAATACAGAGGGTCAGGATTATTTTGGTGAGTTTTTACAAGAGAGTAATATGGACAAGCTTTTCAGAGGCATTGGGTGATGAGTTTGATCTCTTAGACCATACCCTAGAAATCAAAGTAGTGTGTACTCATAGTGACATTGAATCCCAAGATCATGATTCAGTTGTATGTGCAGACACATGGGGAGCTGATGAGAGTGAGCATAGTGTGGTGACAACAGTTTCATCATTGACAGGAGGTGGTCTCAGAGGTACAAAGTTGTAGTACTATAAATGAGGATACATGCATTAGTGAATGCATACTAGATACTCCTTACAGCAATGTACATGACTCCGACACAGTATTCTACCATAGCGTAGATTCAAAGGTAGTACACATGCTTGAGAACTATCATTTTTAGACTCCTCATCGCTTGATTAGACAACTTAGGGTTGATGATAGGAGGGTAGACATAGTGGTTGAGCACTTTGATGTCACTCGACAGATGTTATCTACACTTAGTTGGAGTGCTCTTATGACTGATGAGTAGGATAGTGGAGGATTTTCCATGGCAAATTTCCATGCTCTTCATAAGGCTATGGGGATATTGAAGCAAGACTTATACTATCCATGTTGTGATAGTGTGCTCCCATCTTTAGAGGATACAGTTATTGACTATAGGCACCTAACTCAACAGTTTGGGAGGATTGGTTGGTGGAACCAGCAAATGATCTAGTATTATGTCAAACAGTTTCCAATATGGGCTATCACATCTATATCACAAAGACTTCATCTGAGATCATGGTTACAGGATGATGTGGGTATTAGTAGACATGATGCTTTGGATGATTATTACTTTTGTGGTGGTATCACAGTGTTTGCAGAGAGATATGGCATGATAGAGGTTTCTAGTTATCCCTATTTATACCTGATGGATGGGTGTTGGTTTAGATGGTGTTGGAATCTGGGTGTTGTTTTGTTTGACACCTTGTCTTATAGGGATTCTAGTATGTTACAACCTTGGTTGTGGGAACACTCTCATCCAGTGTGGGATCCTGATATTATCCTATGTAGTGCATTTGATTGGGCGATCTTTGATGTGTTGCTTCATTTCACACACCCAGGAGTGTATATCAGAGTGGCACAACAGGAGTTTGTTTATTGCTTGTGGCCAAGCATCTCCGAGAGGGGAGGACTGTCATGTCCCCTCTTTTAGCTCAGTCTAGCAGAGACATGTGAGTTAGCTTATTATGGGGTCTTGCAGGCTGATAGGGTTGGATAGAGATCTAGTATGGTTATTTAGTGTTGGGGACTTGTTGTTCTGGTAGTTATTGATCAGTTGGGAGACGTTCCTTGTTTTTAGGAGGTAGTTCCTACTTTTTAGGAGGTATGATCTTTCCTAGGGTTGGGTCTCCATGAGATTACTCTTTGGGTTCAGTTTCAGAGGGATAGGGATTGTTTCTTAAATTTTAGGAGCATCCCTAGATTTTAGGGATGAGACTGCTAGTGGATCCTTGATTTTCAACTTCAGTCACAGACACGTGATAGGATGATTTTATGGTTTGTGATGTCAGTTGGGCATTTTGTGGCTATTTGAGTTATATTTTTAATATTTCCTAAGTTAGCATTTAATAATTAAATAAGGCTAAGTTATAGCCATTTTGGAGTAATAAGAGGTTTTTGGCCTCATTTGGATTGCTTATCCCTTGGTGTAATAGCTCGTTGGAAAGGTCTTCAACTTTTCTAATTTTTTTTCTTTTGACTCAAAGCATTTCGGTGAACGGATTTCTTTCTGTTGGGAAAAAGGTCATTTTCTAGATACTTGACCACTTTAAAAATGAGAAATATATTATTTCATAACCCAATGCCACATGGAGACACTTTTAGGGCTTGAGCTAAGTTTGGTGGGTTATAAGGAGATGAAGACAAAGTTTGAAGGTATTATTGACATATTAAATTTTGGATTTGGGTTTTGGGCTTTGATTGAGCTTTCAACATTTGGGACGCCAAACCCTCTTGCTTTGCCTATTCGGGACGTAGCCCCCAAAATAGTGATTTGGATTCTTAGCAGTCAGAAGCATCTTGGAGATTGTGCATTGTTTCTTTAGGGGAGCATAGTATTGAGTTAGAGTTTTAGCTAGGGTTTGTTCATTTTATCCACATGTGGACACTTTGCAGTTGTACGACCATGCTTGGCAGCCATATTCTTTCCCACGTGCAGCACTTGAAGAGCTGGAATATGGCCATAACTTCTTTGTGGGCTTATATTTTTCATTCACGCCTTCAAGTTGGCTTTTTCCTTGGTTGTATTCATCTAAATATGATTATAAATCTTCATCCGATTACTTATTAAGCATATATTCAGGAAAATCTACTTGAAGCAACTTTATTTTAAATATATTCGAAATACATTTTCAAAACTGGTTCATGTTATTGTACTTCTATTATTACTTATTGAAAATCATCAAAAATACAAAACAATCAAATCCTTCTACAACTTTTGTCTAGCTCTGCAAGAAAATTTTAATAAACAGGGAAAACAAATTTAAAAAATATAAATTTACAGTAGATTAGCAGAAGAGATCCATTAGGGATCTTTCATTGGAGTTAACAACACTAATGAAACAATGCCATGATGAATGGTTTCAAAAGTTACACAATGGTGCACCTATCATTAAGGAACACTGAGAGGTTTGGCAAGGATCGAGATCACTCTACCAATTTCAAATTAAATTGAATCTCCCATAAATGAGAGTTTATTGTAGACATCGATATCATGATCCAAAATAGACAGTTTGTCGATAGGCCTCATGAGCTCTGAGTTATAAGCATTGGAAGATTGCTACCCAAATGTGCTTTGAGCACCTTGTAGATGCTTAGCTCGAGGTACTCTTTAACATTCTAGGCTCTCCGTAGACAAAAGAGTGGTGTCACTATGGTTCATCGGACCATCCAAAGCTAGTGACATCGATGAAATGATGCCACAATGAATGGTTCGAAAGTTGCACAGTAGTGCACCAAGTCACTAAGGCACACTGCAAGGTTTGATATTAACTGAGATTGTTGTGGCAATTTCAAAAAAATTGAATCTCCCAGAACTGAGAGAGGTTATTGTAGACATTGATATTATGATCCTTTACCATCTAATAGTGGTGCACCAATTCACTAAGGAATACTATGAGGTTTGGCATCAATCAAGACTGTTATGCCAATTTCAAATGAAATTGAATCTCTCAAAACTGAAAGAGGTTATGAAATGGGAAACATAATTATAGCAGAGAAAATTATTTTTGTAAATTGGTACAGGGGCACCAAGCATCAACAACCAATTCATGAAGCCATTTAAAGTACACAAGAAGGCTATGAAGACAATTGAATCACCTAATGAATAGCAAAGGATCAAAGAGGTTAAAGAGATCTTAAACAATGTAAATCCAATAAATTATAGTATATTGACACCTTTGATGTTTAATGCCATGCAAAAGCATTCAAATAAATAGATTTCATTTATATGTTTTAAAAGTCAAAATTTGGATGTAATATGGACCAATAGTGTCCAAGGGTTATTTTGGGTAGTAAGGAGTATAAGCATGAACTGATTTAGTAATAAGGTTTCCAATTTAATAAGGTTTTAAGCATTTTTAAAGTTTAAAAGTTTAAATATTAAAACTCAAACAGCTAGTTAGCCATTTAGGGGGGAAACTAGTATTTTAATGTTTAAACATCCAACCAATCCCTATAACTAGTTGAGGATGGTTGGGGAAGTTAAAATGAAGTTATATGTATCCATTTTGAAGTCATGTATGGCAGATTTTGATGCCTGGAGTGTACGGACAGAAAGAATCATTCAATGAAATAAAAAGTCTTAATTTTGCAATCCATTGTCTTGTGTTGTGGAAAGTTTCAATACTTATGGTTTTGTTTTTCAAACCTGTGATGAAGTAGCAAGCAATTTACAATCATTCATTTCACTATTGAATGCATTGTGAGTTATTTTCAAGTCTGATTTCATGTGCTGGTGACTGGTGAAAATCAGTGACTGTGACTGAGATCCATTCAATACTTTGAATCTTCATTATATCCTTAATGTAATCAATTGGAGTGATGTTTTAAAAGTTGAAACAAGTTATTACATGATTCCATTTTCATGTTGGAGTGGTTTGAGTCATTTGGGCATGATTGTACCCTCTTAGGCGATGCCATAGACTAAGTAGTTCATATTTTGTTCTCAGTTTTTTAGTTTTTTTGTATTTAGTAATCTTTCCATGGACCCAAAGGACTAGGACCCATGGAAGGAGGGAGACTAACCATGTACCTATTATCTCCAAAATCTGCACCCTGAAAATTTGCCTTAAGTCCTAAAACTTGCAGCAATTTTGGAGAAACATGGGATCAGCCAAAAGCTGTGGGTAACTTATAACTTAGCTGAACCTCCGGATTCTAGGCCGGTTCCTGTATGATATATCTTATACCTTACTTATACTAATAGAGAAGTAAAACTTTCAGACGGAAAAGGGTAAAAAGATAACCTAAAACATGGAAAACTTAAAGAAATAAGGTGATACACCAAGATTGATAACACAGATTACTGCTATACCTTAGACACAATGAAAGTTTTTGATGAAACAATCAGAAGAAACCTTATTTGAAGATCCGCTAATTCATATCAATAATTTAAGAGAAGGTTTATGAACTTGAAAATATATGAAAGGAATTTGATCAGAATTGAAAACATCAATAATGGAAATACAACTCAAAACCTATGAACAACTATTTAGATAAAGAAGGTACAAGATAAGACATCATTCAAAAAGGCCTTTTATTAAAACACAATTTGAATAACATCAATCATCTTAATGCACACAACTAAATCTATCAACTCCAAAACTAGTTCTAATGAAAAACTTTATTTCCATCAAAGGCCCTCAAAATAGTACATCTGCATAATGGATCAGAATAATGGAGAAAAAGGGACTAAGGATGAAATCACATAAGCATCCTCTCTCAAAATCTGAACCCCTTCCTCCTTAACAAGTGGAATATATATAAACAATACAACTGCCTCCAAGCAAAAAAGCTGGGTCAAAATAATAAGATAACTCCTTATTAAAAACCACTAAAACTCCAAAATCATGCTCAAAATACCCCAAACTGAGGTTCCACCATCCATGCATGAGAAAAACTAGAAAAGCTCCCCAAACTGCCATAAATCACTCCATAATGCACTCTGAAATCTTCAGTCTGAACTGTGCCTCTAAAATATCAACTGCAGCTGCCCCTTGAATTTTGACATTTAAAAATACCAACTTCCCTTTTAGCTTGTCTTGACTCTAGACTTTATTATTTTTGATTGCATGAATGTTTATTATTTTTAATAATTGATTTATAAGACTATCAATTATAAAAATAATAATTACAATTTTTTAAATATTTATGCAATTAAAAAGTAATAAATAAAATAAAGGTAAGACTTGATTAAGAGTCTATCCCTTTTTACTTGCATTATCGTTATAATTTGCAATTTAAAATTTATTATCTTTAAGTTGATCATAGAATGAATCAACTAAAGCATAATAAATTTTAAAAAATATATGCAAAAGTATAATCAATAATGCAAGTCGCATTATAATAAACCCATGCAAAAATAAATATCTCCAACTCCTAAACGTATGCAATGGACCCAAAATTCTATCAAATGGAATTAAGAAGTCTTCATAAAGAGAAAAAAAGAATTTTATAGTTGTCATTTGGCTTTGTGAGCATTTGCAAGCAACTTGCATAGGGTTATGGTGAAACCCTAGCTGACTGTTGCACTCCTCTACGACTTCTCTTGCTGTTTGGATGCCATTTTGCAGGTATACTTGCTATTTGGTCTCTGTTATTGCCTAACCTTGACTGTGTCGTGAAAATACATGATTTTTTGAAGAGAGCAGAGTGGTATCTGTTATTACTTGGACGCCATTTTCTTGTTGTCTACCAAGTCGACTTATGGTTAAAAACACATGGCTGTTAAAGCAAGCCGACTGGTGTCTGATATCATTCAAGGTTGGGTCTACGCTTTTTTATTTTTTATTGTGGCCTTCTCATTGCTTGCCGAGTTTCATTGTTTCACTTCACTTTGTTGTATATTAGGCCATGGACTCTCGGGTGCTATATTCATGGATTTTTCTTTGCTTGCTGGGTATTAGACACCATGAGACTCACTCTTGGCCATGGATTTACACCATTTTCTTCATTTTTCTCTAGAAGTTACACCTAGAGATTCACCGTGGTATGCAAAACTGTTATTCATCCTTTTTATAGATGCCGACTTTCCATTGATTTCATTTTTTATTGTACATTGTTATTCATCAATCTCTGTTACTGGTTA
This sequence comes from Cupressus sempervirens, assembly GCA_028749045.1. NCBI lineage: Eukaryota > Viridiplantae > Streptophyta > Pinopsida > Cupressales > Cupressaceae > Cupressus > Cupressus sempervirens. The sequence goes on from CM053788.1 coordinate 402,569,114, forward strand.
TTTCTTAAACGTTATTCTTCCTTCAGATCTGTGATTTTTCTTGGAAATCATGAAAGTTTTTTAATGCTGAAATTATAGCAATAACTATGAATTCTTTTTGGCTCTTTGCTGGGTTCTCAGTATCTGAGTAATATCCCTCTTAAATATGACTGTGTTATACATCTGCTGATATTGACATATTTTCATTGGTTACTGTTGGAAGTATACCAAATTTTTTCCTTTGGGTTTTAGATGAAAAATGCATTTAGGTGCCATATTTTTCTTTTCATTTGATTGCAAATTTGAGCATGTGAAATTTATCTCTGCTATTGGTATGCTGTAAGTGAATCTTGAATGTCACTTTTCTGACCTTTTCTTATGCTTCTGCTGAGAGGTAGAGTTATTTGAGTCTGTACTTTGGCTACAATAACATGTTGCTGGTAATTTTATCTTCCTTATCATTTGTCCCTCTTTTGCCTTTATAAATCTATCTTGTAAATTCCGTAAGATAATCTTAGACATTCATTCCAATGCTGATATTCTTTAATCTTTGAACTTTTATATTGCTCTCATGCCTTTTTGCTCATCGGCCCTCCATTTCTGATAGTGCAATGCTTCCAATATCAGAATAACTCTGCAAAACAAGAGCAGTACCTTTTCATTGTTTATGTTTTCTATGTGACTAAACTTTCTAGTCATAGAGAAATAAGAAATATAAGAACCAATGGGAACTTGTTTGAATCTGTACAATGGCTTTGCCAAATGCCTTCAGTAATAAGTCATTTATGATCATTTGTTTGGGTTTCATGATTTGATTTCAGAGGGTTTTTGCCATTTTAGACGTTACAAATTCTTTTTTTATAAACTCTACCTCTGCTTGTTCAGACACTTGGAGACTATGACTTTTGGATGTCGCCACTACATCTGTTGTAATTATTTGTCCTTTGAATTTGTAGCATGCACTCTTTCTACTGGCTGAAAATGTTTATCTTTTTGATGTGTCTAAAACTTCTTACTGTGGCTTTCATTCCTACTATATGAGCAAAACAAAATGTTTCAAAACTTTAACAGTTCGTCCCTTTAATGTTTCCTTTGTTGTTATTTATATGCAACCAATCCCACCTACTATGTTTTTTCTATTTTCACCAGTTTTTATAAGTAAAAGGTTTCAAAACAAAAAAAATGAATTGTCCCTTTAATACTTTTAATCTTCATGATCAACCTCTCTATCTGCTGATGTGTGTCTATACTTTACTAAGATGAATAGCATGTAAGATGATGAAAGTGAGATGAAGTCAGCTATCAGCATTGCTTACATCCATTGGATCTAACCCTTTCTCTTTTGTGGATGCAGGGATTGGAAGTACGAGAAAAGCGAGATACAGAATAGAAAGATGGTGGATGGAGATGGACGCCACTTCACTAGTCATTACAGGCAATGACTGGTGCCAATGACCTTTTCCTCCCTTTTTCTCCTTTTTCATGTTATTGATTTTAGTAGGGTATAGATGTATGTCAGCACGTAGAGACTACACTCACAGTTAGATGTGTGGGAGAAATTTACTTTCAGCATTTAATTTCTGTCATGATTTTCTCCATCATGCAAATATTGAACATTATTTCAAAATGAATAAAATACTTTTCTTTGATGCATTTTTTGAAAATTACTTGAAAGTAATAAGCACATATTTTCCTTCATTTGAACATGCGTGAAAAATGAACAACATTTTTTGCGACCTTTGCTAACTGTTTGCTTGCTAGACATTTGATCAGTTGCTTTTGACATCCATTGGGCATTAGAGTCTGAAAATATGAATTCCATTGACCTAAACCAGACCTGACATGACCCCTAAAGTTGCTGGTATGGGTTGGGATGTATGCAAATGAGTCTAATAACAATTGACAGGTTATTATTAGACTGATTTTTATGCATGAACAGATTGTAGCATCAACTTTAGAAGTCGAATTCATAGTTATCCATCTGAATCATGCATGAAAATGTATGAATTGGATGGATGCAGGTGATTAGTGGATGCATGCGTGTGTGTATGGTTATGGCTGCCAGGTATGCATGAAAGTGAGATTGAAAATGACTTGGAAAATGCAGTCCTAGGCATATGCATATGCATGCGTGTACTAACCTACATGTATGCGTTCAATCCATGCATTAGTGTGCATGATTGAGGTGGGTGGGTATGAAATGAAACAACCAAACCAACAACTTGACACTCTTAAAACCTAAGGAACAAAATAGGAAACTACTCTAGGAAAGGAAACTAAAACTGACATGTGCTTGGACAGAACTTAGGAAAAACTTAAACTAATATGTAGATGCATTTATTGAAAGCATGAAACCTAACCTAGAAAACAAACAGAAATAAAATCATACCTCAAAGCAAGCCTTGAGGTGAACCCCGTTAACAGGAATCGGTAGGACATCTCCTTGAAAAGTGGCAAGCTGGAATGCATTGTGTTCCTTGCACTCAACAATCTAAAAAGGGCCTTCCCAAAAGTGATCAAACTTAGCATGCTGCCCTAGTCTTGTCTTAAGTACATCCCACTTCAGCACCATATCTCCTTCTTTGAAATGATGATCTTTTTCCTTTTTATCAAATGTTCTCTTCACCTATAGCTACTGGTATTCCATTTCCTGCAGTGCCTTGCTCTTTTTCTCCTCTAACTCCATCAATTTAGCAAACCTTAGCTTAAGAGGATCCTATTCTTCAAACAATATCAGCTGATTAGCAAGCTATAACGCAGAAAATTCAGTAGTAATAGGTAACTTGGCCTCTTTCCCATATACTAGAACGTAAGGAGATGTTCCAATAATTCACTTAGGAGTAATCCTATCCAACCATAAGGCAGATTTCAACTTTGCATGCCAATCTCTCTTATTCTCCTCTAACATTCTTTTAATAATCCTCAAAAGGTTTTTATTTTTACTTTCAGCGAAACCATTACCTTGAGGGTAATAGTTTGATGAGGTCTTCAGATATATACCTTTCTTTAGTGCCGATTTAGACACTCTAGCTCCCATAAAGGTTAATGTGTTATCAGAAATAATTGAATTAGGAACCCCAAACCTTGTAGTCAAATCATCATAAAAATTAAGTACAACTGATTCATTTGCCTCTCTTAGCACTATTGCTTCAGTCCATCTTGTAAAATAATTCGCAGCTGTAAGAATCCACTTGTGACCTGAACTAGAGCTTGGGTTAATTGGGCCTATAAAATTGATAACCCACTTCATGAATGGTTGTTCAACCAATATCGGTTGCAAAGGTAAGGCTGCTAGCCTTTCTTTGCCAACAAATAATGCACATTTTTGGCATTTCCTTGACCAATTATGGGCATCTTTGAACAGATCAGGCCAATAGAATCTTGCCCTCAACACTTTATAAGCTGTTGTCTTTGGAGAAAAGTGACCCCCTTCATCATGAAATTGTTCTAGAACCTTGTTGGTCTGATCAACACTTATACAACATAATAACATGCCACTATGATCCTTTTTAAACAAAACATCATTAATCAAGATGTAAGGAATTGATTGAAGTCTGAAATACCTACATTTTGCTCTATCCAACCTCAAAGGACACTCCCCCATTTGTAGAAAATGTGTCATTTCAGTTAGCCAACAATTTGATTGATTATCTCCAGCATAATTATGATCAACTAGCAATAGATTTTGACTGATTTTTACCTCTTGAAAGTTGTTATCTGCCAACTGCTCGCATAATCCCTTGCCCCTAACTAGTTTGGTGATATGGATATCAACATCATATTCCATTACATTAGTTATCCAGCCTGCTCTTCTTTCATTTAGATCTTTTCTTAACAAAAACTCCTTCACGCTTGGATGGGAAACCATTAGATGAACCTTGTTGTTGCTGACTAGGTGTTTGAATTTTTTTAGACTTTTAATAACAGCAAAAACATACTTTTCAACAAAACTGTACCTCTGTTTGTAATCTTGCAAACCTTTGCTAAAAAATGCAATAGGTTGCTCCAAACCTTCATCATTTTTTTGCACCAGCATTGTTGAAATGGCATCAAAACTGCCATAGGCATACATTATGAAGTCTTTAGTAAAATCTAGATTAATCAAAGTAGGGGCAGCGGACAAAGCTTCCTTAATTGCTTCAAAACAACATTTTCCCTCCTTTGTCCAACTGAAAATAGTATTTTTCTTTAACATTGTTGTTAAAGGCTTCAAAAGATTAGTAATATCAGGTATGAAATGTCTCACAAAATTTATTCTACCAAAAAAACTTTGTAGACCCTTCTTATGGCTAGGTAATGGTAACTCTAAATTTTTTTGAACTCTCTCAGGATCTATAGTAGTACCATGCTTTGAAACAATATAACCAAGAAGTTTACCTTCATGAACAACAAATACAAATTTCTTTGGATTAAGGGAAATACCTAACTCTTTGCATCTTTCTAACACCTGTCTAAGATGATAAATATGATCCTTAGCCTCCTTGCTGAAAATAGTAATGTCATCTAGATATACCAGCACTATCTTGTACATTAAATTTTGAAATGCCATGTCCATAGCCTTTTGAAACGTAGCTCTAGCATTTGCTAACCCAAAAGGCATCCTTCTGTAATCCATGGTTCCCCATTTCGTGGTAAATGTTATTTTAAACTAATCTCCATCTTTTACCAACACTTGATTATAACTAGAATATCCATCTAACAAAGAAAATCTTTCAGAACCTGAAACATATTGTAAAATCTATTTCATGGATGGTAAGGGATGCCTATCTTTTAATGAAGCCCTGTTTAAGTCTCTAAAATCTATGCATAAGCATATTTCTCCATTTTTCTTTCTTACAGGTACTAAGTTAGAGACCCAAGAGGTATGTTTGATAGGAAAGAAAATCCCTCCTTCTAAAATTTTGCTTAACTCTTTCAGCATTAGAGGTTCTAGCTTAGGATTGACAGGTCTCTGTTTTTGCCTTATAGGTTTGGTGTTAGGTTCAAGCTCAATAGTATGTTGGGTTAATATAGGATCAAAGCCTTTTAGATCAGAATAATCCCATGCAAAAACATCATTAAACTCCTAAAATAATTCAATAAACAATTGTTTTTCTTATGGTGAATTTATCTAACCAACTTTCAGCCTTTTTCCTTCAGCAATTTCCAGCTCCTCATAATGCTCTTCTTTCACCAACAAACTAGTTTTATCTTTTTTCACCAGATCATCTAGATCAAAGATAGTTTCTAAAGTGACCAAACCTTTAGGCAACTTGTTTGTTTTCAGCTGAATAACCTGATCTCCATATTGCTGACTGAATCTATCTTGATTAGCAATTGAAAACACATCTTCTTGTAACAAAAAGTTTAAAATCTGTTCATCTGAATCAAAAACCTGCCAATTTATGTTGTTATCTGGTATTGAAGTTCTAACCACCACCTTAACATGATGTTGTTCATTCTTTTTTGTGACATTTTCAACAATATCAAACTGTGCACCTACTGCTGCCAGCCTATCAGCAAACTGATTTTTTGCTCTAGGTATAGATATTATATTAAAAGCTTCAAATTCTTCTATAATATCCCATACCCTATTTTTGTACAGCTTTAAAGTATCATTCTTGATAGAAATCAAACCTCTAACCTGGTTTACAATGAGTTCGTTGTCCCCAAAAACTTGCAAGTAGGTTATGTTTCTCTTTCTTGCCCATTCCAAACCTTGCACCAGTCCTTCATATTTAGCCACATTGTTAGAACATGCAAATGAAAAGCGAAAAGAAGAAAAATACTTATCCTCATGAGGTGATACCCGCATTACTCCCCATCCAGCACTATTCTTGCTTCGTGAGCCATCAAAATACATCTTCCATACCTGATTTTCTTGTTTGCTGATTTGATTTGTGTCTTTGACCAGATTTGGAATTTTTGAACTTTGATCTAAAATCATATAATTTCCAAAACTAGCATCATGAACAACATTGTTTTGACTGTTAGAAACATTTTCAGCAGCCCATTCATCAAGCAAAATATTCAGGATACCAGTAAGAGGTGTGTTAGAATCTACTACCTTAGGTTCATCAGTATCAAGTGACATTAGATTTGCATTTATAGCAGTAGCAACATAAGGCTCTATATGGTCTTTTGCTAACTTTTCAGATTTAATGGTGATCTTTGTACCATATCTTGACCTAAAGAGCATATGAGACCAATCTAATGAAAAATAGCCACCAATCTTTGCTGTGAAATCTCTAGATAAGCATAATGCAAAATATGGCGCAAGATCTATGACATAAACATCCTGAGGTATTGAAAAATTTGGACAAGCATGCAAGGTAAGACTAGCATCTTTAATGACACTTATGGTGTTGACGGCTGACTCATCCAATTGCACCACATCTTTCTTGAGAGGTTGATATTTCAGCCCTACCTGATCTGCTACCTTTTTGGGCATAACTGAACTTGTGGCTCCACTATCAGTCATACAATTGTGAACCAGATTATTGAGGATGATCAAAGACACATAGAAAGGGGGGGGGGGGTTGACAGTTGGAACTACTATTTTGCTGTTACCTTCCTCATTATTCACAAATACAATACTTGGCATATTTTCACCAGCATTACCTCTTTTTGATAATTCAGATCGCAACATATCAACTTGACTAGGTATTGCCAAAGAATCCCACATATTGATAGATACATTCATTTTCTTCATATTTTTAACAACATTAAAAGGAATTGATGCATGTACCTTAGGCTGCAATTTTGTAACAGCAAGTTGTGCTTGTTGTTGCTGTTCTACGTTGGCATGTGGAAGATTTGCTAATGGAGCTTGCTAATTCGTTGGCTTATCTGATCCAGTAGTGGATGTATTACTAGTATTGTTGTTATTATTGGTTTTTTGGTCCTCTAAAGCCTTTTTTTAATTCTTGGAATAAACAACAATATTAGGATCAGCACTATTCATACCACAAAAATATCTACTTGCCAATTTAGGAATGAAGCATCTGCAGGGGGTACATCTTGATGTTGCTCCATTTCAGCCTCCGGTGCATGCTGCATATATGTAGCATTTTGTACCATCAAAGCTTGTTGAATGATGCCATTTGAACAGGTAGCTTGACTATGAGGTTGATTACATGGAAAACACCAGTCATATTCAACAGCCATATTATTTTGCATTGGTATCGGTACTATATCTCTTACCGGATTTGTAGCATTTAAGGGTGCTGGATTATAAGGCCTATATGGTCTCTAATTTATGCTCTGCTTATTTCCAGCATTGTACCCTTGAAAATTTTGCCTATTTTGAGGCTGCCATTGGTTTTGTGGTTGATATCCCTAATTATTTTGCTACTAGTAACCTTGATTTTTCTGTTGATAATCTTGATTTGCAGCAAAATTTTGTGATTGAAAAGGTTACCTTGGCTAAAACTACTACTTTTTGAGATTAATGAATTCATTTCCAAAAGTTTGCATTAAGCTTTCAATCTTTTGTTGACCTTGTTTAATCTCTTGCAGCTCTTGAGAAGGTTCTACAATAGCTATCTCTTGGCTGGAAACCACTGGTAATGGGCTGAAAGGTGGCATTTGCAAAGGTATATTTGGCTGTATATTTGGAAAAATAGGCAAAGGAGGTCTAGGAGCAATTTTACCTGCCTATATGAGGCTATTTTCTGCCCTTACTGATATAGCAAATGCTTGTGGCAGTGTATTTCCACCCATAGACTGAATCATGACAGAAATGTCATTGTTCAAACTCTTAAGATAATACAAAAATGCATGATCAGCACTTGGTCTAATAGCAACAGGTATCCTCTCCCACGTCTTCTAAAAACGTGTATTGAAATTAGTCATCTATTCTTGTGGAGCCCTCTTTATGGTTGTTAGCTATTCTACCAATGACAAATGATCAGATTTGTCTTCAAAAAATTTGGTGAATGCATCACCCAATTCATCCCATGTGCCTATCGAAGCCACTGGTAAACTTCTGAACCATTCCAATGCTTTCCCCTTGAATGAAGCTGCCAATAACCTAATTGCCATGTTTTCTTGTGTCACATGATGAACGTTGCACAGGGTTGCTATATCTCTGACATGCTCGAAAGCTGTAGTTTGGCTTTCTTCGGTAAAATATTGCACTCCTTTCAAAGCTGCTAAAGGGATGTCATTATGCTGCTGGAGATTCAAAGGACTTCCTTGATCAAAGGGAACAAAAGGAAAATTTCTTGGTTGAGCCATTACTGGTAGCTGGTAACTTATCTGTTGTTGATGTATTAATGATATAGCTGGTCCAAAAAATAAATTTGCAGCCGAACTCGAGCTTGTTGTTGTATCTGCAAAAAATGTAGAAAATTTTGATTCCAAAAGCTCGGTTCTCCAATTGGGACTTACTGAAAACGTGCTACAAGTTTTTCTTTGATAAACTCGAGTACCCTGTGCTGATTTCTGTTTGTTGGCTTTATCCTAGCAAGGGTTCTCCCATGCCTTTTAGGTGTTTCAAGCTGTAAATATTCAAATGTATTTGAGCTTCTAGTTTGTACCTTTCTCATTAACAACACTGATCTGTACTTTTCTTTCCCATAGAGTCGCCAGATATGCAGAAAAAATTATAACTCTGCTGTTCACACATCAAAAAAAATAGCAACTTCCTTAAAAAATAAGGAAAGTGTCCCACCGGACATGCCAAAAACTATTATCTCCAAAATTTGCACCCTGAAAATTTTCCTTAAGTCCTAAAACTCGCAGCGATTTTGGAGAAACATGGGATCAGCCAAAAGTTGTGCATAAATTATAACTTGGCTATACCTTTGGATTCTAGGCCAGTTCCTGTTTGATATATCTTATACCTTACTTATACTAATAGAGAAGTAAAACTTTCAAATGGAAAAGGGTAAAAAGATAACCTAAAACATGAAAAACTTAAAGAAATAAGGTGATACACCAAGATTGATAACACAAATTACTGCTATACTTGAGACACAATGAAAGTTTTTGACAAGACAATCACAAGAAACCTTATTTGAAGATCCACTAATTCATATCAATAATTTAAGAGAAGGTTTATGAACTTGAAAATATACGAAAGGAATTTGATCACAATAAAAAACATCGATAATGAAAACACAACTCAAAACCTATGAACAACTATTTACATAAAGAAGGTACAAGATAAGACATCATTCAAAAAGGCCTTTTATTAAAACACAATTTGAATAACATCAATCACCTTAACGCACACAACTAAATCTATCAACTCCAAAACTGGTTCCAATGAAAAACTTTATTTCCATCAAAGGCCCTCAAAACAATATATCTGCATAATGGAGAAAAAGACACTAAGGATGAAATCACATAAGCATCCTCTCTCAAAATCTGAACCCCTTCCTCCTTAACAAGAGGAATATATATAAACAATACAACTACCTCCAAGTAGAAAAGCTGGGTCGAAATAATCAGATAACTCCTTATTAAAAACCACTAAAACTCCAAAATCATGCTCAAAATACCCCAAACTGAGGTTCCACCATCCATGCATGAGAAAAACTAGAAAAGCTCCCCAAACTACCATAAATCACTCCATAATGCACTCTGAAATCTTCAGTCTGAACTGTGCCTCTCAAATATCAACTGCAACTGCCCCCTTGAATTTTGGCATCTAAAAATACCAACTTCCCTTTTAGCTTGTCTTGACTCTAGACTTTATTATTTTTAATTGCATGAATGTTTATTATTTTTAATAATTGATTTATAAGACTATCAATTATAAAAATAATAATTACAATTTTTTAAATATTTATGCAATTAAAAAGTAATAAATAAAATAAAGGTAAGACTTGATTAAGAGTCTATCCCTTTTTACTTGCATTCTCGTTATAATTTGCAATTTGCAATTTATTATCTTTTAGTTGATCATAGAATGAATCAACTAAAGCATAATAAATTTTTAAAAATATATGGAAAAGTATAATCAATAATGCAAGTCGCATTATAATAAACCCATGCAGATATAAATATCTCCAACTCCTAAACGTATGCAATGGACCCGAAATTCTATCAAATGGAATTAAGAAGTCTTCATAAAGAGAAAAAAAGAATTTTATTGTTGTCATTTGGCTTTGTGAGCATTTGCAAGTGACTTGCATAGGGTTATGGTGAAACCCTAGCCGACTATTACACTCATCTGCGACTTCTCCTACTGTTCGGATGCCATTTTGAAGGTATACTTGCTATTTGGTCTCTTTTATTGCCTAACCTTGATTGTGTCATGAAAATACATGATTTTTTGAAGAGAGCAGAGTGGTATCTGTTGTTACTTGGACGCCATTTTCTTGTTGTCTACCAAGCCGACTTATGGTTAAAAATACATGGCTGTTAAAGCAAGCCGACTGGTGTCATATATCATTCAAGGTTGGGTCTGTGCTTTTTTTTTTTATTGTGGCCTTCTCACTGCTTGCCGGGTTTCATTGTTTCACTTCACTTTGCTGTATATCAGGCCATGGACTCTCAAGTGCTATATTCATGGATTTTTCTTTGCTTGCTGGGTATTAGATGCCATGAGACTCACTCTTGGCCACGGATTTACACCATTTCCTTCATTTTTCTTTGGAAGTTACGCCTAGAGATTCACCATGGTATGCAAAACTATTATTCATCCTTTTTATAGATGCCAACTTTCCATTGATTTCATTTTTTATTGTACATTGTTATTCATCAATCTCTGTTACTGGTTATTTCTTAAACGTTATTCTTCCTTCAGATCTGTGATTTTTCTTGGAAATCATGGAAGTTTTTTAATGCTGAAATTATAGCAATAACTATGAATTCTTTTTGGCTCTTTGCTGGGTTCTCAGTATCCGAGTAATATCCCTCTTAAATATGATTGTGTTATACATCTGCTGCTGTTGACATATTTTCATTGGTTACTGTTGGAAGTATACCGGATTTTTTCCTTTGGGTTTTAGCTGAAAAATGCATTTAGGTGCCATATTTGTCTTTTCATTTGATTGCAAATTTGAGGATGTGAAATTTATCTCTGCTATTGGTATGTTGTAAGTGAATCTTGAACGTCACTTTTCTGACCTTTTCTTATGCTTCTGCTGAGAGGTAGAGTTATTTGAGTCTGTACTTTGGCTGCCATAACATGCTGCTGGTAATTTTATCTTCCTTATCGTTTGTCCCTCTTTTGCCTTTATAAATCTATCTTGTAAATTCCGTAAGATAATCTTAGACATTCATTCCAATGCTGATATTCTTTAATCTCTAAACTTTTATATTGCTCTCATGCCCTTTTTGCTCATCGGCCCTCCATTTCTGATAGTGCAATGCTTCCAATATCATAATAACTCTGCAAAACAAGAGCAATACCTTTTCATTGTTTATGTTTTTTATGTGACTAAACTTTCTAGTCATAGAGAAATAAGAAATATAAGAACCAGTGGGAACTTGTTTGAATCTGTACAATAGCTTTGCCAAATGCCTTCAGTAATAAGTCATTTATGATCATTTGTTTGGGTGTCATGATTTGATTTCAGAGGGTTTCTGCCATTTTAGACGTTACAAATTCTTTTTTATAAACTCTACCTCTGCTTGTTCAGACACTTGGAGACTATGACTTTTGGATGTCGCCACTACATCTGTTGTAATTTTGAAATATTTGTCCTTTGAATCTGTAGCATGCACTCTTTCTACTGGCTGAAAATGTTTATCTTTTTGCTGTGTCTAAAACTTCTTACTGTGGCTTTCATTCCTGCTATATGAGCAAAACAAAAGGTTTCAAAACTTTGACAATTTGTCCCTTTAATGTTTCCTTTGTTGTTATTTATATGCAACCAATCCCACCTACTATGCTTTTTTTGTTTTCACCAGTTTTTATAAGTAAAAGGTTTCAAAACAAAAAAAAAGAATTGTCCCTTTAATACTTTTAATCTTCATTATCGACCTCTCTATCTGCTGATGTATGTCTGTACTTTACTGAGATGAATAGCATGTAAGATGATGAAAGTGAGATGAAGTGAGCTATTAGCATTGCTTACATCCATTGGATCTAACCCTTTCTCTTTTGTGGACCCAGGGATTGGAAGCACGAGAAAAGCGAGATACGGAACAGCAAGATGGTGGATGCAAATGGACGCCACTTCACCAGTCATTACAGGCAATGACTGGTGCCCATGACCTTTTCCTCCCTTTTTCTCCTCTTTCATGTTATTGATTTTAGTAGGGTATAGATGTATGTCAGCACGTAGAGACTACTCACAATCAGATGTGTGGGAGAAATTTACTTTTAGCATTTAATTTCTGTCATGATTTGCTCCATCATGCAAATATTGAACATTATTTCAAAATGAATAAAATACTTTTCTTTGATGCATTTTCTGAAAATTACTTGGAAGTAATAAGCATGTATTTTCCTTCATTTGAACATGTGTGAAAAATGAACAACAGTACCATAAATACTAATTGTTATGTTTGGAGAGATTCTGAAGAGGTAAGTGATCATTGGCTAGAACATTGTGTTCCTTAAGGAATTTGGTGGCTAGGGAGCAGCAGTAAGAGATCGGGCTTCATAGCATGGAATTTTTATGATTGGGATGATCTTAGTTTGGTTTACCAATGGTGAATCAACCATCAAATATTTCTGGAAGTGTGTACAGAAGGGAGATTTGAGAAACCCTCAAATCAAGGGTTTAAAGGGATCATTTTGGGGTTGTTGATGTTCCAAGGAGTTTGGGTCTAATTCCACTTGGAATTAGGGGTTTGGTAACATATTGAGACACTTTTGAAAGCTTGAAGTCTTGGGGGTACAAGTAACTAGGTGTTTCTTCATTAAATCACCCTATTTTTATGCATTTTGGGGTCACATAGTTAGGACAGTCATACATGGTCCAAAGGAGACCATAATAATCTTGTAGTATGTTGTGGTAGGGCCGAAAGGGTATCCAAATATACCATTTATTTGTTCCATCCTTTGGAAAATTTTTGTGTTAGGGGGCAAAAAGGGCGAAATGCTAATTTTTTAGCCTCTTTACACTAGTTTAGAGTCCTTTTGCTATTGTGAGTGGAAGATAAATCTAGGAACTTTAAAACCACCTTAATACATCCTTACATTCATGAAAAACTTCAAATATATCATTATTTTGCATTTTGAAGAGTCTTGGTTGGGTGGAGTCTTATAAAGCCATTGTGCACCTCTGGGAAAAGTGTCGGTTTAAGTCAAATTTGAATAACTCAACTTGTGTAAAAGGTTCATCATCCTTTCCTCTGCATCAAGTGGTATTAGAGACTAGGGAAAGGTCTTGTGTAGGTTTTGTATTAGTCTTGAGAGGTTTGGTTTCTTGAATCCTTAGATAAGCCCTTGAAGTTGAATCATCCTTTAAGGAGTAGCCCTGAGTTGATTCAAGTACCAAGTTGATCGGGAACTATGGCTCAAGGAGAGGATGGATATTTTCCTACCAGAATGACCAACATGGAGTTGGCAAGGATTGTGAAAGAATAATTGGCTGATAACAAAAAGCTTAAGGCAACACCTGAGCAAGAGAAGAAGGAGAAAACTGAGAAAGACAAGGAGATGAAGATCATGATGGAGAGAATATTGGCCTTAGAGAAAAGAGACAAGAGAATTAGATAGGATGAAGTTTATGATGATGAAGAAGAGGAACTCCAAGAGGAAGAAGAGCTAGATCCTGATGAACTAAAGATGGTTAAGTTTCCTAAAGTCAACAAGAGTGGTGATATAAGGACAAGAGCTTATTTGCCTATGTATGGAGGAAAGCTAGATGATGAGGAACTAATAGATTGGTTCAGTGCCATGGAAAATTTCTTTGAATGTGAAGATGTGGAAGAGAATCATTATTTGAAGATAGCAAAGTCAAAATTGAAATGACATGCATTGCTATGGTGGGGAAAGATGGAAGAATGGTAAACCTAAGATTACTTCTTGGTACACCATGATGAATAGGATGAAGGAAATTTTTTTGCCAAATGATTATAGAGTTCAGTTGTATAAGAAGATACAAAGTCTGAAATAAAAAGACATGGAGGTGGAAAGATATACTGAAGAGTTCCATAAACTTGACATAAGAGTAAGTCATGACAAGGATGTGGGTGAGAAAATTGCAAGGTACATGGGGGGACTGAGGTTCAACATACAAGATGAACTTAGTTTTTCTACCCATAGGTCTATTGAGCAATGCTATAGGCTAGCCATCAAGGCTAAGGAAAAGATCAAAAGGAGACAAAAGAGACAAGGCAACAATAGAGGTGGATCTTCCATGAGAAGAAGAGGAGGAAGAGGAAATACTAATTTTATAAATCAGCATGATAAAGATAAGGACAAGACTTACTCATCTAATACAAGAGATGGGTATAGAGGTGGAAGAAGTGGAGGAAGAGGCAATGGAGTATTCACAGGGAGATGCTTCACTTGTAATGAAGTGGGCCATCAGTCATACAGGTGTCCTAAGTGGATTGAAGATAAAGATAAAGAAAGAAGAGTAGTCTAGAAACATTGTGATTTTACCAAAAGAGGGAGAGCACTTGTTCATGGGGAGAAATCAGATATCCTACAGTCTAAGCACTTTCAAATCTAATTAGTTGATTCAAGGTAAAGTACATAGACTCATTATAGACCCAAGTTCAAGTCATAATTTTGTGTCTCATGAAGTTGTTCAGAAGTTGAATTTGCAAAGATTTGTACAACCTAAGCCATATTATGCTACTTGGGTTAATGAAAATCAGAATTTTTTGGCTAGTACTCAAATTATGATAGAATTTTCTATTGGTAAATATAGAGATAAAGTGTTATGTGATGTTATGGATATGAGTTGTGGACATCTGATAGTAGGCAGGTCTTGATAATGGTCAAGGAAAGTAATCCATGTTGGATTCACTAATAAGTATTTGGTTCAACATGAAGGCAAGAAGTCTGAGTTGCAGCCTTTACTGAGGGGTCAAGAAGGACCTATACTTATGTGTGTTGGGCAGGAGATAGCAAAGCAAGTTAAGTATGATACTGGCTGGTATAATGGAGGAAGTGTACAGTCCAAAGGTAGCCATGACAGTCCTAGAAGAGGAGAGCTTTGGGACTTAGCCTTTGTGCAAGTTGGGACAGTCAAGTGTCCTATCAAGCAGCCAAAGATTAGCAAAGGGATAGAGATGTTGGACCAGAGGTCTAATCCATGCAAGGAATCAAGGAAGATGGAGGCCTTACAGCCTTCCCACTATCCTTCCCAAGGAAAGCCAGCCAACTTATGATTTTCTTCTGACAATTGGTGCATGAATCCAGGTGGAAGAAAGAAGTTTACATTGGGGGATTACTTCACCCCTACTTTGAAGACACCCTTCAAGCTCCATAACTGTTGGGACAAGAGTTTTCTTGCAGGTACGGAGTATGGTGCAGGGGCACCAAGGCTCAACAACCAATTCATGAAGCAATTTAAATTATACAAGAAGGATATGAAGACAATCAAGTCAACTAATGAATATCAAAGAATCAAGGAGGTTAAGGGGATCTTAAACAATGTAAATCCAATAAATTATAGTATATTGGCACCTTTGATGTTTAATTCCATACAATGGCATTCAAATAAATAGATTTCATTTATATATTTTAAAAGTCAAAATTTTGATGTAATATGGACCAATAGTGTCCAAGGGTGCTTTTGGATAGTAAGGAGGTAATAAGGTTTCCAATTTAATAAGGTTTTAAGCATTTTTAATGTTTAAAAGTTTCAATATTCAAAATCAAATAGCTAGTTAGCTATTTAGGGTGGAAACTAGTATTTTAATGTTTAAATATACAACCAATCCCTCTAACTGGTTGATGATGGTTGGGGAAGTCAAAAGGAAGCTATATGTATCCATTTTGAAGTCATGTATGACAGGTTTTGATGCCTGGAGTGTATTGACAGCAAGTCATTCAATGAAATAAAAAGTCTTAATTTTATTATCCATTGTTTTGTATTGTGGAAAGGTTCAATACTTATGGTTTTGTTTTTAAAACCTGGGATGAAGTAGCAAGCAATTCCCAATCATTTATTTCACTTTTGAATGCATTGTGAGTTATTTTCAAGTCTGATTTCATGTGTTACGGACTGGTGAAAATCAGTGATTGTGACTGAGATCCATTCAATACTTTGAATCTGCATTATATCCTTCATGTAATCAATTGGAGTAATGTTTTTAAAGTTGAAACAAGTTATTAGAATATTCTATTTTCATGTTGGGCTGGTTTGAGAGTGATTTGGACATGACTGTACCCTCTTAGGCAGCGCCATAGACTAAGTAGTTTAGATTTTGTTCTCCATTTTGTAGGTTTTCTGTATTTTGTAATCTTTCCATTAACCCAAAGGCCTAGGACCAATGGAAGGAGGGAGACTAACCATGTACCATAAATACTAATGGTTATGTTTGTAGAGATTTTGAAGAGGTCAGTGATCACTGGCTGGAATAGTGTGTTCCTTAAGGAATTTGGTGGCTAGGGAGCAGCAGTAAGAGATTGCGCTTCATAGGATGGCATTTTTATGATTGGGATGATCTTAGTTTGGTTTAATAATGGTGAATCAACCACCAAATAGGTCTGGAAGTGTGTGGGGAAGGGAGATTGGAGAAAACCTCAAATCAAGGGTTTAAACTTTAAAGGTATCATTTTGGGGCTATTGATGTTCCAATGAGTTTGGGTCTAATTCCTCTTGTAATTAGGGGTTTGGTAACATATTGAGACACTTATGAAAGCGTGGAGTCTTGGGGGTACAAGTAACTAGGTGTTGCTTTGTTAAATCACCCTATTTTGGTGCATTTTGGGGTCACATAGTGAGAACAGTCATACATGGTCCAAAGGAGCCCATAATAATCTTGTAGTATGTTGTGGTACGGCCAAAATGGTATCCAAATATACCATTTATTTGTTCCATCCTTTGGAAATGTTTTGTGTTAGGGGGCAAAAAGGGCAAAATGCTGATTTTCAGGCCTCTTTAGGCTAGTTTAGAGTCTTTTTGCTATTGTGAGTGGAAGATAAGTTTTGGAACTTTAAAACCACCTTATTTCATCCTTATATACATGAAAAACTTCAAATATATCATTAGTTTGCATTGTGAAGACTCTTGGTTGGCTGAAGTCTTATAAAGCCATTGTGCACCTTTTGGGAAAAGTGTGGGTTTCTAAGTCAAATCTGAATAACTTAACTTGTGTCAAAGGTCCATTACCCTTTCCTCTGCATCAACTTGTATCATAGACTATAGAAAGCTCTTGTGGAGGTTTTGTATTGGTCTTGAGAGATTTGGTTTCTTGAATCCTTAGATGAGCCCTTGAAGTTGAATCATGCTTTAAGGAGTTTCCCTAAGTTGATTCTTCTACCAAGTTGATCAAGAACCATGGCTTAAGGAGAGGATGGATATTTTCCAACCAAAATGACCAACATGGAGTTGGCAAGGATTGTGAAAAAACAATTGGCTGATAACAAAAAGCTTAAGGCAGCCCTTGAGCAAGAGAAGAACGAGAAAGCTGAGAAAGACAAGGAGATGAAGATCATGATGGAGAGAACATTGGCCTTGGAGAAAAGTGACAAGAGAATAAGACATGATGAAGAAGTTTCTGATGAAGAAGAAGAGGAACTCCAAGATGAAGAAGAGTTAGATCCTGATGAACTAAAGATGGTTAAGTTTGCTAAAGTCATCAAGAGTGGTGATATAAGGGCAAGAGCTAACTTACTTATGTGTGGAGGAAATATGGATGATGAGGAACTAATAGATTGGTTCAGTGCCATGGAAAAATTCTTTGAAGGTGAAAATGTGGAAGAGAACTAGAAGTTGAAGATAGCAAGGTCGAAGTTGAAAGGACATGCATTGCTATGGTGGGATTGTTTGCACGTGGAAAGATGGAAGAATGGTAAACCCAAGATTACCTCTTGGTACACCATGATGGATAGGATGAAGGAAAAAATTTTTCCAAATGATTATAGAGTTCAATTATATAAGAGGATGCAAAGTATGAAACAAAAAGACATGGAGTTGCAAAGACATACTGAAGAGTTCCATAAACTTGACATAAGAGTAAGTCATGGAAATGATATGGATGAGAAAATTGCGAGGTACATGGGGAGACTAAGGTTCAACATACAAGATGAACTTAGTCTTGCTACCCCTAGGTCTATTGAGGAATTCTATAAGCTAGCCATCAATGTTGAGGAAAAGATCAAAATGAGACAACAGAGACAAGCCAGCTCATGAGAGGAAGAGGAAATACTAATTTTCTGAATCAGCATGATAAAGATAAGGAGAAACATACTCATCTGATACAAGAGGTGGGTATAGAGGTAGAAGAAGTGGAGGAAGAGGCAATAAATAATTCACAAGGACATGCTTCACTTGTAACAAAGTGGGCCATTAGTCATACAGGTGTCCTAAGTGGATTGAAGATAAAGGTAAAGAAAGAAGAGTGAAGTTGGTGGAAGAAGAGACAAACAAGGAAGAAGAAGAGTCTAGAAACAATGTGATTTTACGAGAAGAGTGAGAGCACTTATTCATGGGGAGAAATCAGATATCCTACAATCCAAGCATTTTTAGATCTAACCATTTGATTCAAGGTAAAGTATGTAGACTCATTATAGACTCAGGTGCAAGTCATAATGTTGTGTCTCATGAAGTTGTTCAGAAGTTGAATGTGCAAACATTTGTACATCCTAAGCCATATTATGCTACTTGGGTGAATGAAAATAAGAATTTTTTGGTTAGTACTCAAGTTATGATTGAATTTTCAATTGGTAAATACAGAGATGAAGTGTTATGTGATGCTATGGATATAAGTTATGGACATCTGATACTAGGCAGGTCTTGGCAATGGTCAAGGAAAGTAATCCGTGATGAATTCCCTAATAAGTATTTGGTTCAACATGAGGGCAAGAAGTTTGAGTTGCAACCTTTAGTGAGGGGTCAAGAACAACCTATACTTATGTGTTTTGGGTAGGAGATAGAGAAGAAAGTTAAGTATGATACAGGCTAGAATAATGGAGGAAAAGTACAGTCCAAATGCAGCTATGATAGTCCTAGAAGAGGAGAGCTTTGGGACTTAGCCTTTGTGCAAGTTGGGACAGTCAACTGTCCTATCAAGCAGCCAAAGATTAGAAAAGGGATAGAGATGTAGGACTAGAGGTTTAATCCATGCAAGGAATCGGGGAAGATGGAGGCCTTACAGCCTTCTCATTGTCCTTCCCAAGGAGAGTCATCCAACTTATGTTTTTCTTTTGACAATTGGTGTGTGAATGCAGGTGGAAGAAAGAAGCTTACACTGGGGGATTACTTCACCCCTACTTTGGAGACATCCTTCAAGCTCCACAACTCTTGGGACAAGAGTTTTCTTGCAAGTGGGGAGTATGGTGCAGGGGCACCAAGGATCAACAACCAATTCATGAAGCCATTTAAAGTGTACAAGAAGACTATGAAGACAATCAAGCCACCTAATGAATATCAAAGGATCAAAGAGGTTAAAGGGATCTTAAACAATGTAAATCCAATAAATTATAGTATATTGGCACCTTTGATGTTTAATGCGATGCAATGGCATTCAAATAAATATATTTCATTTATATGTTTTAAAAGTAAAAATTTGGATGTAATATGGACCAATAGTGTCCAAGGGTGCTTTTGGGTAGTAAGGAGTATAAGCATGAAGTGATTAAGTAATAAGGTTTCCAATTTAATAAGGTTTTAAGCATTTTTAAAGTTTAAAAGTTTAAATATTCAAACTCAGACAGCTAGTTAGCCATTTAGGAGGGAAACTAGTATTTTAATGTTTAAACATCCAACCAATCCTTATAACCAGTTCAGGATGGTTGGGGAAATTAAAATGAAGTTATATGTATCCATTTTGAAGTCATGTACAACAGATTTTGATGTCTGGAGTGTACGGACAACAAGAGTCAATAAATGAAATAAAAAGTCTTATTTTTACAATCCAATGTTTTGTATTGTGGAAAGGTTTGATACTTATGGTTTTGTTTTTCAAACCTGAGATGAAGTAGCAAGCAATTCCCAATCATTCATTTCACTGTTGAATGCATTGTGAGTTATTTTCAAGTCTGATTTCATGTGTTAGGGACTGGTGAAAATCAGTGACTTTGACTGAGATCCATTCAATACTTTGAATCTGCATTATATCCTTCATGTAATCAATTGGAGTAATGTTTTGAAAGTTGAACAAGTTATTAGACGATTCTATTTTCATGTTGGAGTGGTTTGAGAGTCATTTGGGCATGACTATACCCTCTTAGGCGGCGCCATAGTCTATGCAGTTCAGATTTTGTTCTCCATTTTGTAGTTTTTTGTATTTAGTAATCTTTCCATGGACCCAAAGGCCTAGGAACCATGGAAGGGGTGAGACTAACCATGTACCATAAATAGTAAATACTAATGGTTATGTTTGCAGAGATTTTGAAGAGGTCAGTGATCACTGGCTGGAACAGTGTGTTCCTTAAGGAATTTGGTGGCTAGGGAACAACAGTAAGAGATGGCACTTCATAGCATGGAATTTTTATGATTGGGATGATCTTATTTTGGTTTACTAATGGTGAATGAACCACCAAATAGGTCTGGAAGTGTGTGGAGAAGGGAGATTTGAAAAACCCTCAAATCAAGGGTTTAAAGGTATCATTTTTGGGTTTTTGATGTTCCAAGGAGTTTGGGTTTAATTCCTCTTGGAATTAGAGGTTTTCTAACATATTAAGACATTTATGAAAGCTTGGAGTCTTCGGGGTACAAGTATCTAGGTGTTGCTTTGTTAAATCACCCTATTTTGGTGCATTTTGGGGTCACATAGTGAGGACAGTCATACATGGTGCAAAGGAGATGATAATAATATTGTAGTATGTTGTGGTAGGGAAAAAAGGGTATCCAAATATACCATTTATTTGTTCCATCCTTTGGAAAAGTTTTGTGTTAGGGGGCAAAAGGGTGAAATGCTGATTTTTACGCCTCTTTAGGCTAGTTTAGAGTCTTTTTGCTATTGTGAGTGGAAGATAAGTATATGAACTTTAAAACCACCTTAATCCATCTTTATATACATAGAACACTTCAAATATATCATTAGTTTGCATTGTGAAGATTCTTGTTTAGATGGAGTCTTATAAAGCAATTGTGCACCTTTGGGAAAAGTGTGGGTTTCTAAGCCAAATTTGAATAACTCAACTTGTGTAAAAGGTCAATCACCCTTTTCTCTGCATCATAAATGCACCGATGAGAAACACAATCATCGAAGAGAAATTTTTTTATTGTAAATGCACTGGAATTGGTTTGGTTTGAAAGTTGACCACGTCCCCTGTCATTTTTTTAATGGTAGATATCCTGCTTTCCTTCGAATATATACCCTTGGTGGGTAAAGTTGAGTGTTAATCATTGCATGTTGATAAAAGCTACAATGATTCATGAAATAACTGAAATGAATATTTTGCACAACCCCTAGCACGGTAGTCAAAGCACGATATGAGATTTAAAGTGTGGATTGGTGAATATTTGTTCAGGGTGCTCATGAACATTCTAGGCTCTTCGTGGACAAAACAATGGTGTACCTCGAGTTCACCCAGCCATCTAGAGCTAACAAAACTGATGAAATGATGCCATGATGAATGGTTCCAAAAGTTGTGCAGTGGTGCACCTATTCACTATGAGGTTTGGCATCAACTAAGATCGCTATGCCAATTTCAAATAAAATTGAATCTTCCATAAATGAGAGCAATTATTCTAGACATCGATACCACAATCCTAAAGCATCTGAACATTTTTTGATAGCCCTCATGAGTTCCAAGTTACAAGCGTCAAAAGATCACTACCCAAATGTGCTTCGGGCACCTTGGAGACGGTCAAGGTTGAGGCGCTCTTGAACATTCTAGGCTCTTCATAGATGAAACACTGGTGTCACCAGGGTTCACCAAGCCATTAAGAGATAACGACGTTGATGAAACGATGCCATGACGAATGGTTTGAAAGTTGTGTAGTAGTGCACCAGTTTACTAAGGCACACTGTGAGGTTTGACATCGATTGAGATCGTTATGCCAATTTCAAACAAAATTGAATCTCCCATAATTGAGAGAGGTTATTGTAGAGATCGATATCATAGTCCTTGACCATCTAACAATTCATCAATAAGCCTCATGAGTTTTGAGTTACAAGCATCGAAAGATTTCTGCCCAAACATGCTTAGGGCACCTTGGAGATGTTCCAGTTCGGGGAGCTCACTAACATTCTAGGCTCTTTGTGGATGAAATAGTGGTGTCACTAGGGTTCACCCAGCCATCTAGAGCTAATGGCACTAGAAAATTATGCCTTGACAAACGGTTCAAAATTTTTGCAGTGGTGCACCGATTCACTAAGGAACACTATGAAGTTTGGCATTGATCGAGATCGTTGTGCCAATTTCTAATGAAATTGAATATCTCACAACTAAGAGACATTATTGTAGACATCGATATCATGATCCTATAGCATTTGAAAGTTTGTCGATAGGCTTCACGAGCTCTAAGTTAGAAGAGTCAGAAGATCATTGTCCAAATGTGCTTAGGGCATCTTGGAGACACTTCAGTTCGAGTTTCTCTCGAATGATCTAGGTTCTCTGTGGACAAAATAATGGTGTCACTAGGGTTCCCTTGGCCATCTAGAGCTAATGGCATCGACAAAAATGATGCCGCGATGAACATTTCAAAAGTTGCATTGTGGAGCACCAATTACTAAGGAGCATTGTGAGGTTTGGCATCGATCGAGATCGCTAATCTCCTAGAACTCAGACATGTTATTGTAGACACCAATAAAAGACCTTTTACAACTTACAGTTCGACGATAGGCCTCATGAGCTCCAAGTTATAGGTTGAGAAGATCGCAGCCCAAACGTGCTTAGGGAACCTTGGAGATGATCTAGTTTAGGCTTCTTGCAAAGATTCTATGTTCTCCATAGATAAATTGGTGGTGTCACTAGGGTTCACCCAACCATCCATGGCTAATGATGCAAAAAAAATGATGCCAAGATGAACGATTTGAAAGTTATGCAGTCGTGCACCTATTCACTGAGGAACACTGCAATATTTTGTATCAATTGAGATCGTTGTGCCAATTTCAAATAAAATTGAATCTCTTAGGACTGAGAGAAGTTATTCTAGAAATTAATAAAAGAACTTTTGCATCTTACACTTTTCCAATAGGCCTCACGAGATCCAAGTTACAAGTGTCAAAATATCGTTGCCCAAATGTGCTTAGGGCACCTTGGTGACATTCTAGTTAGGGGTGCTCTTGAATGTTCTAGGCTATCCATGGATAAAGTAGTGGTATAATTAGGGTTTACCTACCCATCCAAAGCTAATACACTGACACAAAAATGCCACGACAAATGGTTCAAAAGTTGCACAATGGTGCACCAAATTTTAAAGAAACACTATGAGATTTGGCATCAACCGAGATCACTATGTCGATTTCAAATAGAATCTCTTGAAACTGAGAGAGGTTATTGTAGAGATCGATATCATAGTCTTATAGCATCAGACAATTCATCGATAGGTAGTTTGAGCTCCTAGTTACAAGTGTTAGAATATCATTGCCCAAGCATGCTTAGGACACCTTGGAGACACTCTGCTTTGGGGTGCCATAAAATGTTCTAGGCTCTCCATAGAAAAAATAGTGGGTCCACTAGGCTTTACTCAAAAATTCATAGCTAATGTGCCATGAGGAATGGTTCAAAAGTTGCACAATGGTGCACCGATTCACTAAGGAACACTTGGAGGCTTGGCATCGACCAGAATCGTTGTGCCAATTTCAAACAAAATTGAATCTCCCAAAATTAAGAGGTTATTGTAGACATTGATATCACGGTCATGTACCATGTAATACTTCATCAATAGGCCTCACAAATTTTGAGCTATAGGCATCGAAAGATTACTACCCAAATGTACTTATGGCACCTTGGACACATTCTGGTTCAGGGTGCTTATGAATGTTCTAAGCTCTCCATCGATGAAACATTGGCGTCACTGGGGTTCACCCAACCATCTAGAGCTAATGGTGCTGACAAAATGATGCCACAATGAATAGTTTAAATGTTGCATAGTAGTGCACTGATTCACTAAGGAACACTGCGATGTTTGGCATCTAACTAGATCGCTTTGCTAATTTAAAACAAAATTGAATCTCCCATAACTAAGAGAGGTTATTGTAGACATCAATAGCATGGTCCTATACCATCTGACAGTTTGTCAATAGGCCTCATTGTTGAAAACAATTGTTCAATTGTATATTGTCTTTGATGTTACACAAAATGTCAAGTCTTTACCAGTCAGTGTTTGCCAAACTCACTCAAGAAATGAAGACAGTTTCCAATGTCTGTCAATCATTTTAGAGATAATCAAGTCCAAAGTCAGTGTCTACTGAGTTCACTCGGACACCAAAGGAAGTTTGTAGGAAGACAGTGTCTGTCAAATTCACTCAGGCATCAAAGAGAAGTTGGCAAAGAACCAGTGTTAACCAATCTCACTTGGTAAACAAAGGGAATTAAGTTCAAGATGTAGTGTTAACTAAGTTCACATGGTTAACAAAGGAAGTCTAAAGAAAGTCTTTTATGAGTTAGTGTTGACTGAGATGGGTCGGCTAATGAAGGATTTTCTTGAGTCAGCATATTTAGTTTGATGAATTTATTTGTTAAGTCTACCTGACTTAAAGGATGAATATTGAATATTTGAAAGTGTATTTAAGCCAACTTGACAAGGTAAATGATATAAGTATAAGGTCAAGTTGTGGGATTGAATAAAGAGAAGCATTGGATTGAAAAGATAAATCAAGGAAGCGAATTGGAAGGATATCATAGTATCCTGAGTTGACCGAGCTATAAAGTTTTATTTGATCAAGGACCATCAAGTATTCAAGCTAGAAAAGAGATCTGAAATCAACAATACAATTGCATCAGCAATTAGGTTGTATCATTTTTACTCTCTAATAATTTTAGCAGTGTATCAAATCTCTTAACAGAGTTATCTTAACAGCTATTTGCCAAATCCTCTAACAAGGTGGAATTTCTAGATTGAAGTGTCTAAAGACCTCTAACAAGGCCACTCCTAATAGGGTGATTTAAATCCTTTAACAGGGTGACACCTAACAGTGTGTTTTGTAACTTTTAACAAGGTTGGCTCCTAACATGGCTCACTTCAAAAGAGTGAAAAATAGTAACTAGTTGCAATTGGTGGTTTTTCCCAAATTGGGTTTCCACATTAAATATTGGTGTCATATGTGTGCATGTTATTTTCATTATGTTTTTGTAACTAAGTTAATTAAGGGTAATCACATTTAATATCATAAGATTTTCATGTTCAGTATTAACCGAATGATTCAGTGCTAACTGACTAACAACGGTATTTCACTTTCAGCAGAGTTTGATTTTGAACTGTATTGACATCTTAAGGGATCTTGGATTTTTTTTTTTGTGGTAATTGATTCACCCCTCCCATCTCAATTACTCTTATATTTCCAGCACTCACAAGTTTTGAGTTACAAGCATCGGAATATTTTTGCTCAAATGTGCTTAGGGCACCTTGGAGACTTTATGGTTTAGGGTGCTCACAAACATTGTAGGCCCTCAATGGATGAAACAACAATGCCACTAAGGTTCACCCGACCATCCAAAGCTAACAAAACTGGCAAAATGATGCCACGATGAATGTTCATTACGCAATGGTGCACTTGTTCACTAAGGAACATTTCCAAGTTTGGCATCAATTGAAAATGTTGTACCAATTTCAAACAAAATTGAAACTACCAAATCTGTGTAATGTCCCCACTATTAGGGTTAGTTTGGGATACATAATAAATACAAAAATTCGGTAATTTCATAATAAATTTATTTGAATATTTCATCTTTTAAATAAGTTATCTCAATTGAAATAATTAGCATTTGTAATGAATGCTCTCCACCAAGTTATACTCGGATTGTTCTATGACATTCACAACGAATGCCCTCCACCACATTATACTCAAATCATTCCATGACATTCACAATGAATGTTCTCCACCAAGTGCACTTGGATCATAATATGACCTTTTTAAGAAATGTCCTCCACTAGGCATATACCTAGATCATGACATTCATAATGAATGACCTCCACCAAGATGCGCTTGGATCATAATATTATATTCTTTCTTTATTTCATTACTTTTGATACTTTATATATATATATATATATATATATATATGGATATCAGATTGTGTGGTAATATAAATAGAACTTATATCCATGTTCATTATCCCATTAGAATAAAGCAACTTAAGACAATCATTATGGTAACATATACACATATTTTGTTAGTTTATTAATAACTTTAATTATTCTTACCTACCTTTGTGGAACCTGATGCTTTAATACTTGCTAGGGTCCTTCCTTTTAGTCATACTTCATGTTACTAACATGCATGTGTGCTTTCTTTTCCATGAGATCTGATGACCCCTATTTGCTTGTCATGTTTGATGATCGGGGGATCTGTCAGTGGTGTATGGGGTGTGGTATTGTACTCTTGCTCCCTTCTTCCAAACCCAATTTGCTCGCCAATTGCTGACACAACTTCCCTTACTGGCTAATATGGGATTGTTTGGCAAGTGAATGTGTCGATGGGTTTGACCCCACCTTTTGCTATGGAACCTTCCGTGCATGGGTTTGATTTCCTTATATGGTACCTTAATTATTTGCAATGTTTAGTGTTATTTCTCCCATCCTTGAAATCTCCTTTCCCATACATGTGCCTTCCTTGTTTGGGTCCCATAGACATGGTTGTTGACTTTTGTAGGCACTAATTATAATAATGTTTCGATGGGATATTTTTTGAAGGTCTTTGTCTATCCTCGTGTATAGGTAAAACAAATGTCCCTCCTCACTCTTATATGTGTGGGTCGAGGTGACATGATCCTATAAGATTCCCTTCATTTATGGGGTCCTCTTATTAGTGATTTTGTGGTTAGGTTTATTATTATAAGATATTGGTTGTTGTTAGATATTGATATTTAAATATTATATAACATAGCAATTAGTATTTGTATTTTAGGATGATTATATAATTTATCAATTTAGATTATGATCATTTAGTTTATAGACAATTGATTAATCATTTGTACAAGGAACAAACAATTAAATCATAATATTTATAGATTGTCTTTGTAATAATTTGTGGAGTAATCTAATGTTCATATAATAATTTGGGCTCATCATAGTCCACCCTTTTCAAATTTTCTTGTCCTTAAGCAATAAAAATTTTCTAATTTAGATCTAGCGACTCTTTCTCTTAAGATGTTTTTGTGATTTGAAAAGGATTGTCCCTATCCTCTTGAGTAATGACTACTAATATTCCATGTTCTTGTCCATCAAATCTTCCCCTTTTGTTGGGGCTTTCTTCATTAAATGTTATTTTATTCATTTGTCCTTTCTTACATTGATGATAATGATCCCAAGGCTCTTTACATTTAAAACATAATCCTTTCTTTAGTATATCATCTCTCTTTGGGCACTTATGACCAACATTCTATGGATCATGACACAAACAACATTTCTTCTCTTATTCTTCCCTCCTTATCACTTTATGGTCAAAAATTCTTTTGAAATTCTTGGGTCCTCTCATCTATCCTATTAGTTTCAACCTTCTTTTATTTTTGGATGGCTTCCTCTAAGTTCTAGGGATCAAGAGGTTTTACATGGGTTTTGATGGCATCTTTAAGTCCTTCTATAAATAGATGAGTGAGCTGATATTAAGATACATTTAGAACCTTTACAGGATAGGTCTTGAAACTAATTAGTGAATTCCCCCACTATCTCTGATTTTTGAGGTGAGTTGACTCTTGGAAGTACCATTCAAAATCTCTTTGATCAAACTTGCTCATCAATTTTTGAGTGAATTCACTATAGGTGGTAGTTCTTTTGAGTCCTAGGGAATTTTGGCCATAGTGCCACCATTTGTGTGGTAAACCCCTTAAATGAAGTATGACAAATTAAATAACACCTTTTTCTAGCATAGGACTATGTGATAGGTATGTATCTAACTTTTGCACCCATGATTGAGTAGTTTCCTCTCCTAACCCATCAAAGCATAGTAGTTTAACTTTGTTCACTTTCTCTTGAAGGTTTTCATCCACATTATTTTTCTATTAATTTTCCATGATTTTGGTTTTGTAGTATTCTTCAAAGGAGATAAGTTATCGAAGGTTAGGATCCAAGTTTGCATATATTTGTGTAATTTCTTCCACATTGTTTGTGATTGTTTCTTCTTCTACAACTAGTTCTCTTCATAGAATGAATGAAGGAAAGTATCTCATAGAGTTGAACTTTGTGATGATGGCTCATTTTCCTCATGACTAGAATGACAATATCTCAGTGTGTTAGGTCTTTCACTTTGATTTCCTTATAAGGTGCCTTAATTATTTGCAATGTTTAGTTTTATTTTCTCCTGTCCTTGAAACCTCCTTTGCCACACACATGCCTTCCTTGTTTGGGTCCCACAGATGTGGTTGTTGACTTTTGCAGGCACTAATTATAATAATGTTTCGATGGAATTTTCTTTAAAGGTCTTTGTCTATCCTTGTGTATTAGTAAAATAAAATCTTCCTAATTGTACCCATCCCTCGCCACTCTTATATGCATGGGTCGAGGTGATGTGACCCTATAAGGGTCCCTTCATTTATGAGTTTCACTTATTAGTGAATTTGTGGTTAGGTTTATTATTATAAGATATTGGTTATTGTTAGATATTGATATTTAAATATTATATAATGTAGTAATTAGTATTTGTATATTAGGATGATTATATAATTTATCAATTTAGATGAGGATCATTTAATTTATAGACAATTGACTAATCAATTGTACAAGGAATGAATAATTAATTCATAATATTTATAAACTGTCTTTGTAATAATTTGTGGAATAATTAGTTTTTCATGGATGAAATAGTGGTGCCACTAGGGGAGCTAATGACACTGACAAAATGATGCCACGACAAATGGTTCAAAAGTTGCGCAATGGTGCACTTTTTCACTAAGGAACATTGCCAGGTTTGGCATCAACCGAAATTGTTGTGCCAATTTCAAAAGGAAATTGAAACTTTGAGAACTAAGAAAGGTTATTTTAGAAATCGATATCACAGTTTTGTAGCATCTAACAATTTTTTGATAAGCCTCATGAGCTCTGACTTACAAGCATTGGAAGATCACTACCCAAACATGCTTAGGGAACCTTGGAGATACACTGATTTGAGGTGCTCATGAACATTCTAAGATCTCCGCACATGAAATAGCGGTGTCATTAGGGTTCACCCAGCCATCTAGAGCTAATGGAGTGAATGAAACAATGTCACAATGAATGGTTCAAAAGTTACAGTGGTGCACCAATTTACTAGGGAACATTACAACATTTGGCATTGATTGAGATAGTTCTACCAATTTTAAATCAAATTGAATCTTGTAGAACTGAGAGAGGTTATTGTAGCAATCAATATCATAGTCTAGTAGCATATGGCATTTTGTCAATAGGCCTCACAAGCTTTGAATTACAAGCGTCGAAAGATTATTGCCCAAACGTGCTTAGGGCACCTTGGAGATGCTCTAGTTTGTAGTGCTCGTAAATGTTTGAGGCTCTCCGTAGATGTAATAGTGGCATCACTAGGTTTCCTTGGCCATCCATAGCTAAAGACACTAACAAAATGATGCCATGACAAATGGTTCAAAAGTTGCATAGTGGTTCACCAATTACTAAGGAACAGTGTGAGATTTGGCATCAATCGAGATTGGTGTGCCAATATCAAAAGAAATTGAATCTCCCAAAACTAAGAGGTTATTGTAGACATTGATATAACAATATTGTAGAATCTGATAGTTTGTTGATATGCCTCACGAGCTCCAGTTGCAAGCATCAAAAGATTGTTGACCAAATATGCTTAGGACACCTTGGAAACATTACATATCAATTTACTCATGTACGTTCTAGGCTCTCTGTAGATGGGACAGTGGTGTCGCTAGGGTTCAACCGAACTTCTAGAGCTAATGATGCTAATGAAATGATGCCAAGATGAACGATTTGAAAGTTGCGTAGTGCACCAATTCACAGTGGAACACTACGAGGTTTTGCATCAACTAAGATCATTGTAGAAATTTCAAATTAAATTGAATCTTCCAAAATTGAGAGGTTATTGTAGACATCAATATTGAAAACCATTAATATCTTATAGTTTATTGATACACCTCACGAGTTTTGAGTTACTAGCGTCAAACATTTTCTACACAAACGTACTAAGGGTACCTTGGAGATGCTCTGGTTCGGGGTTCTCTCGAAAGATCTAGGCTCTCTATGGGTGAAACAGTAGTGTCACCAAGTTTCACATGTCCATTTAGAGCTAACAACACCAACAAAACAATGCCATGATGAACAATTTGAAAGTTGTGTAGTGGTGCACCAATTTTCTAACTAACACTATGCGGTTTGGCATCGACCGAGATCACTGTGCCAATTTCAAATAAAATTGAATCTCCCATAAATGAGAGGTTTTTGTAGACATCAATATAATTGTCCTGTAGCATCTAACAGTTTGTCGATAGATATCATGAACTTTGAGTTACAAGCGTCAGAAGATCGTTGCCCAAACGTACTTAGGGAACCTTAGACACACTCTGGTTTGGGGTGTTCAAAAATGTTCTAGGCTCTCCATATAAAAAATAATGGTATCACTAGGGTTCAAACAGCCATCAGGAGCTAACAAGGCTAACAAAATGATACCACAACAAATGGTTGGAAAGTTGCACATTGGTGCACTGATTGACTAAGGAACACTGTGAGGTTTGCAGAGTACGATCACTTTGCCAATTTTATACAAAATTGAAGCTCCTAGAAATGAGACAATTTATTTTAGACATTGAAATCATAGTCATGTATCATCTGATAGTTCATCGATAGGCCCCACGATTTTCAAGTTACAGGCATCGAAAGATCACTACCCATATGTGCTTAGGGTATCTTGGAAATGTTTTGATTCGGAGTGCTTGCAAACTTTTAAGGCTCTCTATGGACAAAATAGTGGTGTCACTAGGGTTCACACAACCATCTAGAGATAACAGCCCTGACAAAAGGATGCCACAAGAAACAGTTCAAAAGTTGCAAAATGGTGCACCGATTCACTAAGGAACACTGCAAGGTTTTGCATCTACTGAGATCATTGTACTAATTTCAAATGGACTTTAATCTCCCAAAACTAGGAGAGATTATTGTAGACATCGATATCATGGTCCTGTACCATCTGACACTTCATTAATAGGCCTCACGATTTGAGTTACAAGCATTAGAAGATTGCTACCCAAACATGCTCAGGGCACCTTGGAGATGTTCCAATTTGGAGTGCTCACGAACATTCTAGGCTCTTTGTTGACAAAATAGCGGTGCCACTCAAGTGCACTAGGCCATTTGGAGCTAATGGCATTGACAAAATGATGCCACAAAAAATGATTCAAAAGTTGCGCAGTGGTGCACCTATTCACTAAGGAACACTATGAGGTTTGGCGCCGACTGAGATCACAGTGCCAATTTCAAATGAAATTGAATCTCCCATAACTGAGAGAGCTTATTGTAGACATCGATATCACAATCCTAAAGCATCTAATAGTTTGTCGATAAGCCTCATGAGCTTTGAGTTACAAGAATCAGAAAATTTCTGCCCAGACATGCTTAGGGCACCTTGGAGATGCTCGAGCTTGGGGCACTCTCAAACATTCTAGGCTCTCTATGGACCAAAAAGTGGTGTCACTAGGGTTCACTCGGCCATCCTGAGCTAATGAGGATGACAAAATGATGCTAAGATGAATGGTTTGAAAGTTGTGCAATAGTCCACCAATTCACTAAGGAACACTATGAGGCTTGGCATCGATCGAGATCATTGTACCAATTTCAAATGAAATTGAATCTTCCAGAGTCAAGAGAGGTTATTGTAGACATCGTTATCACACTCTTGTACCATCTAAAAGTTTGTTAATAGGCTTCACGAGTTTAGAGTTACAAGTGTTAGAAGATTGCTGCAAAAACATGCTTAGGGCACCTTGGAGACATTTTGATTCAGGGTTATCACGAATGTTCTAGGATCTCCGTGGACAAAATAGTAGTATCATTAGGGTTCACCTGGACATTTGGAGCTAACAACACTGATGGAGCTAATGAAACTAATGAAAATATGAGGTACACCCATCTTTATAAGCATTCTAAATAATTAATAAGACTTGCGAGCATTCTTGAATTAACCTGCTCAATTATCTAACCAATTCACTAAGGTACACTGTGAGGTTTGATATCGATCGAGATTGTTGTGCCAATTTCAAATGAAATTTAATCTCCCAAAACAAAGAGAGGTTATTTTAGACATTGATATCATGGTCCTTTACCATCTAAAAGTTTGTCAATAGGCCTCATGAGTTTCAAGTTACAAGCATCGAAAGATTGCTGCCCAAACATGCTTAGGACACCTTGGAGAAATTCTAGTTTGGCGTGATCATGAACATTCTAGGTTCTCCAATGGATGAAATAGTAGTGTCACTACGCTTCACTAGGCCATCTAGAGCTTATGGTGTTGAAAAAATGACGCCACAAAAAATGGTTTAAATTTTTTGTAGTGGTACACCGATTTGCTAAGGAACACTACAAGGTTTGGCATTGACCAAGATTTCTGTGCCAATTTCAAGTAAAATTGAATCTCTTAGAACTAAGAGATTCACTAGGGTTCCCACAACCATCTACAGCTAACAGTGCCAACAAGACGATGCCACGATGAACAGTTTGAAAGTTTCATTGTGATGCACCAATTACTAAGGAACACTGTGAGGTTTGACATTGACCGAGATCGCTTTGCCAATTTCAAACAAAATTAAAAATCCTAGAACTGAGAGGATATTATAAATGTGGATATTACAATCTTGTAGTACCTAACAATTCATAGATAGGCCTCATGAGCTCAAGTTACAAGTGTCAAAAGATTGCTACCTAAATGTGCTTAGGGCACCTTGGAGATGATCTAGTTCAGGCCTCCCGCGAACATTCTAGGCTCTTTGTAGATAAAAAGGTGGTGTCACTAGGGTTCACAAGCATAAAAGAAGCATTTTCTTACTTATACAATTTGGAGTAATTGCAAGTAAACCGCAAAAACTTGAATCCTTCCAAATAATGCCAACAAAAAATTGCAAAAATTTGAAAACCTAGAAGATCTTTGCATCTACAACAAAGAGAAAAACATCAACAACAAGCTCCTGTCAAGCATCTTTCCAGAACTTTCAGATATTGTTTTCTTGAATTGTCAAATCATGGGCGTAAAAGGCATACGAGGAACCAAAATGAAGAAATGGAACCCTAGCAATAGTGGCAGTAATGATATAAGCAAAGCAAAAAACCCATTTCAAGCTCAGAGAAACAACAGAAAATGGCGGCTTCAACATCATGAAAACATATTCAAAATGTAACAAAAAACTTCACCTTTGAGTCAAATGACAAAGGAAAATGTATTAATACAGATAGATATGTCCATCTTTGACGTCAAACTCCAGAACACATAGGAGAAATGTCCAATATTCAGTCATGGTGGCTACAAAAAGGCTTCTTCAAACCCTAGCCGCATTCCCTCTCAAGCTCTCCAAACAAATGCAATATGTGAAATGAAGGAATTTTAGAGTTATGATGTGGGTAACATCTCAAATTCATTTTTATAAAGTATGGAATTTGAGGGAGTTTAATTATTGTTTCCCTCTCCAAAAATTACACATGTTGTGGGGTGGAATTGGTTTTTAGAGGTTATTTGATCTATAACACTTGCATTTATTCAATATTGTAAGACAAATGTATTTAATGACATATTTATAAGTCATTTAGTATGTTTGATTATTTCAAAATGCAAATCGAGGGAAAAGTAATAATTTGGCATGTGCCATAATACTTGGTCTTGGAACTTATCCAGATGTTAAGAGAGGACTTAGTATTATGGATCAGTTGGGATTAAGGAATAATTTTAGGAGTTGGTTTGGGTCGAACTTGGACTTTGACCAAACATCTTGAGGGTCTATATGATCTGCTAGAGCATTTTGTGGATGGTTAGGAGTGAGTCTTAGGTTCTTTTATGATTTAGTGTAGTTTATCAGTCAATTGTCATCATTTTTTATGAGTATTGACCCCTTTTTTGGAGCCTTCTTTCATGGATTCGACCCAAAAGGATGGCTACTTAATCTTTTGGACTAATATTACAAAATGAGTTCTAATTATGCAGAAGAGATTTTTTCGTGATATTTTTTTGTCCTTTTGCATTTTCTACATATTTTGTAATTCATTTTAGAGGATATTTGATACATGTATTGTAAAAACCCTTGGTTTTTTCTTTGCAAATCTTAGACAGCCAATGAACTAACTCCACTATTTAAAAAAAAAAAAACTATATCTCTTGAATTCTTCAGATTGCATATTAACACAATGACCATAAAAACAACTCTTGATTTATTTAAATTTATTGAAATGGAAAGACGAGTTTTTATGAGCAAACTTATTATCAAAGTACAATATTTTGCAAGAACATGTTTGCTGAATATGTTTGCAATTTGCCTCCAATTAGCAAGGACGTCTAGAATGCATTCACATGGCTTCAATATTTGGCGGCTACCACCTCCAATTTCAAATGCAACCAGACTTCATGCCTAATATCTGAATGGTGAGTTCTAGTCCCAATTACAACAACAGAATTATAAAGGATGTCTGATGTCAATGTCACTTCACAAATTACCCACATGATTGCGGGAGATTTACTTGGCCACTTGCTAGCCATATGTCAATGTCGCCAATCACTTGCAATACCTCACTAATGCCCAAACTAAAACCCCCAATACCACACGTATTTCCAAAATGACACTTCCAACTATCACAATAACCAGTTCGATCTCTTCTTAATTTCCAAACAGCAGCAATTAATTAACCTCCAAGATGTTCGTCTCCTTAGCCATAGTGAACATAGAATAATCCAACAAATATCAAATCCACTATACTTCAGCAGTGGAATGAAAAAACTTCTCAGATATAGTAATGAATAGTAGAGAAATTGGGGAAATTTAGCTATAAATAATCAAGCATGCCTTTCCTAATGAAATGAGCTCTTATTTATAAGCTTCTGTTGGCAAAAGTTTCCATAAAACTCCTCTTCAGAAAATGTGGAAGTTTCCCAAAAGAACTCAACACTAGAAACTTTCCAACTTTCTTTTTAGAAATAAAACTTAAAGTCATTATTATAATAACGTAACATTATTATAATAATGCAACTCAATGAATAATAAATAAATAAGAGCTCATGCAATTATTAACCTGATTAACTACAAGTGATGACCATTTGCCAAGCCATCCATTATGCTAGCAAAAATAAAAATTGCCCATAATAGACTTACTAAAAATAGTAATTAATCAACTGAGACCCCCAAAACACCCTATCAGTTCTAGAGGGTCACTATTATGAGCTAACTCAATCAACTGCACAGACTGGCCAAAAATGGAGACATTACATGTACTGAATCATTTAGTGATATTTTTCTGATTAAAAGTTAGCCTTAATCCTTTTTGTTATTGTGTGTGAATAATATCTGATTGATTAAGTGTTAAGTGAATTTTTAGGATTCCTTATCATTTTGTCTCAGTTATCACCTAGTTGCAGTTTGTGCTTTTACTTGTAGGTTGTAATTTGTGTCTTCTATTTTGGGATTGTTTTGTGAATGTTCTCATATTCCTGAACTCTCATTATCAAGTCCTCATTATGAAATATTAATGCAAGTCACTATAGGATTTATGATTTGATCAATAGGGGAAGTTTCACTATTTTGTTAACAGTCATGTCTTCAATATTTGTGAGGTTTTGGTGCATCGCCTATTAGCTAGGTTTAGTTTTAGGTTTATTTCTGCATGTTTCTCCCTTTTCCTATCAAGTTCAGTTCATTTTAGTTACAAGAGCTTAGGTGATTATCCCAAGGAGCTGGCCTTTAACCCAGAGATCCATTTAGTTTCAAAGGAAAATCCCACTACCAATGAGTGGTTCAATGTTACCTAAAATTTCTAGTTCTTTTCATTGAGTTTGGTTGGGTACAAATTTTAGACCTTAACAGTAGCATCTGACAATTTTTTGATAGGCCTCATGAGCTCCAAGTTATGAGTGTCAGAAGATAGCTGCCCAAACGTGCTTAGGAAACCTTGGAGACACTCTAATTCGAGGTACTCACGAACATTCTAGGCTCTCCGTGTATGAAACAGTGGTGTCATTAGGGTTCACCCAATCATCTAAAGCTAATAGAGCCGACGAAATAATGCCACGATGAATGGTTTGAAAGTTGTGCAGTGGTGCACCAATTTAATAAGGAACATTGCAAGGTTTGGCATCGACCGAGATAGTTCTACCAATTTCAAATAAAATTGAATCTCTTATAATTGAGAGAGGTTATTGTAGATATCGATATCATGGTCTTGTACAATCTTACAGTTTGTTGATAAGCCTCACAAATTATGATTTGCAAGTGTTGGAAGATCGTTGCCCAAACATGCTTAGGGCACCTAGAAGATGCTCCACTTCACCATGCTCGTGAACGTTCAAAGCTCTTTCTGGATGTAATAGTGGTATGACTAGGATTTACCTAGCCATCCAAAGCTAATGATACTAACAAAATGATGCAATGATGAAAGGTTCAAAAGTTACATAGTGGTGCACCAATTACTAAGGAACATTGCAAGATTTGGCATCGACCGAGATTGGCATGCCAATATCAAAAGAAATTGAATCTCCTAGAACTGAGAGAGGTTTTTGTAGACATCAATATCACAATATTTTAGCATTTGATAGTTTTTTGATAGGCCTCACAAGCTCCAGTTGCAAGTGTCAGAAGATGACTGCCCAAATATGTTGAGGACACCTAGGCAATAGTCTGGATTGGATTGCTAACAAACATTCTAGGCTCTCCATGGAGGACATAGTGTGTCACTAGGGTTCAACTGGCCTTCTAGAGCTAATAGCACCAAAAAAATGATGCCAGGATGAGTCTCTTTTATATATATTTAAGAGTCTATTCCTGATGAAATTTTTTAAATTGGCCAATGTTATTTGTAGACCATGATTTACTTTGTCCATTTTATCTACTGAAGTTTCACCCTTTATAACATTGTTCGATGTGGCCTTTTTATTTATGACTGTTTGCACTATTTCTAATGGTGAGATATTTTCTATCATTCACATATATTTAGAAACTACATTCAATTTCCTATAGATTCTATTCTTGCAACTTTTTAATATAAACTTCATAACTAGTTCAAAATTGCACATCAAGTTGACATAAACCTAATTTATTGATTTTACACTACCACTTAAAAGTATAGTTTGGCCCACCATGATCCTGCACATACCCTTGTTCAAAGGAGTTCAACTGTGGATACATAGAGGATCAATGAGGGGTAAATTATTAAGGAGAAGCATGGTAGAGGACTTGCCAAAAACTTTGGTATTGACAAGATAGTAAGTTTGAAAAGTGAAAGATATTACTGGCCATAGATTTATGGGGATGTTAAGAAATGTTTTCAAAGCTACATAATTTGTCAAGTTTAAGGGTAGTATTCAAAATGTGAGATTGTATACACCATTTCTTGTACCTACTAAACTGTTACATCCCAAATTTTGCCCTAATTTTCTTTTATGATAAAAGTAGTCGTTGAACCAAAATAAGATTTTCATGTTCAAAGTAGTTTATAGCCGTTGTGTTTATGTGAAATGGATTTAGTTTTTAGTCGTTATATTCATGTGAAATGGATTTAGTTTCTAGCCCTTATGTTTTATGCGAAATGAATACAGTTTATAATCGTTATGTTCATGTGAAACGAATATAGTTTTAACCGTTGTTCAATCAGTTATTATTTATGATGAAATTCTTAACGATATTATTAAGAAAATTATGAATTATAAAATTGATGTTTTTGGCGAGAATGATTGTTTTGAAGGTTGCAGGATAAAGACTCAAGAAAGAGGGGGAAGCATTACGAAATGAGGTCATTCGGCATTGGGACTATCATGTGACCTAGTTATCAGGAAGATCAGGTTGATCAAAAGACGCCATGGCAAGGTTGTTAAGCTTGACAATTAAGGTTCAAAGTGGAAAAGTTACATGAGCTATAAATAATATAAAATTGTAAAATTAAATAATAAAGAAGAACTTACCTTTAAATTATTAAACAACAATATCATTTAAGATTATATTATTACTTTGATTAACTTACAATCAAATATTGCATAGTGCCACTATGTATATACTTAATTATAAATTAACCAAAATAATAATACAACATTAACATATATCTTCTTATCCTTGTTCCAACGTATCTTACTTTCTAACCGATGGGGAGTTTCATGCGTATTACAATCTTGTAACGGCAGTAGATGAACAGTCGATTGATATCATTATACATACTGCCTTGTCATTTTGGGAGGGATGAAGAAATTTCTCTTTTCTTACTTCTGCCACAATCTTTTAGTAAATGTTTTTTTTTTCTCTATACTCGAGCTAGTGGAGAATGAAAGTTATCCTGCAGAGAGTGGTCGGTCCCAAGATTCCCATCTGAGTTTCCGTCGATCTCTCTTTAAAAAAAAAAAAAAAACTTCCAGCGCGTCTTAAGATCTGGTTACATGCGAATTCATTCCCTGATATTGTGTAAAGCCATCTTTGCAAGTTTCTGAGCTACGAACTCCAGAACAGGTTGGAGACTATCCCAAGCAGAAGTGCAATAGTATACTACAGACAAGTAAGAATGAACCGCAATGATCTTATCTTCTTTGCATGCATTTTTATTTCCATCTCTGTTCTGTTTCTTTCCTTTTATTTTCTGAGTCAGGTGGTATCAGTAAGGAGGAGTTACGTGTAAATATTTAGTTGTAATATTACTCTTGAGCTCATCATAACTGTAGAAAAATAATAGAGTTTGCTAGCAATTTAATAGATGATGTTTCCGATAGTGCTAATATTTCTGATTCCATTTTTTATATACCACTCCAATCCACAACACTTTGAGTATGAAATTACATCATTATCAACCTGTATCATGAATTTGAAGAATGGTGTCATGAATTGTTCTGCCTCATCCAACCAAATCATTAATAAAAATCAATTCTGAAAAACCAAGAGAAATCTAAGAATGCAGAATCTTAATCTTATAAATAAGATACAAAAGGTTTAGGCACTGAGTAATCACTGATCTGAAGATCTATTAATGGTGAGATGCGTAGATGAACCTGACACAAGAAAAAAACAAGAAGGATTTCAATAATTATTTAATTCAAAATAATCTAATTAGCTCATGTAAATCCACTTTGATTGTCAAGCTGAGCGGTGGAGATCGAGTTACAAAAACCCACCTCTGAAATCCTTGGCCAGGGCGATAGAAGGGCATTCATGCCACAACAAAATGATCGCATTATTGTCCTGATACTTCAACTATTCAATCAAATAGTTGTTGGGACCTCAACCCACCTGAGTACTCTGATGACTGGATCGATGAACATCCCAAGCTTGACCTCAGGGTAGGGAGGGCCATTCTATTAAATTAGAACTTGTGGGGATAAGTAAAAAGGTCCGCGGTTGGGAGGTTAAGCCCATGTTAATGCTTCACCCCTCACCAAAGTCAGAGCTTGGTCAATTAATTGGAAGAGTCTCTTAAGAAAATCAATACGTATCTTTGTTTATTTAAATTTCTTTATATAATCTAAAAGATTCTTTCATGTAAATTAGAAGTAACATAAAATGATTCTTTAAAGTAGATTAGCTGAGGTTTTCTTGTAATAAATTTAGACTAGGGTTAAAATTCAGTATTTTCAACTATTAGAACAAATTTGATATTCAGTAATTAATCTAGATTCAGAATTTTAGATTAGTTTTATATTAATCTAAGTATATCTCATCTGATAACTAGAATATTAAATTCAGCTAATTTGTAGTTGTAGAATATCCTGCTGTTACATATGGTATGAGAGCACTGGGTTCAACACTGAACCTGGGCTCATCACATCCATGAAATCTAATAAAGATGAATACAAATACAGGATGCTAGTACCTAGAACACCCCGCAAGAAAATCCGACACCCTATATTTCCTTACCTCCTACAAAATATGACTAAGTATGACTATTCTTGCTGCTCTGAACCTTGAGATGATGAAACAATGTATCAAGCCATACGACGGATGAAGAAGGAAAGGATTTGATGGACCCCATCCAAGAAAGCAGCGTACAGGAGTAAATTGATTCAGATTTGGAACGCTCAGCAGAACAATCCCCTTCTTCACTTTCACAGATCTTGGATGGTAGAAGTTGCAAAACAAAAATAAAACATATTCTATGAATGTAGGCAACCTCATTAGAGGAATTTTTCTTTTTGTAATAAAGGATTGCTTTGTCAAGCAATGTTAAATAAGATTTTTTCTTTGTTGAGCAATATTTTTGCTTTTTCGAGCAATAGATATGTTTTTGCAATCCTGCTTGGTCGAGTAATAAGATATAATTTTATTTATTTTTATTTGCTTTGTCGAGCAATGGATATGAGTTGTAATTAAAAATTTGCATAGATGTGCAATAAAATAAATAAATAAATATTTTGGCAACAATGGGGATTAAACCTTTGAGCAACAAAAGCTAAACTTTAAACTTAATTGTGTAAACTAACAGGTGCAACTCCTGCAAATACAACATGAATAACAATGAGGATTTGGAAAACTAAGAAATAGTTTGAGAAAATCAACAAGCCTCTAATGAATTATTACTTCAAATTCTTCAAGAAACACAATTAAAATTAGAAGCAATGGATAAAAGAATGAGTGAGATGGCAACCCAAATGGGGCAACAATGTGAGGAAATGCAAGAGACACCTAGAGTTGAGACTGAAGTCTCGGAACATAATAGGACTCCCTCCCCTAAGCAAACTGATAAACAAAAGAAAAAGGAGATCGTAGCTAATTTATCAACTGATATTAAAAAAATTAAACCTCCAAAATTCAGTGGTACTGAATCTGGGGAAGAAGCCGAGGCATGGCTGACGGAGATGGAACAATACTTTGAGATTCAAAATTTTTTAGAGAATTCTAAGGCTATTTGGGGTATATACCAATTCACTAGGGAAGCAGCAACTTGGTGGGGAAACACTAAGGTAGAGTTGAATATTAGATCAACGGACATAACCTGGGAAAATTTTGTCAACATATTTAGAACATGGTGGCTACCTCAAACCTTCTATGATCATAAACTCGTGGAGTTTCAGAATCTAAAACAGGGGGAAATGACAGTTCATAAATACTGGGAGAAATTTATCAGATTACTTAAATACGTACCGCCTTACCAGTGGGATATTAATCTAAAAGTAAGAAAGTTTATCATGGGATTGAATAATAGAATAGGGGGAGCCATGGATGTTTTAGCACCATGAAACATGCAAGAAGCCTTGGAAAAAGCTGTGCGTCAGGAGCATAAAGTCAAGAAGGATGATTCCATTAGGGACAGCAAGAGAAAAACCAATTGGAATTCAGAAGGTGTAGAATCTAGACCACCAAGAAAACATTTTAAGGACTTTAAGAATAACAAACCTGATAATAGAAGCAGTGGAACTAGAGATAATTAGGGAAACATTCATGTAAACAAAAATGACAAGAACAATGAAAAAAGAGGACCACCAAGAGGTTGTTTCATTTGTAAAGGAAATCATTTTAAAAGACAATGCCCTAACCTCAACCAGCAACCACGCCCATCCTTGCCACAACAACAACAGGTTTTTCAACAAAGAATTCATGCAGCCCTGGATAATCAACAGGCAGAACAACAAATAGGCCCCATTGAAACACCGGGTAAGATTTATGGTAACCCTGTAATTATTCTTATTGATACTGGAGCAACAGAATGTTTTATTTCACCTAAATTATTAAGTAAATTTCCAAAAAGATCTAGCTTTATGGAAAAATCGTGGACAGTCGAATATGCAAACCAGACAAGGGCTAAGGTAGAGCAATGCTTGTTCGAAGCCTAGGTTGACTTTCCAAACTTCTCTACAGAACTAAATTTATACGTAGCACCATTAGGATCTTATGACATTATTATAGGAATAAATTGGCTCAGTGAGCACAAGGCTAAGGTAGATTGTCTAGCCAAAATAGTAACTTGTGTGGATGACCGAGGTAGGCCTACAAGTATTTTAGGGGTCAAACATAAAATAAGAGCCCAGCAGATTTCAGCAATGTAGCTTAAGAGGTATGGAAGAAAAGGTTGTGAGATATTCATAGTAAAAATT
Organism: Cupressus sempervirens; assembly: GCA_028749045.1. NCBI lineage: Eukaryota > Viridiplantae > Streptophyta > Pinopsida > Cupressales > Cupressaceae > Cupressus > Cupressus sempervirens. The sequence continues at coordinate 402,611,411 of CM053788.1, forward strand.
GAAGATTTAAGGAAAACTACACTCGGAGATGAATATATTTATGAAGATGGGGAAATTAAACAAAAACTAAAGGAATCTTTTGAAGAAAAATATCCCTATCTAAAGAACTATCAAGATGTATTTCCTGAGGAACTTCCTGGATTACCCCCTTCTCAGATATTTGACTTCTCCATAGATTTAGCACTTGGAGCAGAACCTATATCAAGAGCCCCGTATAGAATGACCACCACAGAACTTATGGAATTACAGATTCAATTACAGGATATGTTAGATAAGAAAATGATTCGACCCAGTGTCTCACCATGGGGAGCTCCTGTATTGTTTATAAGAAAGAAGGATGGAACCATGAGACTGTGTATAGATTATTGGATGCTTAATAAGGTCACCATCAAAAATTGGTATCCGTTACCCAGGATAGATGATCTATTTGATCAAATGAAAGGTGCGACTGTGTCTTCGAAAATCGATCTGAGATTAGGATATCATCAATTACGGATTAAGGAATCAGACATACATAAAACTACCTTCAGAACCAGATATGGATATTATGAGTTTACAGTCTTACCATTTGGATTAACTAATGCCCCTGCAGCCTTCATGAATTTAATGAACAGTATATTTCATGATTGCCTAGACAAATTTGTGTTGGTATTTATAGATGATATTCTTATTTATTCTAGAAATGAAGAAGAACATCAGAAGCATTTAGAGATAGTACTACAGAGACTTAGAGAACATAAATTATATGGGAAATTATCAAAGTATGCTTTCTACTAGAAGGAAATTTAGTATCTAGGGCATTTAATTTCAGCACAAGGCATAGCAGTAGATCCATCTAAGATTAAGGCGATCAAAGAATGGCCAATACCCAAAAACGTGTCTAAAGTCAGGAGTTTTATGGGATTAGCTAGATTTTACAGGAAATTTGTCAAAAACTTTTCAAGAATAGCTTATCCAATCACAACACTTCAAAGAAAGGGAAAGAAATTTATTTGGACGGAAAAATGTCAATCGACTTTTGAATTTCTAAAGGAAAAACTAACTACTGCACCTATTTTAATAGTACCTGATCCACAGAAACCATTCACGATAATCACTGATGCTTCAGGTGAAGGACTAGGGGGTGTGTTAATGCAAGAGGGACAAGTCATTGCCTATGAGTCTAGAAAATTGAAGAATTATGAACAAAACTATGCACCACATGATCTGGAATTAGCAGCGATAATACATGCTTTACAAATGTGAAGACATTATCTGATTAGAAAACCCTTCGAACTTTGATCTGATCATCAAAGTTTAAAATATATCTTTACTCAGCAAAATTTGAATGCTAGACAAAGGAGATGGTTACAGTTCCTAGCAGATTATGAATTTGACATAAGCTACATTAAGGGAAAAGAAAACAAGGTTGCCGATGCCCTAAGCCGAAGGAGGCACATTTCGACAATGACTAAGATAAAATTTCAATTGAGAGACCAAATTTTACAGCATTTGGAGAATGATGATTTTTATGCAGAAATCAATTTGGCACTTATTAGAGATCCACAAGACCCCAAATATTTAGATTTTAAATTAGAAGATGATGGACTATTGAGATATCACCACAGGATCTATGTACCCAATCAATCTGAGCTACGTAGATTAATTCTAGAGGAGTATCATTCAGCTCCATATTCAAGACACCCAAGAGTCACAAAAATGTTATAAAATATAAAACCTTCATAATTTTGGAAGGGAATGAAAAAAGAGATAATTGAGTTTGTAGCAAGTTGCTTAGAGTGTCAAAAGGTGAAAGCAGAACATAGATACCAAACAGGACTGTTACATCCAAGTGAAGTACCTAAATGGAAATGGCAAATAATATCTATGGACTTTGTACAAGGGTTGCCTATGACTCAGAATTGATATAATACTATTTTGGTCATAGTTGATAGATTGACTAAGGTAGCCCATTTTATTTCAGGAAATCTAACTGATGGAGCATTTGAGATAGCCCATAAATTCATAAAAGAAATTTTCAGATTACATGGGGTACCAGAGAAAATTATTTCAGATCGTGATACAAGAATAACTTCCAGATTCTGGCAGACATTATTCTTAGCCTTGGGCACTAAATTGAATATAAGTTCAGCATATCATCCTGAGACAAATGGTCAAACAGAGCGAGTTAATCAAGTATTAGAGGATCTTCTAAGGGTTTATCGCATGGATCGACAGTATCAATGGGAAACGTATTTTCCACTGGTTGAATTTGCATACAATAACTCCTATCAGTCTTCGATTAAAATGGCACCTTTTGAAGCCTTGTATGGTTGTAAGTGCAGAACCCCAATAAGCTCGAATTGATTAGAAGATAGAGTTATAGTTGGCCCGAAAATGCTTCTAGAAATGGAAGAACAAGTACTTCAAATCCGCCAGAGATTAAAGGAAGCTAACGACAGGCAAAAAAGTTATGCTGATGCGAAAAGAACACCCAGAGAATTTACTATAGGGGACAAGGTGTTATTAAGAATCAAGCCCCAGAAAAGTACTATTAAATTCAGCAAAAATGCTAAATTGGCCCCCAGATATGTGGGTCCCTTTGAAGTTTTGGAGGTAGTTAACCCAGTAGCCTACAAGATTGCTTTACCTTAAGCCCTTGCCAGGATGCATAACATTTTTCATGTGTCCTACCTTAAGAAGTTTGTCAGTCATCATGAACATATGATTGATTGGAAGCTGTTGTAGGTACGAGAGCTAGGGGTGGTAGAGGTAAAGCCAACCAAAATACTCGAGGTGTGTAAGCTGCACTTAAAAAATCGAGAAGTGACTCAATGCAAGGTTCAGTGGGATCAGTATTCAGAAGATAATGCTACGTGGGAGGACTATCATGATATTTTTCAAAGATACCCTTATCTATTTTTAGAAACTAGAAACTGAATATTTCTCTTATTTCTAAATTTATTTATTAGTTTTCTTTGATACTATTTCATCGTGGACGATGAAAAACCTAAGGGGGTGGGTATGTTACATCCCAAATTTTGCCCATATTTTCTTTTATGATAAAAATAGCCGTTGAACCAAAATAAGATCTTCATGTTCAAAGTAGTTTATAGCCATTGTGTTTATGTGAAATAGATTTAGTTGTTTTTCATTATATTCATGTGAAATGGATTTAGTTTCTAGCCGTTATGTTTTATGCGAAATGAATACAATTTATAATCGTTATGTTCATGTGAAATGAATATAGTTTTAACCGTTGTTCAATTAGTTATTATTTATGATGAAATTCTTAATGATATTATTAAGCAAATTATGAATTATGAAATTGATGTTTTTGGTGAGAATGATTGTTTTGAAGGTTGCAGGATAAAGACTCAAGAAAGAGGGGGAAGCATTACGAAATGAGGTCATTCGGCATTGGGACTATCATGTGACCTAGTTATCAGGAAGATCAGGTTGATCAAAAGACGCCATGGCAAGGTTGTTAAGCTTGACAATTAAGGTTCAAAGTGGAAAAGTTACATGAGCTATAAATAATATAAAATTGTAAAATTAAATAATAAAGAAGAACTTACCTTTAAATTATTAAACAACAATATCATTTAATATTATATTATTACTTTGATTAACTTACAATCAAATATTGCATAGTGCCACTATGTATATACTTAATTATAAATTAACCAAAATAATAATACAACATTAACATATATCTTCTTATCCTTGTTCCAACATATCTTACTTTCTAACCGATGGGGAGTTTCATGTGTATTACAATCTTGTAACGGCAGTAGATGAACAGTTGATTGATATCATTATATATACTACCTTGTCATTTTGGGAGGGATGAAGAAATTTGTCTTTTCTTACTTCCGCCACAGTCTTTTAGTAAATGTTTTTTTTTTCTCTATACCCGAGCTAGTGGAGAATGAAAGTTATCCTGCAGAGAGTGGTCAGTCCCAAGATTCCCATCTGAGTTTCCATCGATCTCTCTTTTTAAAAAAAAAAAAACTTCCAGCGCATCTTAAGATCTGGTTACACGTGAATTCATTCCCTAATATTGCATAAAGCCATCTTTGCAAGTTTCTGAGCTACGGACTCCAGAACAAGTTGGAGACTATCCCAAGAAGAAGCACAATAGTATACTACAGACAAGTAAGGATGAACCGCAATGATCTTATCTTCTTTGCATGCATTTTTATTTCCATCTCTATTCTATTTCTTTCCTTTTATTTTCTGAGTCAGGTGGTATCAATAAGGAGGAGTTATGTGTAAAGATTTAGTTGTAATATTACACTTGAGCTCATCATAACTGTAGAAAAATAATAGAGGCAATTTAATAGATGATGTTTCTGATAGTGCTAAGATTTCTGATTCCATTTTTTATATACCACTCCAATCCACAACACTTTGAGTATGAAATTACATCATTATCAACCTGTATCATGAATCCGAAGAATGGTGTCATGAACTGTTCTACCTCATCCAACCAAATCATTAATAAAAATCAATTCTGAAAAACCAAGGGAAATCTAAGAATGCAAAATCTTAATCTTATAAATAAGATACAAAAGGTTCAGGCACTGAGTAATCACCGATCTGAAGATTTGTTAATGGTGAGATGCGTAGATGAACCTGACACAAGAAAAAAACAAGAAGGATTTCAATAATTATTTAATTCAAAATAATCTGATTAGCTCATGTAAATCCACTTTGATTGTCAAGCTGAACGGTGGAGATTGGGTTACAAAAACCCACCTCTGAAATCCCTGGCCAGTGCGATAGAAGGGCATTCATGCCACAACAAAATGATCGCGTTGTTGTCCTAATACTTCAACTATTCAATTGAATAGTTGTTGGGACCTCAACCCATCTGAGTACTCTGATGACTAGATCGATGAACATCCCAAGCCTGACCTCAGGGTAGGGAGGGCCGTTCTATTAAATTAGAATTGTGGGGATAAGTAAAAAGGTCCATGGTTGGGAGGTTAAGCCCATGTTAATGCTTCACCCCTCACCAAAGTCAGAGCTTGGTCAATTAATTGGAAGAGTCTCTCAAGAAAATCAGTACGTATCTTTGTTTATTTAAATTTCTTTATATAATCTGAAAGATTCTTTCATGTAAATTAGAAGTAACATAAAATGATTCTTTAAAGTAGATTAGCTGAGGTTTTCTTGTAATAAATTTAGACTAGGGTTAAAATTCAGTATTTTCAACTATTAGAACAAATTTGATATTCAGTAATTAATCTAGATTCAGAATTTTAGATTAGTTTTATATTAATCTAAGTATATCTCATCTGATAACTAGAATATTAAATTCAGCTAATTTGTAGTTTTAGAATATCCTATTGTTACATAAACCTTGGGAGGATATTAGCATGGATTTTATTTTGGGATTACAAAAGACACAGGGAGATCATGATTCTATATTTGTATAGGTAGATAGACTCTCTAGATATATATTACATTTCATTTTTTTTATGAAGACATTTGATATAGTACATGCGATGGACTTATTCTTCAAAGAGATTGTGAGATTGCATGGGTTACCAAGAAAAATAATTTTGGAAGTGGATAACAAGTTTGTTGGTTATATTTGTAGGAAGTTGGATAGTGATTTGAAGTTCATTCTACTTCTCATCCACAAGCTTGTGCACAAACAAAGGCAGTTTTTTTTTATCACAAGAAGCTTTTTGTATAAAAATTTGGTGAATATGAGTACAAGGAAAGAACCTTTTTAAGTAGTTACTAGTATGAGTCTTAAGGGGTTTCTAGAGTTGAGAGAGTTGAGATATCTGAAGTTAGAGGATAAAAGGAGTATTGAAGAAAAGGAGTTTATGAGTTACATGAATACATTGCATGAAGAAGTTAGGCAACATTTGGAAAGTATGAATTAGAAATATAAGCAGAACCCTGGCACAACTAGGAGACATAAGGATTTTCCAATAGGAGGTGAAGTTATAGCTCATTTGAAGAAATGAAGATTTATATTGAGAACTTATAAAAAGTTCAAGATGACAAAGTTTAGACCTTGTATGATTCTAAACAGATTTGATTTTGGGAATGCTTATGAAGTTGAGTTACCTAGGGATATGGATATTTCACTCATATTCAGTGTTACCCGGGTGCGCGACGCACCCGGTGCGTGTGCGGCACGCACCCGAGCACCCCTGCTAGCACCTTTTCCGCCGCCGCACCCCCGCTGCACCAATCGAGCACCTGGGTGAGACGTGGTGCTCGGGTGCTTCCTAGGTGCACAGGTGCACAGGTGCTTCTCGGGTGCTCGCGGGGTGCTCGCGGGGTGCTCCGAGAAGAGGCCCAAAAAAGTTTAAAAAAACATGTATGTTTGCAATTTTTTTTGTTATTGTTTTTTAAGTTTGCTTACCCTAATTGGGTGTGGGTCCCATGTGGTCTATTTGAAGGCTTAATAAGACCAATAGATCTCATTTTCATTTCACCATTTTGGAGCAGCAAGGAGCTAAGTGAGAAAGATTGTTTGGAGAAGCTTGTGAGAGATTAGTGGGTGTTTTTGCAAGGGATTGCAAGAGCAAGAGGAGCAAGAGGAGCAAGAAGGTTTGATTTGGCAAGTGTCTCCTCAAATTCAAGCTTTCAAGGTAGGGTTTTTTTTATTTTACTTAGTTTTTTTTTGTTTTAAAAATCAATTTATAATTTTTTAATTTAGTATTTAGTATTTAGTTTTACTAAGTTACTTTCAAGTGTCATTCTTGAACTTGTTGATAGTTGAATCTTGATAGTTCTTAGTTCTATGAGTTTTTATTTTATTATCTATATTAAATTTTAATTTTTTTCATTGTTCTTAAAATAAAAATATCAATATGGCAATATGGCATATGCTGAAACGTCTTTTACTAAATACGTTTCAGCATATGCCATATTGCCATATTTTTTATTTTTAAAATAAAAATATGGCAATATGGCATATGCTGAAACGTATTTTAATTTTACTAAATATGTTTCAGCATATGCCATATTGCCATATTTTTATTTTAAGAACAATAAAAAAAATTAAAAATTAATATAGATAATAAAATAAAAATTTAAAAAATTTGAATCATAGAACTAAGAACTATCAACTATCAACAAGATTCAAGAATGAAACTTGAAACTTGAAAGTAACTTAGTAAAACGTTTCAACATATGTAAAGTTTTAAGTTTTAAATTATTTTTACTTGGGCTGAAATGTATCATGATCATTTTTATAATTTTATTTTCATTTTGTGAAATGCAATTTTATAAATGGCTTCTAGATCTGACCAAAGTGCAGAAGACATGAAAATTAATGAGCCAAGTGCATCTGATTATGAGCCTGAACCTGAGCCTGAAGGAAGTGATCATGGGGCTGATGTAGGTGGTCAATCTGAGACTCCTTATGTTGCACCAGGGGTGGCTTCTATTGATTTCCCTTTAGAGACTTTGACGAAGTATGCTAGGGGTCCTTATGACCCAAAGTCCCCTCTTAAATAGTTTGCTACAAAAATTACATGTCCTACACTTTTAGGGGGTGGCACACGCAAATGGAAGTGCAATATATGTGGAGTAGAATGGTTTGGCAGTATTACAAGAGTTAATTCACACCTTCTTGTTTTGGAGTGGCTATGGTGTGAACCCATGCATATTCTTGTCAAATCCTGAGAATGTCAAATACAGAATTGAAGTGAATAAGTTATGGGGCATTCTTGATGATAGTGAAGTTCCAGTGCCTAGATCTTTGTTTGCTAGGCAACAGGTACTGCATATACAGTAGTTACACGAGCAGCGAGATACATCTACTCGTATCTTGCATCAGAGAGCAGGGACTATGTCACCTACACCATCATTCTCCTCACCTACACATAGTTCAGGAGGGGATAGCAATAGGGGGAAACGGAAAGCAACTACAAGTTGTAGTGATAGTAACCCCATTGCTCATTTATTTAACATGCATGCAAGGGACCGGTTAGATGATGTTGTTGGTGATTTCTTCTTTTCTAATGGCATCTCTACACATGTGGCTCAATCTCCCTATTTTGTGAGGATGATGACCATAGCAGTGAATGAGGGAGAGCCATCATATTTACCACCAGGTGACCACAAGTTGAAGACTACAGTGTTGGATAGAGCCTATGACAAGGTTGGGATCTTGATGGAGCAAATGAAAGCATGTTGGATGGAGTCAGGTTGCAGCATTATCATGGATGGGTGGATGGACATTAGTCATCGTCCACTCATCAACATTGTGGTTACATGCACGGAGGGCCCATACTTTTTGAAGGTAGTTGATTGTTCAGGGCATCGTAAAGATGTTGATTTTCAGTTCCATGTGCTTAGGGAAGCCATTGAGGAGGTTGGACCACAAAATGTGGTCCAAGTTGTGACAGATGCAACACATGTGTGCAAAGCTGCAGGGAGGCTTGTTGAGGCAGCTTATAGGCATATTTGGTGGACTCCATGTTGTGTGCATGCCATGAACAATGCACTCAAAGACATGGGGAAAATAGAGTGGATTAGAAAGGTGGTTAATGATGGGAGAGAGGTTCAGATGTTTATCTGCAATCACCATACATCACATGCACTTTTCAGGAGCTTCGCAAAGAAGCAATTCTTGAAACCAGTTGAGACTAGGTATGCATCATATTATATTCTCTTGCAGAGAATGATTGAGTTGCAAGATCCATTGCAACTCATGGTTATGACACAAGAATGGAATCGATGGCCGGAGTCCAGAATAGAGCAGGGGAAGAGGGTAAAGGAGACAATGAAGAGTGATCAGTTTTGGAGTGATGCAAAATACATAGTCTCCATCATTACTCCAGTGTTTCAGGTGATCAGATATGGAGATGCAAATTAACCTAGCCTTCGAGAGGTTTATGAGTACATTGATTCCATGCTTGGGCAGATGAGGGCTATTTTGCGTGAGAGAGACCCCACTCTAGCATTCTATACGGAGCACATTGAGCCTATCATTCACCGCAGGTGGGAGAAGTTGAACACTCCTTTGCACATGGCTGCCTATGCATTGAACCTGAAGTGGTACATACCTAGGCCTGGTAGAGTCACACCACTTCGGGATGATGAGGTGAAGAATGGGTTCTTTCGATGCATTGCCAAAATGTATGATACTGAGACTGCTAGTGAGATTCGCACCGAGTGGCCCAAACTTGCTAGTCTTTCAGGTAATCCTTAAATCTTGATTCAGTGCTCTAAACTCTTTATACTTATAAGTTCTTTTAATAATTAATTGTAACTTTACTTATAAGTTATAACTTTATTTAAGTTATTTATAATTTTAATATTATGTTGTAAACTTTAAAACTTGTAACTTGTAGGATACTCGGATATTGCAAAGGTGGATCTCAAAACCATGGCACAAAAGAATCCCATTTTGTGGTGGAAATTTCATGGGTCACAAAAGTTAAAGATCACCTCATTAGCCATTCGATTGCTTTCTTAGGTTTTTAATACTAATAACTAATTCTAGCCCTTTATAATCATAACTTGAAGAGTTTTACCTTGTTGATTTTAATTTATGATTCATTGATTCAATAATTATTAATCATCGATTTACCATTTATCATTTGTTACAAATTGTATGAACATTTGTTTGTAACTTGTAAGTTGTAACTTTCAACTTTGTTATCTCAGGTGTCTAGCTCCTCAGCTGCAGAGAGGAATTGGTCCACCTATAGCTTCATTCACTCTCTTAAGAAGAACAAACTTACCTCTAAGAGAGCAGAGAAGCTGGTTGTTGTACATGGTCACTTGCAGCTCAAAGATCGCAAGACACGTGAGTACAAGGAGAGCCTTGCAGCATGATGGGATGTGGAGCCAGAGGATCCAGCTCAGATTGATGAGGATGCCGATGCAGAAGCCACTGTAGGGCTAGTTGGTGTTCCTTTAGAGGATCAAGATCTTACCCACGAGGAGTCTAGTAGTTCCAGTGATGAGGACTTCGGCATAGGGGATGATTAGAGAGCACTTGAGATGATATCATGATTCCATTCTCATTATTGGCATTTTGTCATTTTGTTGATTATACTCACTTTGATATGGCTATGATACATTATTATTATTTCACTGTTTCATGCTATTCGGCTCATTGTCATCATGAGCATCTTTATAATATATGATATTCATAAAATCATATTTGAACAATGAATTTTGAATCTTGGATCTTGAACTAAGTTAATTTGTCAAATGGTCATTAGTAATAGTAATGGTTATGAAATTTCAAATTTCAAGTTTCAAGAATCAAGTTTGAACTTATGGTTTGTGAATCGCATTTTAATTCTCTATTCATTGTAGTCAACTATATTTGGTATGTTAATGTTACATTGTTATATAATATATTGAAGTATCATTTCATAATTAGCATTTTCAATCATATATATTAATAATATTATATATATACTATGCAACCCCATCCCCCCACTCCCTCTCCTCTCCCCCCCCGAACCCCCCCTCCGCTCCCCCACCGCCGCACCCCCACCGTCCCCCCGCCGTCCCCAAATTGAAGCTATTTTTTTCCCACACCCAAAACTCGTCCCGACGTCCCCCCGCACCACCGCACCCCCACGCCAGGGTAACACTGCTCATATTCAATATTTCAAATTTGTATGAGTATCATGAGGTTGATGGTAATTGAAGGAGGATTATGATATGAAACAAAATTATCCTAAGAAGCAATCGGATACTATAGAAAGAATATTAAGGAGCAGAATTGGAAGGAGTACAAGAGGTAAATAATATGAGTATCTTATCAAATGGAGATTCTTTGTGAATTTCTTAAGCTGAGTTGGACTTTCTAGATTCTTTTAACACATCAAAGTGTGAGAATCACTTTCTTATCAACACTAGGTTCGAAGAAGTCTTGAATCAACCAAAATATTTTGTGTTCAATTTCATGTTTTGGTAATTGAACTAGTCTGTTGACTATTTCAGTGTCCTTTGATTGAATGAATCAGCACTTGCAATGTTTGAATTATGATTTAGACCTAGTCTAGTTCCTATTCCTAGGTTCACAACTCATTTGGTTGTATTTTTCTTGAGTTATGATTCATCTTCTTTCGTGTAGTGTGTTCTTGTTATTTTTCATACCCGTCGGTGGATTTTCATCTTGCGATGGAAATCTATGTTTGTCAATCTTCAATGGCACATTCGACATTGTTCTTGGATTATGTGAGGACCTAAATCTAGAATTGCAAGCTTCTAAACATGCTTGTAATTTTGTGTTCTTGGGTAATCTATGTATCACTTGAGGCAGTAGTTAATGATCTTAGAAATAATATACCTTTGGCATTGTGGTGTAGAGCACCAAGGCACTTGGTTTAGATTTTTATTTTCATGTTTTTTTTCACCTACTTAGGCTAGAATAAAAAAACCTTGGATGAAAAGTCCATGGTTATCAAAGCAAGACACCATTTTGTATGCTTAAGTCTCTTTATGCAATTTATAACCAAAAGTTGCTCATTAGGCAAATTTGTGTCTTTTAGTGTTTTTGGTCAAGAAAGCCTAGGATTAGGTGTTCTTAGTTGTTTTTAGATATGTTGGAACATTTTCCAATTCCTAGAAATGAAATCAAATGGAAAATGAAAAAATTGCACTTTTTGTACAAAGTTGCATAGTTGTAAAAGTTGCTCAAAATTGGAACTTAGTGGGAAAAGGGTTATAACTATTAAAATCATGGTTGTACCATTGAAATAGACAAGAGAGATATATACCTCATTTGTGAGGTCTAGAGGGCATTAATGCACGGATTAAAAGAAGTTGCAAAGAAGAAAATTTAGGGTAAAAGGATACTTATCGCATGTAGTACAACAAGATATAACACAAAACAAATGTTTTATTCATATACGCAATATGCACTCCAAGTGCAATGCTTACACTAATGATTATGATGATTCTTTTGATAATGTTCAAAAAGTCCCTATGAACAATGTACATATACTTTCCTTAAGGGGTGACTTAACTGTCATGTGCCCTTTCAGATACAATTCTACCCGTCTGCTACAATATAGAATTTACTGAAACCATCATCCCCCCAAAAATTAAAGTCTTTTCCAGATGACAAAACAAAAAAACTCAAAATAACAACTAATTACATCAATTTTTTCTACTAAGAAGAGGAATGCATCCCTGGAGTAGTAGTCGTTCATGCCCTAAGTTCATTCAGCTCTGCTCGTAGCTTGTGCGCCTGCGGTGTCCGTACTTTAAGATCTAACTCAGTCTCCATCTGAAGCTCTAGGGTTGATTGCATCATTTCAGCAATCTCTCCAAGCTCTTTCTCCTTTTCCTCTGTTATCCACTCCTTCTTTGCTGCCAACTGTGCCTTCTCTACTACTAATTGTTTCTCCACTGCCAACTTTTGGGTACGCTAAGCCAAGTGTCACTCTACTACCTCCAATTGGATGGTCAACTCCTCATGAGCTCTCTCTTTATCCACCAAGACAATCTCATGTGCAACACCTAGTTCGAGTGCCTCAGAGCCTAGCACCCCTCTTGAAAGGCTTGCTCCAGTGCCCTCTCCACCTTTGGCATACAAACACTCCATGCTTGCAACAGCTCCAAATCTTATCAACTGGTCACACTTCCAAAGATTGATAACTGAACTGATTGGGGGTCTAGGGGGCAATGCTCCCAACGAGGTCCTAGAGTAGCGCCTCCACTACCAAGACCAAATTAGCACTCTCAAACCCACACAATAGCCCATGGAACATACCATTTTTGTGATTTTATTTTGATCCCATACTCTTTCTGTCAATCGCTTATGTTTTCTTCACTACCTATTTATGTCTTTCCCTTTGGTAGCATATGATATTCATTGTGAAAAATTTTTATTTGTTGTCATTTTTTTTAAGAACATCCTATCACACTTCTTTTGTGTCCGTATGGTGGTCGTCTTATGGTGTTTCAAGTGTTCCCTTTTCTGTGTGAGTCATATGACAATCCTTCCAATCCATATTGTAGTCTTTCCTTCCTATCTATATGGTGGTCCCTTGTCCCAATCTATACGGTGGTCCTTCCTCCCAGTCGATACAGTGTACTTATATACTGATTGAATGACTGTATAGTGTCTACCTTCAACCTTGGTGTCTTTATTTGATGTGCTTCTTTCGTACGGTGGTCTCTCCTATTTTTTTCATATGGTGGGCTCTTTATATTATACCCTGCTTGTACATAGGTTGTACAATGCTTCTAACTTCCTTATAAGTATGGTCGCATGGTCACTTGTTCTTGTACAGTCTTCCCAGATCGTACAAAACTCCATGTCACCTTCCATCAAAAGGTCATACGATGGCCATAGAAACCTCTATGGCTCTTGTGTACATGGTATGGTGGTTTTATAGACTATTGGCTTGCACACTGATAATCCTTATCTACTGCTCATACAGTCGTATGACATCACTCCCTGACTAATGGTTGCACAACTTCTATTAATGCCCATATGGTGTTGCTTCTTTACCATACAGAACTCCAAATATTTGTGCCTTTCCAAGTGCTCTATTTTTGTCCTCATGTTGTTGTCATACGGTCCCTTTTAAAGCCATATAATGTGATCCTAAGGCCATACGGTGCTAGCCTCACAGTCCCTCCTATATGTGGTGGCCATTCAGTATCTTTTTAGGTCACTAGCTACTCTTACATTTACTTTACATATATACATTACTAATTACTAATTTTTTTTAAAAAAAATTATTCTCTCTGAGTTGTCTGTAGAGGCATGTTATTTCTTTCATTATAGATTTGCAACTTTGACCCGTTCACTGCATCAACTACTTCCTTCCCATACAGTGTCCATAATTTGATTGCCCCATTATTGCCAACTTTGCAGATCTTGTATGGTCCAACCTATTTAACTTTAAATTTTCCTAGTCCGATCTCGTTATACCCATTATACTTTAAAACTAACTAGCCTGGTTGAAATTTATTCAATTTCAAATGCTTGTCATGCCATACTTTTTGCCTATTCTGTGTAACCTTCATGGTCCATTGTGCCTGCAATTGTCGCTCATCAAGTTTATTTTAGTTATACAATCTCTCCCTTAGACTTTCCATATCTCCCAATTTGTTCTTGATCGCAATCTTTAAACTTGGTTCCATGAATTCTATCAGCTACCATTCCTTGCCATCAATAATTGTATTCTTGATTCTACAACCTTCACTCCATACTACTGAAGTTTTTATTAACCCCTTCCTCCTTGTCTCCTATGCAGACCGTATGATGTATTTTCCTTGCTACCAACACCTTTCTACTATATCCATGGTACAGTGTAACCTTTTCTTTCCACACGGTCCATTTACTGTGTATCATACAATGGACTCTTTCCTTTTGTTATGTTCGTACAGTATGTTCTTCCTTTGGTACTGGCCATACGATATGTTCTTTCCTTCAGCTTCAGCCATAACCACCTTTCCTTCTTTCACTTCTTTGTATTTCTTCAAACATTCATTTCTCTCTCCTTTATTACTTCCATCGACCCTTAACATATTACAGCTCAGAAAGAGCTTGTAGTCCTCCATCTGCCAATGGAATAGGCCATTCACCAAGTCCAAGTCATCATCATTAGACCCTCCTTCCAGTCTCAATACTCTCTTCATTAGGTTCCATTCTCTTCTTCCCCTCATTATCCCCTCCACCTTCACCTTTAGAATCCGACGATGTTGCTTCCTCACCTATCATCTGTGTGTGCAAGTCGATTACAAATCTTTAGCCTCCACGTTCCATGGATAGGATATTTCCTTTGCAATCATGTTTCACCTTCACTTGCACTAGCCAACCTTGTCCAAGGATGGTGTCATACCCTTTTCTTTTTAATGGAATAACCATGAAATCAATAGAAATGGTTGCATTCCAATGGTTATTGGCTACGCCATCAAGGTCCCCAATGGCTTGATTCTATGCTGATCCGCAGTGAGTAATTGAAATGTAGGTGGCCACAACGTAGGTCATCCCAAATTTTTTGCTATATCCTCCAGTAGTATGTTTACTCCTAACACTCCATCTACGATTGTGTCTGTAAGTATGGTTTCCAGGATACCCATCTCTACAATTGTCAGATGTCTTCCCATCATGAGTGCCAGTAGCATTGGGTTTACTGCAGTCATTCCATTGCCATCCTTTCCTATTTCTTCCATTTCTTTTGAGAGTGGTGTCATGTTCAGTATCATCATTCACAACTGCAACATTATAAGAAGGTCATTTAATTTCATAAGAATTTCCATTTGCATTGCCTACCTTATAATATTTTGTTCTGCCAAGTTTCTCTTCAAGGTGTCGGCAGTGTCATTTTTTTGTGATTTTTCTATTTCCATTTGTTTTTCTAATTCCACTCATGCTTGTTGCAACCTCTTCTTCTCCTCTTTTGCATCAAGATACATTGCCTTTTTTTCTTGCTCATGAGTGATGACTAGTGTCTCCTCATCACATGTTTCGATGCTTAACAAGTTCACTCCTTGCTTAGGGCATTTCGAATCCTCATAGTCTCCTAGACCACACCATCTGCACAACTATGTTTTTCCCTTTGTGGTACTCTGGTGATGTGCCCCTAGAGATTACATGCATGACATTGTATCATTGGCTGTCCACTCGAGTCATACTATATCTGACTTCAGCCTCCATTATTGTTATTATTATTATTGTTACCACCTCGTTCATGCCAATTATTGTTATGGTACCCTCCGAAGGTTGTGTCATTTTTTGTGTTCATTCCTACTCCTATGGTGGACACTTCCTGTGTCAATAACACTTGCTGATGTCTCTTTGTCTTCATATTGAATGGGCATTCCTTGGTGGAATGCCCTACAATTTGGCAAATTTTGCAAAATTGTTTCTTCGGGCAGGAGCCCTTTGTGTGGCCCTCCTCCTTACAGTTTGTACACCACAATTCCCCTTTCATCGAGTCAAGATTCTTTTTTAGATTTTTAAACTCCATCATCAACAGCATATCCTTCTACAACGCTCAAACTTTCTTACTTGATTCTTTTTCACTATTGCTACTTTTGAAAGATGAATCATCTAAGTCTGATGATTTGTGATTCTTCTTTTTGCTATTTTTTTGCTCACTTTCTAGATCCATCTCCCAATTAAATGCATCTATGTATGATGTTGAAGGTACAATCTTCATTTTCTTCTTTAGTGTCGATCATAGCCCTTCAAAAAACCATCATTTCTTTAATCCGTCTGCCAGTGGGCTCTCTATCTTCCCCACCAATTCTTTCAGCCTTCTTTCACATATATGAATCATTTCATTCTTTCCCTACTTTGTACTGTATATTTCTGCTACAATTTCATTATCGTCCCTTAGTAATCGAAACTTTGCTATGACTTCTTTCTTAACGTTTAGCCATGTAGTTAATTTCTGAGGATCGACATCCGCAAACCAATCAATCGTTATGCCCCATAGGGTGGCCAAGAACTATCAGATCTAGTCATCCTAGTCTATTATACCATTTGCTATCCGTATTGTTTCACATGTTTTGCAGTGTTTGATCAGATCTAGTGTCCCATCACCATTGAACTTTGGCAATTTTTCCTTCGGTCCTATCATTGCTACTTTCTTCTGAAGTGGTGGTGCTTGCTACATGATGGAGCCAAAAATTTTGGCATCCATTTATGAGATTATGGAATGGGTCTTTATTTTAATATGATATTCAGGAAGCAAAAATACTAGTCTTGTTTTTATTTCTTTAGTTTTTCAGAAAGAAAAGTGTATGACAAGTCCAGTAAGAAGAATAGTTGTGAATAATATGCATCCCTTAGTGTCTGAAGGAGAGCTTATGGAGTGCCTCAATTTTGTGTTGCTGTCAAAAAGGGTCAACCACCTTCTAGAAGCTTAGCACTATATTAGTTGTGTTGTTAGTGAAGATAAACTCATGCTTATGAAAAGTTTCTAACACTAGAAGATGCAACTACAATACTTTCATTAGACTGTGTAATAATGAATGGAAGTAATCTGAAAATCAAATGACCCAAAGATTATGCCGAGCCAACAAATGGAGGTTCTGAGAAAAGTTTGCCTGTGGTTGACTTGATATATAGCACTGTTGTTGATTCTCCTTGCAAGATCTTTATTGGAGGGATTCCAAGTTTGCTTTCTTCTGATACGGTCAAAGAGATTGTCACCGCCTTTGGACAGCTGAAATCCCACCACTTGGAAGTTGACACAAATAGGTCTTTTGCATTTGTTGAAGTATGTCAATCAATCTGTCACTTCTAAAGCCTATACAAGGCTTTATGGTATGAGGTTAGGAGGTGGCATTATCACTGTAGTCTAGGCTACTCCTGATGCAAATGTCGAGGTTGAATGTCTTCCAAATTATGCTATCCCAGAGTTTGCAAAGGCACTCATGCTGAAGCATACTCAAATTTTTAAACTAAAGAATGTGCTAACCAAAGAGGAGCTACTGCAATTTTTTGATGGGAAGAGATCTCAGAAGATATCCGTCTTGAGTGTATTGGGTTTGGTACTGTCAAATTTGTGAATATTGTAAGATGTAATCGCCAGGGAGATAACATTATAGACAAAAATGGTAATTCATAGAGTTGTTTGCCAGATATTAGCAATACTGAGAATCAATTTGAATCTTTAAAGGTCCAAGAGATAAGTGTTATTGAAGGAACAAAACAAAATGGAAGAGAATTGAAAAATGTTGACCTAGGCATTAAAGATACTCTCTTCAAAGAAAATGAATCCCGTGAGCAGCAAATGGCAAACAAGATAGATGCGACTGATAGTGCAAATAATAATTTAATTGATATTTCTACTGGTCTAGCCTAACGTAGGAAGGGATCCGAGTGAAGTTTGAAAGAGATATGAAAGACTCAGTTTTAATATTTTTTATCATGAAAAACTTCAGCGCCTATCTTTCACTAGCCTATTAGAAGTTGTTTGCTGATGAATATATAACTAGGCTTCATCTATTTTGCAGGAATTGAATTCATTATTCTCAGCCTTACATCTGCAGCAGAACAGAGGGACACACCTTAAGTTCTCATATGCTTGATTGAAGGTTTTACACAAGAGATTCGAATCATTTGGTTTTGTTAATCAACATCTAACTTTTCTTTTCTTTTTGTTTGTAGGCACTGAAGCATGAATATTGTCAACATCACTATGAACAAGTACTCATAATGGAGGGTAATTGGGGAGCGTTCCTTATGCATATGAAGAATTATCAAATTTTACTGTGTAAGAGCGAGGGTCTCCTGACACCACCTGGTGTGAATATGAAGCACTCCAGATAACAAATAATGAAGGGTCTTCATGCTATAAATTTGATGATATTCATCGAATTCGCACACGGCACCGTTTACCTTCATTGGTCACAATTAATAGCTAAACAAGGAGTGGTATTCCCGTTTCAAACTTGGAGATTGCATGTGGGAGAAGAGCAGAAAGAGTACCTATGCTGAGCTTGATCGAGCGTAGACATGGTGCGAACAGGTTGACAAATTTAAGGATCTGAATCAGGGCATCTCATATGTTTGAGAATTTGCTCTCAGTAAGAATGTGATTGAAAAGTCTATTGAATGGAGAAAGGCCTGTGTGAAACAACCTAGGAATAACCTTACCAAATTTTTATCATTTTCAAACTTAATCAAATTCAATATAAGTTAATGTTCAGAAGATGTTAACTTTTCATTTGTTTTAAGAAAAACATACGAATTAATTCAAAGTTTGGAAATGGTGTGACATTTTGGAAAGATCTCGTATCTTTCCACATCTATAAATATGAGATGTAAAAGCCAAACAAAAGGGGACTTATGACAATATTCATATTCATACTTTAAATTTTTTCCTTGCCTATGCTTTATGATATATTATATTTTTCCAATTGACGAAGAAATAAAGTTTTTGAACTAAGCCCGTGGGTTAAATTACGGAGTAAATTCATATGCAATTCTGGATAAATTCACAGTAAATAGATCATCTGTAAGGAGTGTCTTTATTGTGATTTTATTTCCGGCAAATTTATTTATTTTAATTTTAGAGTTTTAAATTATTATTAAGTTGTGTCCTTTGTAAATGTTTTTTATTTATTTTCTGTAAATATTTTAATATTTGAATAAGTGGATTGGATCATTATTGCATTTTAAATTTGATAAACGTAAATATTGTGAAATATTTTATTGTTTCTGTATTTATGTCTAATTTGTCTCCACAGGAGTTAAAGTGCATTTTAGAGTTATTTAAAATTGCGTTTATATAATTGATCCATCACATTTGAATTATTAAAATTGTTTATAGTCTAATATATTCAACTTTATAAAGTTGTACGTCTCAGCTTATAATGTTGACTCTGATTACCCATTTAATTAGGCACTGGTCTTTTACTCTTGATTCATAATCCATATGCTGGTAACTATTTCATTTCTTTCCATTGAAGAATTAATATATTCATTCATTGCAATCATTTGTAATAATCACTTTTATTTAAAAATATTCATACAATTATTTACTTTTATCCTTAAAATTGAAATTTGCAATCTTAATAGCTTTCTAAAATTCTTGTCGTTTTAAAAGCCTTCATAACATTTGCATTCTAATTAATCTGCTTTAAGTGTCTTGGATATAAGTGTTTCGTCTAGGATCAGGTACACCCACCTCAGTTTTGCAGAGCCGAAAGTGCAGGGAACTTGGACCGTATTATCCAGTTTCGTCAAGTTGGCCTTAACCAGTTGGATATCCCAGCATCGAGCAGACAAGGCTCGTAGGATTCCAATCTGTGATTTTGGGAACCAACACTACATACCCACATTATTCTAAGTACCCGTGTTGTTCTGAGTACCTACTCTATTTTGACCACCCGCATTGTTCTACACAACCACCTTACTTCCAAAAACTACGTTACCTAGTGAGAAAAGATCTTCCTCAATTGAATTTGTTCGATTCTTTGCATGTATTCATTCATCGGGTGTATCAAGAATGAAGAGTTCACTTCATGCTCATGCTCCTCCAGCACTTCGAGTCATGCGAGTTACTTCCCTTCTGTTCAAATTCTCTACCCTCGATGTATACAAGTTAAGGAACACCTTTGTTTCTTCCAACAAATTCAATAGTTGTTGAGTCTCTTCTAGTAATTCCTTGGCACTCCTCAATCTACTAGGTGAATACACTCTCTCCATATGTGCTCCTTCACCCCTTGGTGTCCGTCAGTAAGCTGCTGAAGCTTCTAACTATGCTCTGCATGTTGTGCTAAAATTAAATCTTCCTATGCTATGCGTATTTCATCCTTAGCTTTTATCTTATCCCTATCTTTATTAAGTAGATTTAAAATTAATCTTCATAACACTTCCTTTGTTCTAGGTTCGACTGGCAATGACACCAAATGTTTATCGTACAGGGTAAAAGGATACTTATCGCATGTTGTACAACAAGATATAACACATAATAGATGCTTTATTCATATACTCAATATGCACCTCAAGTACAATGTTTACACTAATGATTATGATGTGTTCTAAAAAATGTTCAAAAATTCCCCACAGACAATGTACATATACTTTCCTGAAGGGGTGACTCAACCGTCACTCGCCCTTTCGAATACAATTCTACCTGTCAGCTACATTATAGAATTTACCAACAAAAATACAAAGTGTTAGACCAGATCTGATGGATATTTGAGATATATTTTTGAATCATCTTTCATTAGCTTCTGGGCTCATCATTCTAAGTGTTTTCTTGTTCAAGTTATTACATTTTTAGTTAAACTAGGTTTTTAGGACAGCATTTTGGTGTATTCAACAAAGATGGGTCTCTAACTGCAATTTCGTTGGTTGGAATTTCATGGCCACTTGGGAAATGGTATTTAGTAGGGTCCTTTTTGATATTCCAGGGTTCCAAAACTAGAGGATGTGTTTTGTGATTTTTCCAACCAAGCCCTAGGTCAAGTGCCATGAATGATTTGACCTCTTGTAGTATGCTGATTTGTGAATGGCAAGAGTTTGGGACTTAGTGAAGGGCTGAGAATTTGAAAATAAGTTATTTTAGTGTTGCCACTCATTCCTGAGTATTGAGTTCATTTCCATGACTCAATTTCCTTCTGGTTTCTTTGTAAACCAAGCCTAACTTGATCACCTAGGTTTGTGTTGCCTTGTGAAGGGAAGGGAATGCTAGAGTGGGGCTAGAACTTGGTGCTCTGGGGTTTGAAGAAACTTTGAAAAGGGTATTAAAAAACCTAATTTTTTTTGGGTCTTATTTGAAACTTTGTGAAGTTAGATCCAAAAAACCATTTTAGGAGGGCTAAAAGGGGCTCATAAGGCTACTAGGCCAAATTGGGGTTTGAGTCTTTGTTCAAGTGTATGATTCAAATTAGTGGTGTAGTCTATGGTAATTAGGTGCCCTAAGATCATTTAACATCTTCGAACCCTTGGGAAAAAAATTCTAGGGTGTTTTCCTAATATTGATCTAGTTGTGGGAGATTAGTGCAAAACCCATAAAGTGGGCAAGATTGGTTCTTTGTCCTTGGATTCTTGGTGAAGGTGGAGTGTGTTTCTTTGATCAATTGGAGGATTGAAGTTTGCTGAAACCTTGTAAGAAGGTTGAAGAGGTGATAGCCAGTTGGTTGATTTCAAGAGTGGGAAGCCCATATGAAGCTTCTTAGTTGTGCACTCTACATCAGGTGGTATCAGAGCCACTAAGTATCTTTGGGGAAAGAAAAGATGGCAGAAGGGAAAGATATCCCTTTGACAATAATCAACATTGAGTTGACAAAGATAGTAAAAGAACAAATGGCTGAGAGCAGGGTAGTCAGAGAAGAAAATAGAGCAATGAAAAGAGAGAATGATAAGTTGAAAGGGAAAGTATGAAGAGGAGACTATGAGGAGTTTGAAGAAGAAGAAGAAGGAGATAACTTGCCTAACATGCCTGAAGATCAAAGGATCATTGTAGTAGCCCTATAGAGGGTAGGAAGAAAAGACAAAGGGGATTTACCTATGTTTGATGGAAAGCTGGAACACAAGGCATGCATGGAATGGTTGGAGGCTCTTGAAAACTATTTTGAAGTAGAGGAGATACCTGCAAATTAGAGGGTGAAAGTGGAAAAATCCAAGTTGAAGGGACCAGCCCTAAGTTGGTGGAACTTTCTCCAAAATGAAAAGGTAGAAAAGGAGAAGCAACCCATTGCCACATGGAAGAGGATGATGACAGAAATCATGAAGCAATTTGTTCTAGAGGACTATGAAGTGATGCTCGACAAAAGGCTGCATAACCTCAAGCAAAAGGATATGGATGTAAGTGCTTATACTCAAGAATTTCATACTTTGACTCTTAGAGCTAATTTGTATGAAAATGAAAAGAAAAAGCTTGCAAGGTATGTTAGTTGACTTAGAAATAATATACAAGATGAACTAACCTTGGTGACAGTAGAACCAGTCCACAAATGTTATCACCTTGCCCTTAGGATTAAGGAGAAACAAAAGAGAAAAGGTGAGCAAAGTAGTAGAGGAAGAGGTAGATTTCAAGGAAGAGGAAACTACCCAAGAAACCAAGGGGAAGCTAACAGCAGTCAAGGTGTTGAGAATGATAATAGCAGAAGAGGTTCCTTTAGAGGAAGGAGACCTAATCAAAGAGGCAGATTTGGTGGAAGAGGAACAAGCATTTTCACAGGAAGGTGTTACAATTGCAATCAAGTGGGTCACCAATATTTTAGGTGTTGAGAGAAGCAAGGATCAGTGAGCAGCCCAAGTGAAAGAAGAATCAACTTGTTACAAGATGAGGATGTACAATGTACAAGTTCTCATGCCAAGATAGCAGATCCAGAGATAGGATAGTGCCTCATACTGAAAAGAACTCTCTTGAAGGTACCCATTGATAAGGAACCACCACAAAGAAGGTCATTGTTTAGAACCACATGCAAGGTAAGTGGTAAAGTTTGTAGAGTTATTGTTGATTCTGGTTCAACTGATAATTTGGCTTTTAAGGAGATGGTAGACAAGTTAGGATTGCAAACAATACCTCATCCTTACCCCTATAGAGTGTCTTGGTTGAATAAGGAGTAGCATGCCTTGATTAGTGAACAAGTATGAGTACAATTTCAGATTGGGGAGTATAAAGATAAAATTCTATGTGACGTGACAGAAATGGATGCTTGCCATTTACTTTTAGGGAGGTCTTGGCAGTATGATGTATATGCTAGGCATGATGGGAAACAAAACATTTATAGCATAACCAAGGATGGAGAAACCTACACTATGAAGCCACTCCCTGATGATGGAAGCCATAGGGCGACTAGTGTCATGATGATAGGAGGTAAAGAATTTTTGAAGACTATCAAGGATGAGAAGACACCATGTTTTTCCATCATAGTCAAAGCTAAGAAGGAAGTCAAAGTTAAGCCCCAAGCCAGGAGTGTGGAACATCAAGTAGGACCTAGAGAGGTTAGGGAGTTGTTGAAACAATATAAGAATGTTTTTGCAGGAAGGGAACAAAAAAAATTTTCACCATAAAGGGAGATAATCCATTGCATAGACTTGATACTTGGTGTTGCATTACCTAGTAAGGCAGTCTACAAGCTTACCCCTAAACAAAATGCAAAATTATAAAGGCAAATTGAAGAATTGTTGGCCAAGAGCTTTAAAAGGAAGAGTGTTAGTCCTTGTGTTGTTCCTATCATACTAGCTCCTAAAAAGGAAGCTACATGGAGGCCATGTATGGATTCTAGAGCCATTAACAAGATAACTATCAGATATAGGTTCCCCATGCCAAGAATTGAAGATATTTTGGATTGTCTAGCAAGTGCAAGTCACTCTTCAAAGATGGACTTAAAGAGTGGTTACCATCAAATCAGGATAAAGGAAGGTGATGAATGGAAAATAACCTTCAAAACAAATGAGGGACTATATGAATGGCTTGTGATGCCATTTGGCCTATACAATGCACCTAGCACATTTATGAGACTTATGAATCAAGTCTTAAAGCCTTTTATTAACAAATTTTGTCTTGTTTATCTAGATGACATTCTTGTTTTCAGTAGGAGTAGATAGGAGCACCTAAAGCATTTGGAGCTAGTCCTTGAAAGGTTACATAAGGATCAATTCAAGATAAATTTAGAGAAGTGTTCAATTTTGCAAGAAGTGGTGTTCCTTGGGTTCATCATTTCCAAAATCAGTTAAAGCAAGATCCATCCAAGGTAGAAGTAATTCTGAATCGGCCTACACCTAGGATAGCCACTGAGGTAATAAAAAAATCATGGTCTTGCAAGTTTTAATAGAAAATTTGTGAAGAACTTTAGTGGTGTTTGTGCCCCTATAATTGATACTATAAAAAGAGGAAGAAAATGTAAATTTTTATGGAATAATGAGACAAATAAATCATTTTAGTATCTTAAGATGAGAGTTGCAGAGCAACCAATCTTAGCATTGCCTGATTTCACCAAGGTGTTTATAGTGGAATGTGATGCTAGTAACAAGGTAATAGGAGGAGTGTTAAGCCAAGAAGGGAGGCCTATAGCCATCTTTAGTGAAAAAATAAATGAAGCTAAACAAAATTATTCAACTTATGATTTAGAAATGTATGCTTCTGTTCAGTCCTTGAGAAAGTGGAGGCATTATCTCTTTCCCTAAGAGTTTATTGTTTTTACTGACAATCAATCCCTTAGCTTCTTGAATAAGCAAAACAAGTTGAACCACAGGCACATGAAGAACATGTATGCAGTAGATGAAGACTTCAAGGAAGCATATGAGGTTTGTCAAGCCATCAATGAAAAGTATCATACTATTTTTTCTGAGTTTATATTACAAGATGGACTATTATTTAAAGGTAATCATCTTTTTTTACATAAAGAATTAGTTAGGGAGAACATTTTCAAAGCAAAGCATTGTAGGAGTCTTGTAGGGCACTTTGGCATTGATAAGACTTTAGAGTAGGTTAGAAGACTTTTCTATTGGCCAAAGATACAGGTAGATATTAGTAAGTTTGTAAATGCTAAATGATTTTTCAAAAGGCCAAAGGGAGATCATCAAATGCTGGACTGTATACTCCTTTACCTACACCCACTAAGCCATGAGACTCCATCAGCATGGTTGTCAAAGCAAGTCACCATGAACTTGAGTTTCCTTTCTCCTAGGGAGTATCGCTTGAGGCAGTAGTTAATGATCTTAGAAATAATATACCTTTGGTATTGTGGTGCAGAGCACCAAGGCACTTGATTTAGATTTTTCTTTTCATATTTTTTTTCACCTACTTAGTCTAGAATAAACAAACCTTGGATGAAAAGTCCATGGTTGTCAAAGCAAGTCACCATTTTGTATGCTTAAGGCACTTTATGCAATCTAAAACCAAAAGTTGCTCATTAGGAAAATTTGTGTCTTTTAGTGTATTTGGTCAAGAAAGCCTAGGATTAGGTGTTCTTAGTTGTTTTTAGATATGTTGGAACCTTTTCCAAGTCCTAGAAATGAAATCAAATGGAAAATGCAAAATTTACACTTTTTGTGCAAAGTTGCATAGTTATAAAGTTGTAAAAAATGCTCAAAATTGCAACTTAGTGGGAAACGGGTTATAACTATTAAAATCATGATTTTAACCATTGAAATAGAAATAGGAGATATATACCTCATTTTTGAGGTCTGGAGGGCATTAATGTACGGATTGGAAAAAGTTGCAAAGAAGAAAATTCAGTTTGGAATCATTTTTACTGCTGTTTGCATGCTGCATGTACTATACAGACTATTAGACCAGATCTGATGGACTTTTGAGATAAATCTTTGAATCATATTTCATTTCCTTCTGGTCTCACCATTCTAAGTGTTTTCTTGTTCAAGTTATTGCATTTTTAGTAAAACTAGGTTTTTAGGACAGCATTTTGGTGTATTCAGCAAAGATTGGCCTCTAACTACAATTTCCTTGGTCAGAATTTCATGGCCACTTGGGAAATGGTAGTTAGTAGAATATTTTTGAATATTTTAGGGTTCCAAAACTAGAGGATGTGTTTTTTGATTGTTCCAACCAAGCCCTAGGTCAAATGCCATGAAGGATTTGACGTCTTGTAGTGTTCTGATTTGTGAATGGCAAGACTTTGGTACTTCATGAAGGGCTGGGCATTTGGAAATAAGTTATTTTAGAGTTTCCATTCATTCCTAAGTATTAAGTTCATTTCCATGACCCCATTTCCTACTACTTGCTTTGTAAACCAAGTCTAACTTGATCACTTAGGTCTGTGTTGCTTTGTGAAGGGAAGGGAATGCTGGAGTGTAGGGCTAGAATTTGGTGCTTTGGGGTTTGAAGAAACTTTGAAAAGGGTATTCAAAAACCTAATTTTTTTGGGTCTTTTTTATAACTTTGTTTAGATCCAAAAAACCATTTCAGGAGGGTTAAAAGGGGCTCATAGGGCTACTAGGCCAAATTGGGGTTTGAGGCTTTGTTCAAGTGTATGATTCAAACTAGTGGTGTAGTCTATGGTAATTAGGTGCTCTAAGATCATTTAACATCTTAGAACCCTTGGGAAAAAACTCTAGTATTGACCTAGTTGTGGGAGATTAGTGCAAAACCCATAAAATGGGCAAGATTGGTTCTTTGTCCTTGGATTCTTGGTGAAGTTGAAGAGTGTGTTTTTTTTATCCATTGGAGGATTAGAGTGTGCTGAAATCTTGTAATAAGGTTGAAGAGTTGATAGCCATTTGATTAGTTTCAAGTGTGGGAAGCCCATTTGAAACTTCTTAGTTGTGCTCTCTGCATCATATTGGATCTAAGAACTCTAATTAAAGATTGTAATTAAGTAATCAAACATGTATGAGTGTGAAATGTAAGAAGGCCAACCAATGTACCTATGTATATCTATTTATATGTTAATAACTATTGATATGGCTTGGTTCTCTCCCAATTCTTGTTGTTCATATATCATTTAATCTTGTTGCACGAATGGATTGATGTAATAATCCACCTCAAATCTGCCCTCAAAAAAATGCTGATGAAAGCTCAAGGAATTTCATCAAACAATTCACATGCAAGGGACGTATGACTGATATAGTATTTCAGCTAGCTTCAAATGACTTTTTCTTCAATTTTCATCAATGAAAATCTTGTGCTAGAAAACTACAATGGACTACACAATGACCTAACATAAGTGTGCTACTAATTTTGACAATATTCAGTGCATATATATGATCTAAGCATGAGAAATGAGCACCTACAACCAACTGGCATTTTTACAAATAGTTGGTATGCAAACTAACTAGCTGATAAATAATGATATTAAATTTCTTAAATCGCACCAGCAACTATTATCTTCTTAATTGCAATGAAAGTTACAATGCTCATAAAATATGGCCAAGACTTTGGCATTTACATGGATTACAAAATGATAATGCTGGTATAATGCACACTTACAGCTGAAAGCTTATAACACCCTAAAAAACAATACTAACAAAGAACCTGGTTGTAGATGGCTGTAATAATTTTCTTCTATGCTACCCCTTCTACTTTTCTTTTTTCGAACTGCTTTTTCGGCCTGCTTTTTCGTACCCACTTTTTCAGCCTATTTTTTCGGTTTCACTTTTTTTGGGCAGCTTTTTCGTTTTCACTTTTTTCAGCCTGCTTTTTCGGTTCTGCTTTTTCGGATTGCTACTATGTTGAATCTCAAGACCATATCTTTCAATGGCGTCAAGATTTCTAGCTTGAAGGGATTTCGTCCTCCAAACTATTGAGACATAATCTCCAGCAAATTTTCCAATTTCTTTGATATTTCCAAGCATGCTAAAAAGAAGCTCTTCCATTTCTTTTATAGTGTTCTCACAAGAGCTCCATCTTTCGTTTTCTCAATGTGGGATAAAACATCACTCCCTTTTATGTAACTTATGTCTCCAATGTATTATAAAATAAAGGGGACTCTTTTAATTTAAATATTTCCCACAAACTATAGTCTATGCATTAATAAAGTTAAATATTTAAATTTAACTTTATAAAATAGCTTTATCAATGCATAAAAAATCTTATCAATGATAAACAAGTCTTCTTGCCAATTTTAAACAATTACCATCGACATACCGCTGCCACTGGATGTCCGACCATATCCAAGATGACTTACTATAAATAGTAAGTATGCCCAAAGTTGCCTCAAAACCCCTCAAAAAGACCTGCAACTGAAACTATCTAGGCCAAATGGCCTCTAAATCCCTTTAACGTCTTGGTTAGCCTATGAGACCGTGGGAAAATAGGCTAACAACAACATCATGCTATGAATGTTAAAAAGGGGACATTACAATTGATCTCGTTGAGGTCTCTCTGATTAGGGATTGTGTTAGTATCACTCTAGGTGAGCCCCAAGCTCACTAAGTATCCACCTATATAGGAATGTCATGACCTAGGTGCTAGCATAACTACCCTCTAACCTAAATAAATGGGACTCCATCCTATGATTCATAGTTCTTTGGTTGTTTTTCCTTAGAGAAACCATCTTGACATGCTCTACTCCCTCTAAACTAATATGTCTAAAATATTTGGAAATCACATAAAGAAGATCCTCTAGTCGCTCCCTCTGAAGCTCCAAGTACTATCATGAACTCTTGAGCTTCTCGTCCATAATTACTTCTATAGGTTTTCCAAACTTCCTCTGAGATGTTATTTTCTCTTCTTTGAAGAAATTTTTTGAGCCATTAGGTCAATCACATTGCTACATGCATTAAGTTCTTCCTTCCTTGAATACAACCTCATACACCTCTTTATTTGTCCTAAACACATCTTAGAGAGAGATGAAAAATAATTCATAGAAATAAACTATCCTAAAGGGAAGTACCAATGCTACAAGCATATGTGATCCACTATTCTACATTAAATTCATGATCATTGTTCAAAGGTATAATCACAAAAATACTTATCTCTTGTAGTCAAAGGATAATGCCCTCCAAGTGATATTCATACATCAAGGACCATTGATAGAGGTTTTAGATATCTAACTTCTATCAATTCAATCATTGCTTCTCTTGTAGAAATCAGTACTCATAGAAAAGTTCAGGATCTACAATATCCTCATAGACTAAGGCATGCTCTAGTAGTACATTCTTGTCAATCATTGATCACATCCACTCTCAAAACAATGGCATACCCCATAGACATTAAATATCATATATGTTTCTTAGGAATGCTTTTATAATCCCCATTCTTGGCTACATTAGAGCCTCCTCAAAATTTGTCTCTTCTCCTTCACGCCTATGCAGAATATTGGAATGTAAAGATGCATATCCCACTATTCCAATATTTGTCACATTTATGTCTCAAACATTGGTCAAAGATTCACATAGAGGTTAAGAATAGTGTCCTCTAAATGATACTCATACAACAAGGACTATTATTAGAGTTTAAGCCATCCCTAACTTCCACCAAATTAATCTTTTCTACTCTTGTAGAAATCAATGCTCAGAGAAAAGGTCAGGATATGTGACATCCTCATAAATTAAGGCATGTTCTAGTTGTAAATATCATATATGTTGCTTAGGAATGCCTTTATAATCCCCATGTTTAACACCAAAGCCTCCTCAAATTTTGTCTCTTTTCATCACCGCCTATGCCAAATATTGGAATGTAAACATGCATATCCCAGTATTCCAATATTGGTCACTTTTGTGTCTCATCATGTAGATCAAATGTTGGTCAAACATTAGCATAAAGAGTAAGAAATACATGGTACTGGTAAATATGAGTTTCAAATTGTACCAGTCAATTATGTTGATCAAAGATGCTAGATATTGGTCAAATGCCATGTTGATTTTCTATTGTTTGCAGGTGTATATATAATCTTCAATTCGTAATTATACAAGCCTCACACATATATGATCAAAGTTCAAACAACCTTAGTGGAAAAATTGAATGAATGGTCCATAACAATGTAAAGCGAGAATAGATGTAGTCTAGATAAGAGATAAAGGTTCACATACCATTGTTCAAGGTATTCATTTACATTGGCTATGACCAATGTCAAAAGATGAGACAACACTAAAGGAAATAGTCATTGATGGTAATTTCTATGGGATACTCTTAGAAGTGATTCTACCAAGAGTTTACACATCTTTACTATGTAAGTGCAACATGTATTTTCACATCAACTTTAGGAGTCTAAATTAAACATTCAAAAAGACCCACTATTATCCACGATGCCACAAAATTTCAACATCTCATCAAGTCAATTGTGTTGAATCTATAGGAGGAAACATAATTGCTCAATACAATGGTTTCCACAACTTAACATAATCCTTCACAATAACAATAAATTATAGATTATAATTTTATGATGCCTTCCTCTTATGCAATCAAATGCTAAGACCACTCAGACTGTAATGGATGAAAAATAATCTCCAAATGACTATTACATATTCATATTCCTCAATCTAAACCCCATACCATTTGGATCTATATATGAGACTATTAACTATGTTAGATCGCACAATGATTGTTGAGTACACCTATTCCTCTTAGTGATTGTTGATAATATTGATGTTATCAAAATTGTTTTGTTCTTGTTGTCGCTACTTGGTCTCTATGTATATTCTCTTCATCCATCTTTACAAATATTAGTTGAAAAATACATCAATAATTTCCATGTGTCATATGTAAAGTTGAATATACAACTATGTTTGCAATGTTGACTGATTGATTCTGACAATAGATAGTGGCTTCTGGAGTACAGTTTTGTTAGCTTATCATCGTGATCCTTGTGAGATGATGTCTGGATTTGGGGGCCTTTGTTGAAAGTTTACTATTTTAGGACTTACTATTTTTAGTAAGTCACTCATGGCCAGATGCTATTTTGGATTGAGCAGTTCAAGCAAGATGATCAACTAACTTTGGATATTTGGTCTCTCTTTGGATTTTCTTTGTTGGAGTCATATTAATTGGAGAGTATGTTGTCTTTAATAATTATTTAATACACATTTAATAATCATTGTACTTTATATTATAAAGTTTCTTTTTAAGTGAAAGGTGTGTGGGTGAAGCTTAATGGCTTAGTTAGCATTGTAAATATGGCTTTTTTGTGAGAAGAGGTAAATCTTGATTATTATATCTTTTCATGTTGATCATCTGGCTAAGGGTTTGGAGAATTTCTCATAATTTTTTTGAAGGTTGGCTATGCAAATTGCTGCTAATGTATAGAAATTTGGTATTTACTCCTACTATTGTTTTCTATTACTAAGGAGAAATCTATTTAGTTGGTTCATGAGATTTGGTGTGAAAATAATTGAAAAGGATTGGCATCATTAACTTTGACTTAGGACACTGGCTATGAATTAATTGGCTACCATCTCTAATTCATCAACCAGTTGTCCAAAAGCTGGAAATGCAATGGCATAAAGGGAGGCCACGTGTTTTGCAAGAAGGGGGCAATCATCATGTTGAGGGTGCAATTTGAATGGACCAGTAAATGACACTCCAATAGAGATATCAATCACATTATAGGGCCTATGGTTATCACCTGGGCAGTACGTCAACAATCATTCAAACCTACGATTGGCTAATACATGGCGACAAATTCCTTGGGAGATTTGTGTTCTACGGCAAGTGGTTTTTGCTGATCTTAAGGGGCCAATCTTATGTTAGAAGCTTGTGCTCATTGAACATTATTGATAATGATAATATAGAGACATCATTAATATAATTTGATGCTAAAGCTAGCTACCAGGTTCTAATTTAAATGTATTGATTTTGGTTTTAAAATTTAGTCTTCGGTAAAAGTTTGGTGCATGTTTATTATTTCATTTAATAGAGAATTTGAATCTATAATCAATGTTTTAAAAAATCCAAAAAATATATATTCCAAAATTACAAAAAAAAATTAGAAATTTTTTTCAAAAATTCAAAAAATACCAGTTGTGCATCGGCATTCCAATTAGAAGCTAGTTTGGGTCTTTATAGTGCTATCAGAGCAATTTCCTACCAGCCTGTGGGAATGGGACTCAGAATCAGTGTTAGTGGTCAGTAATTGATCCATTATTTTCTATCATGGTTGACGATAGGAGATTTTGTCGAGTGTGCACTACACCCGAAGTGAGCAAAATTTGACTCCCAAGAAAGGAGAGCCTGAGATTCAGTTTGGTACAGTTGGTAGTCCGAGTGGTTTTGGTAGCATTGGATTACAACCTATAGATGCTGAGGTTGATAGAGGTGCCATGCAAGCATTTAGAAATATTGTAGTTGAGCAACAGTAGATGATAGGAGTACTACAGTAGTTATCTGACACCTTATAGCAATTAATCTTACCTCGAGATCAGGGTAGAGAGAGAGTTCGAGAAATTTCTATTGGTTCTCATAGGAGACATGTGGATGAGGGACCCAGGGCAAATGATAGACATAGGGTCAAGGATCATGTCAAGATGGATGATAGGCTGGATAGGACTGGTTATATTGGTGCTCAAGACCAGCCACAGAGACTCATTTTCTTGAGACCAGAGTTAGATGCAGTTAGCACCACTTTTGACGCCGCCACATTTGTTGACAATGTTCTGACTCATTTTCATGAGTGGGATGCTCTTCCTCAAGATTTCAAGGATAACTTGAGTTTTGATAGATATTTGACATAGAAGCGTGAGCATTCTAGGAGTAAGCCTACTATTGACAAATAGTGCCCTAGGCACACAGAACTTCAGTAGGCAGCTATAAGATGACATTGGCTCATTTTGATGGGAGCGGTAGAGTGACTGCTAGAGCTTGGGTCCAAAAGCTCAACATCTACCTCACTTTGCATCCTATGACTGAGAAGGATACCATCAGGTTTGTGGTGCTACACCTTAACAGAATTGCACACAATTAGTGGTACAATGGTTTAGTATCTCTCTATCATGATCAAATTATATCATACCAGGAGTTTGTTGACAGGTTGATAGAGTGTTTTAACAAGGACCCTTTGGTTTATTTTAGGGAGTTGGCTCAGTTACAAAAGATAATTGGTTTGGAGGCATTTATCAGTGAGCTTCAGAGGTTGTCAGTGATGGTATATGACATATCTGAGAGGAGGAGGGTTATGCTTTTCATTAAGGGACTTTTTGATTACAGGAAGCAATGAAAAAGGCCCATAACTTAGAGGCTTCTACACCTAGAGGCAAGTTTTCCTCAAAGCCTGCTACCTCCTATGATACAACACCTCCCCAGAGAGGAGAAATCTGAGGGTAAGCATCCTGCTGCAACACCATTGGATTGAGAAACAATTAGTTTGAGGAGGAAGTTGTGTTTTTAGTGCAAGGGTCCCTATGATGTTGACCATGACTGTCCTATGAAGCCTAAGGGAAAAAGTAGGATGATGGAGTGGTTCCATGATGATGATGGTAGTGCAAAGTTTCAGGAGTAGTCTGGGAATTATAATAGGAGTGATGATGTTGAGTATGAGGTGGATGACTCCAACCTCAAGGTAGCTTACTTATCTAGTATGAGGGAGGGAGGTTTTAGGATGCTTGGGCTCATAGCAGGACAAGGTATTGTTGCTTTATTTGATACTAGAGCTACTCATAATTTTATTGATACACATTGGTTACCATGAGACGTATGCAGACTGAGGATTTTGAGGGTCTACTAGTATAGGTAGTTGATGATTACACCTTGAAGTGTAACAAAATGATTTCAGGTCTTCCTGTGAGACTTAATACATATGCTTTCACTGTAGATTTTTATGTGGTAGATATGGGGGAATAGATATAGTCCTTGGTATGGCTTGGTTACACATGCTTAAGGATATCCACTTGAGCACAGAGAGGATGGAGATGAGATTCATCAAGGACGGGCAACCTCAAGTTCTTAAAGCAATCCGTAATGATGATCTAAATAAAATTTCCCTTCGATGCATGCAAGATTTGGTATGTCATGAGGATATTGTTGATTGGGCAATGTAGTACGAGATTATGCCTATTCAAAAGAGTAGTGAGGAGGCATTTTATCACCCAGATATCCAATAGTTGAAAGTTAAACACTCTAAAGTGTTTAATGATTTACCCCCAGGTAGGCCAATCATGGGATTGAGCATATCATTGAGTTGGAGGAGGGCACTAAGACCATTATGATCACGCCCTATTGCTATTCAAAAAGGCTCAAAGATGAGATTGAGAAGACCACATAGGAGCTTCTTGACCAAGGGCATATTAAGCCAAGTCCCATTCGCTTCTTCAGTTTTTCTAGTGTAGAAAAAGGATGGCACCCTCTAGATGTGCATTGATTACCGGATGCTAAATAAACCAACCATTAAAAACTGATATCCTATTCCACGGATTGATGAGCTCATTGATGAATTGCATGGGGCAAAGTATTTTTTGAAGATTAACTTGAGGTCCTGCTATCATCAAATCTAGGTTAGAGAGCAAGATATAGAAAAGACACCAATCAGGTGTTACTGTGGGCATTTTGAATTTTTGGTCATGCCTTTTCGACTAACCAATTCTTCTACCACTCTTCAATATACTATGAATAGGGTGTTCCATAGTCGGCTCCGCAGGTTTGTGTTGGTTTTCTTTGACAACATTCTGGCTAGACTTGGGATGATCATGTTGTCCATTTGGATACAGTTTT
The DNA here is from genome assembly GCA_028749045.1 of Cupressus sempervirens. Lineage (NCBI taxonomy): Eukaryota > Viridiplantae > Streptophyta > Pinopsida > Cupressales > Cupressaceae > Cupressus > Cupressus sempervirens. The sequence continues at coordinate 402,645,868 of CM053788.1, forward strand.
GGATATATTGGATCGAGCTTCCTTGTGTACACTCGAAAGTGTCCCACTCTAAACCCTTCTATCCAAACGATTCCATGAGATTGGAATGTTCAGATGCCGGCTTAGAGCTCCCTATCCACGGAGTGCAAGAGAGTATATTTTAAGAATAATAAGGCTCTCAGATGAGCCTTAGAGATACTCTTCTTGCTAGTAAACCATGCAATGGGAGGTTCCAAAGACAAGATGCAAGAATGCAAATGTCCCAAGGAGTTCCTCAAGAACGCAATGCAACTAAAGATTAAACTAGAATGAATATGAAAAATGCAGCTATTCTAAGCATGGATGAGAGTGTTACAATACCATTAATAAGCTATGTGAGATAGATTATTGAAAAATAAAAGCTAAACTAACATGCAACATGAATCTAAGCTAAAATGCTATGGTATGAGAGAATGTAGACAAGAAATAGAAGTTCTCCACAAAGCTCCAAAGAAACCTGTTAGAAAACCTGTAGCATAACAATATTCAAAAGATGGATGATTGAGGGGGAAAGCTCTCTCCCTTTTAAAGATGTATGGACGGTGGAGATCAAGATGAAGATGGTGGATGATCAACGGTTGAATTTGAAAAGAGGAGTGATCCATGTGCACACACAAATCAACCAATAGAATATAAGTTGACTTGTCATATAAGACAAAAGTCACAAAGCCTTTTCTTTTAATTGCAAAATAGAAAAAAGACTTTATGTGTGCACTTTAAGTGGGTTAGAAGAATGGGGTCTTTTATTTAATTAAAAGGGGACATGTTCTTTTAATCAAATAATGAACTTAGGATAGCATAGTCAAACTATAGGTTATAATCAAATAAATTGATTATTAACAATTTGGCTTAGGTAAGTGATTAAATTAATTTAGCCAAAATGTTGAAAAGGGGGTTAATAGTCTAGATGACCATTTTTAGGTGATTACATTTGCCCCTCTTTGACTAATGTGTGATCGATCTGGAAACACATTATGTCAAAGAAAATAGAAAGCCAAGTAGGCAGTGGTAGATATAGATATCTAATTTTGAAGAACAAAATGTAGAAAAAGATGCAAGTCCTAAATGTACAGCCTGATAGCAGTAGTACTGAACACTAGGAAGATGATGTTAGAATCCAAGAAGAATACTAACACTTAGAAAAGAAAATAGAGTGAGAGAAAGTGAGAAGATCAAACAAATGCTCCTAAGCAGTGATAGAGTATTTCTGCCCCCTCGGGATTGAAATTGAAATGAGGTAAGGGGATGCAAAAATTGGCTAGAAATAAGAAAATTAGAATATAGCAATGTCCAAGATGACAGATAGATGATTAGAACCCAAGAATGACTATAAGAAATTGATGAAATGCCCCAGTTTGACTAGAGTTGACCTTGAAGGATATAACATAAAAATAAGGTCGAAATGAGTAGAAAGGTGATTTTAGACATGAAACAGTGAATTGAAGTAGATATGAAGTATAGAAATGATGAAGACATGAAGAAATGAAGATGCCCCAGTGATGATTCAGAGATTAGACCTCAAATGGTCAGCTAACTGCTCAGAAGAAAGTAGAATTTTAAAAGACAATTTTGACCATCAAGATGAACTCGAATTTGGATTTCCATCCCGAAAATGAATCTAGGATGTCAAAATTATTTAAGAGGTCAAAAATTTATATAATGTGATGACAAGATAGAAAAGAGATGAAGCGAAAGATTAAGAAGGTGAAAAGACATGAACAAGAAGAAAGTAAAGAAATATATGAAAGGAGTTAGCTGATATGTCCACAAAAAGATGAAGAGAGAGCTCTCCCCATATGCAAGAATGCAAGACTAAGCTAGAAAATGAACCTAAAATGCAAGCTAATATGCAAAGTGGTTTACCAGCAAGAAGCGCATAACATTTAGACTCTTAATTTCATCATTGAGCATTTATTAGGGACATCATGAGATCATACAACCATCACTAGTATAACTATGAGGATATGAATATGATCGATATCAGATAGGTATGTGGAAATCCAATCTAAGCATCAGAGACATGTAAGTCAAGATAACTACGCGATTAGATTCTCTAAGTTTAGTTTAGCAAGATTACACCTATATCAAGGCATAAGCGCTAGGATAAACCCTGAGTGCGGTCTTGCAAAATAGTCAAGGATGATACATTTATAAGTCAAAGTGTTGAATAGGACAAGCATGAATGCTTACAACACTATAGACAAACAAAAGTATACCCACAAGCAGAAATCAAGAAAATATGTCCCATGCCCCCAGTCTTCTAGTCAATGACATCCTTGAAAGACTATTAGGGAGGGAATACATGGCAAAGAAATCATCATAGATAGCACACAAAGTAGATAAATGTCAGCATAGCTCAGTCGTTTAAGTGTTAAAGTGCGTGTGTGTAAGTCACTTGGCCATTTCTTCCAGACTTGATTCTGATAGTGAGAGATATTGTGACATCGGAGACCGTAGGTAAACTATCTGAAAAGTGTTGAAAAACACTTGATGTCAAAGTGGGGGAAGTGTTGAGAAACACTATTTTGTGAATTTTCGAAGAAACCCTAATGCACAAGAATACCTCAATAGGCTAAGCAGTTATGCCCCTACGACAAGGACAAGAAACAATTCCAAGCTAGGAAATGTGTAGCAAAATAGATGATTGAGACTGATAGACATAGGTGCAAGGGTTTCAAGTAGTGCTTGTTTCCAGGTTTTCACCACTTGACAAATTTATTTATTTTTTTCAATTTTTTTGGTGATACATCAAAGTGCCTATTGCTAGGTTTTCATTAAGATGATCATTTTTTTCAAGACATTTTCTAATTTTTAGGATTTTTTCAGCATCATATATGATTTTTAAAATTTTTAAGAATAATTTAGAGGGTTTTAGATATCACTAGTTCTCAAGCAAGATCACGTCATTTTCTCCCAATGTCTAGCAAGGTGTAAGACACGATGGAGAAACAAGCTGATAGATAAGAAAAGATGCATAAGAAAGGAACGTGAAGCAAGTGAAAGTGATCCTCAAGGACTGACTCCTCAAGAGTACCCAAGCTAGGGAAAGAGGTGAAATACTCATCTGAAGCATGTTTTGGATAAGAAATGGAAGTAATGAGAAAGATAGCGTGTAGGATAAGCAATGAAACCAACAAGTGCGATAGCATATAAGATAAGCAATGGAAGCCAATGAGTAAGATAACATGTAGGATAAGCAATGGAAGCCAATGAGAGAGATAGCATGAAGGCATGCAGTCCACAAGAGTAGCCATGTCAAGAGACCTATGAGAACCATGTTTCATTTATTATGATCAAGACCAAGGGGTCAACTAGATAGGATAGTAATGGGATAGAGCAATAAAAATAAAGCTCAAGATGGAGGCTATGAGGGAATGAGAAAGCACAAATATAGAATCTCATGGATAAGATAGCCAATATGCAAAGATAGCTTAACATTGTCAAGATCAAAGAGAGAAGAGGGGATAGGTGGATGACAGAAGAATTATGCACGATGCCTGTTTGCCAGGTTTTCATCATGGTACTTATCCAAGGTGCCACAAGAAGTAGTTTTCACCATAGGATAAATTTATTTCTCTTTACTTTTGCTACCAAGGTGCCACAAGAAGTGGTTTTCACCAAGGCACATTTTCATTTTTTTATTTGCTTTTTTTTTTTTTTTTTTTGAATTTTTAGAAAGAGCTCAAGCTTTTTGAATGTAGATAGTGCTCCTATAGAAAAGCTAAGTCATGATAAGCCAAGGCCATAGAAAGGTATGCTCAAAGATGTTGATAGGGTGATGAAAGAGAAATGATAGTAGGAAGAGTATATTGAGGATAATAGTTCATGTATAGAAAGTAAGTGTAAGCTTTAGAGGATTTCATGAGGGTAGTTGAAATATTGGACAAGATCAACATTGACACACACCTTGAAGGGTATTGGAATGATGGAGGAATCATGGATGAAGTAGCTTGAGGTTTAGATGTATGAGGTGGTAGAAGAGATTTGGAAAAAAGTGGAGTGGAAGGCTTTGGAATATTTTTAGAAAGAGTTTTGGAAGAAGATGGAATGGAAGCCTTTGGAAGTTTGAATGTCAACTTTGAAGTATTTTCAATATTCAAGTCTTTTAGAAGAGACTTGGGAATCCATATAGCTTTAGATTTTCCTTTGGATACTTCAAAACACATTTCTTCAATAATGGGTTTAGGAACCCATATTTTCTTTGATTTATCTTTTTGAATAGTGGACCTTTGCAGTCTCTTTTGTGCTTTCTCCTTCTTAGCATTCACATGTCGATTAGATGGGACATAGTGATCTTTCTTTTTCAATGGATTCTTATGTTTATTCTCACTTCCAAAGGACTTGGGATTTGTGGATGAATAAGGATGATATGACTGGTTTAGATGTATAGATGGGTGAAAATTCATCAAGGATGAGTGTCTTTGTTGATCTTGAGGTATTATAGGAGAGCTAGGGAATGAGCTAGGAGTGAATGTAGGAGATGGAGGAACATAAGGCCCCAATATGGATGGAAGGTTTGAATGCTTTAGCTTAGATGGATAAGGACCAAGGATAGATTTAGAAGATGCAAATGGATAGTGGGAAGGGATATCAACATCTTTAGAATGAGCAACATGGTCAAAGCCATCAATAGACTCATGATTACCTTTGATAGGAACAACATTTTTAATAGTAGCACTTGAAGCTTGAGCACAATTTTGAAGTGGATATGGAGAAGTAGAACATGAGGGGACACTTTGATCTTGACAAGTAGCTTTGGATAGCATAGGAAGAGAACTTTTCTCATAATTTTCAGTAAGCTCAAGGGAGATAGTGGAAGTGATATCTTCATCATACTTAGGAGGTGGACAAGATATAGGATATGGAATGGAAAAATCTTGAAAGAGATGAACGGGTGCTTGATCTTGATCTTTCTTGACATTTATAGCTTTTTCTTTTTGAGAGTCCTCTTGACATGGAGCCACTTCTAAGGACAAGGGAGAATGAAGAGTGAATGGAGTAGTGCTTGGATTAGGCATAGTAGTGCATGAAGGTTGAGGATGTTTAGGATTAGTAGCATGGAAAAGATTTGCTGCCAAGTGAAGGTTAGCTTGAGTTTCTTTTAGAGGTAGCCCTTGAGGATACACGTAGTCAATGTGGAAAGCAATAGGTTCTTTATTTGATGGAGGCATGTTGGAAATCTTTGAAGTGTTGGGAGATGCACGAGTGTTGGAAGAAGTGGAAGATGTAATGGAGCCACTACTAGACATAGGTTCATTAATGTAATCTTGCTCAAGAAAAGTATCCTCATCGCATGAATCATTAGAGGTTCCAATAATTCCATTATCAATAAGATCTTGGATTTTATGTTTTAGCTCAATGCAATCTGAAGTACTATGCTCATTATGTTGATGATAAGTACAATAGATATCCAAGAATGGGTTTCCATATGAGCTAGACTTAGGTAACATGATGATTTTATTGCCAAGAAGGTCTTCCAAGGGAGCAAAAGTTCTATCAAAATTATGTCTAGAGTCCTTTTGTTGTTTCTCAAGTGAATAGCATGCGTTCATGTCTTCATCATTATCTTCATCAAAGATAGGTCCATCATGAAATTTTGGAATAGGCTCAAAGTAGGTATCACTTGCTTGTCCTCTAAAGAGGTCTTTAGATCTAGAAGATGAAGACATTTGATGTCTCGAAGTAGAGCATGTAGACCTAGAAGAAGAGGATGACCTCAAAGAAGGTGACTCACATGCATGTAAAGACTTTAAGGAAGATTCATGTAATGATGCAATCTTCTCCTCCAACCTTTTCTCAAGTTTAGACTTCATTTCTATCATGCGCTTAGAGAGATGAATGTAAGAAAGATCATTTGTCTCTTCTAGTTCTTTGTATTGTGCATATAGATCTTGAAACTCTTTAGTGACATGGAGGATATCATGATCATCTAGATTTGGTTGAATTTTGGTAGCATAAGGTTTAGATCCCATAGTTTTAGACGCAAAGCCAAGCATAAAATAGTCTAGAAGATAACTTGATGTTGAAACTATAGGAGGTAGAGTGTTCACTTGCCAAGATATTAGAGAGAGATTAAACTGACTTGTCAAACAATATGTCCAAGAAATTTATGACATGAATGACTCAAGTCAATAGCTAGGCAAGACGCCAAAATAGCCAAATAGATAGAGCAAGCAGGGTGACAAGTGAACAACTCTCCAACCCAAGAGTGTAGTCAAGAAATCAAGGCAACCATTTTAGCAAAAGGATAACTAGCAAGCATGCATAGACCATGAAGACAAAAAGACCAAGAGCACTAAGACCAAAGAACCACTTTAAGCATGTTCAGAAACTAGAGACATGGCAAATCAAAGTCAAATGATGAGACTCCACTTAGCAAGCAACACAAGAAAATGTTTGCATTTGATGTTTTGACTTGGTTGAAAAAGTTTGACAATAGTTGATAGCATAGCAAGTTTGATGTTCAAAAGCAATTTCTTTCCAACCAAGTACATGCAAAGAAAGTGCAAGTTAATCACAAATGCTTTCATTTTTACTCTTTGGTTTTGACCTAGTCAACAAGATTGGACTTTTTTGCTATGATTTCGTATCCAAAAATGAAAATGAAAAGAAGAGACCCATATTAAAAATCAGAGAGCTTTCCAAAAATGCAAGAAATTTTTAAAAAGCTCTTCATTTGCGCTCTAGAGATTGATTTTGTCAAAACAGGCCAAATTTATCAAATTGAGTTTTTGATCCTTAATATGACCTCAAAATTCAAAACACAAAAAAATAATCCCCATTATAATTGAAAACTCTTTCTAGAAATGTAAGTTTTTTTGAAAAAAACGCTGATGTGCGATCAAAAATGACTTTTTATGAAAAAACAAGAAAATATCATAACTTTTGCAAATCACGTCAAAATTCTCTGAAAATTGGACTAAAACATTTTGAACACATACCCAACTTCCACAAAAATTTTTAGAATCAGAATCCAAGCGGTTTAAAAGATATGATCAAATCTTTAAACCAACTAGATTTTTGGCCTTCAAATCAATCTACTTATGGGTTGGCCTTAAAACCAAAGTGATAATTCTACAAAAGCACTTGATTAGATCCAATATGCTGCTGTAAAAAATCAGAGATAAAAAATAAAAGCAAATGGAGCTAGAACTTGATTCAAGCCCCACGGTGGGCGCCAAAAATGTACACTCGAAAGTGTCCCACTCTAAACCCTTCTATCCAAACGATTCCATGAGATTGGAATGTTCAGATGCCGGCTTAAAGCTCCCTATCCACGGAGTGCAAGAGAGTATATTTTAAGAATAATAAGGCTCTCAGATGAGCCTTAGAGATACTCTTCTTTCTAGTAAACCATGCAATGGGAGGTTCCAAAGACAAGATGCAAGAATGCAAATGTCCCAAGGAGTTCCTCAAGAACGCAATGCAACTAAAGATTAAACTAGAATGAATATGAAAAATGCAGCTATTCTAAGCATGGATGAGAGTGTTACAATACCATTAATAAGCTATGTGAGATAGATTATTGAAAAATAAAAGCTAAACTAACATGCAACATGAATCTAAGCTAAAATGCTATGGTATGAGAGAATGTAGACAAGAAATAGAAGTTCCCCACAAAGCTCCAAAGAAACCTGTTAGAAAACCTGCAGCATAACAATATTCAAAAGATGGATGATTGAGGGGGAAATCTCTCTCCCTTTTAAAGATGTATGGACGGTGGAGATCAAGATGAAGATGGTGGATGATCAACGGTTGAATTTGAAAAGAGGAGTGATCCATGTGCACACACAAATCAACCAATAGAATATAAGTTGACTTGTCATATAAGACAAAAGTCACAAAGCCTTTTCTTTTAATTGCAAAATAGAAAAAAGACTTTATGTGTGCACTTTAAGTGGGTTAGAAGAATGGGGTCTTTTATTTAATTAAAAGGGGACATGTTCTTTTAATCAAATAATGAACTTAGGATAGCATAGTCAAACTATAGGTTATAATCAAATAAATTGATTATTAACAATTTGGCTTAGGTAAGTGATTAAATTAATTTAGCCAAAATGTTGAAAAGGGGGTTAATAGTCTAGATGACCATTTTTAGGTGATTACACCTTGTATGCCAAGGAGTCCAAGTGTGCTCTTGGTATGATAGAGTTACTTTATCTAGGGTATATTATTGGTGTTGATGGAGTTCGCATGGATCCAAATAATATTAGTGCTATTATGGAGTGGCCTACACGTAAGACGCTAACATAGTTGAGAGGGTTTATTGGTCTTTGTGCATTTTACTATAGGTTTGTGGCTAGTTTCTCACGACATATTGCTCCCCTCACAGATTTGACCTATAAGGGTGCTTTCCAGTGGTTGGCATAGGCACAAGAGTCTTTTGAGAAGTTTAAGACTATTATGACTTCATGTCCGATATTGGCTTTACCTGATTTCTCTAGGCCCTTTGATTTGCATTGTGACATGTTCGGAGAGGGCATCGGTGCCATTTTGTCCTAAGATTGACATCCCATAGTTTTTGAGAGCAAGAAATTATAGGGTCCCAAGAGAACTTTCAGTGTTTATAATAAGGAGATGTTATCTATCATGCATGCTTTGACCAAGTTGAGGCAGTATTTAGTGGGCAACAAGTTTTGCAATAAGACTGATCATAATAGCCTAAGACATTTGATGGGGCAAAGAGATTTAAACCAGAGGCAACAGAAGTGGGTTAGCAAGCTACAGTTTTACGATTTTGATATCTCATACATCAAAGGGCCTCAAAATGTTGTTGCAAATGATCTTTTGAGGAGACCTCATCTTTGTATGGTTTCCAATATTTTAGAGGATTGGAGACATTTAATTATAGCTAAATATGCTAGGGATTAGTGGCCTACAAGTATTGTGGATGGTAGTATTCAAGATGATAGATATTTTCTCTTAGATATTTGATTCCAGATTTAGATGTGCGGAGTATTATCCTACGAGCATTCAATGATTTGCCTATGGCTGGTCATCCAGGGTTTTTTAAGACTTGCTACCAGGTTTTGGGAAAGATTCACATGGAAGGGGTTAAAGGCTAATGTTCATCTCTATGTTTGAGAGTGTTTGGTTTGTCAACAGAACAAACATGAACACACGTATCCTGATGATTTATTATAGCCACTTCCTATTCCTCAAAGGAAGTGGGAGGAAATTTCCATCGACTTCATTGTGGGCTTGCCTAAGGCTCAAGGGTGAGATTGTATATATGTAATGGTAGATAGACTCATAAAGTATGCTCATTTCTTCCCTATTACCACTACCTATTCAGTTGTGTAGTTAGCTGAGTTACTTTTCAGACAGATATTCAGGTTGCATGGTTTACCCAAAACCATCGTGAGTGACCGTGGTAGCAGACTTATGAGTCATTTTTGGCAGGAGATTTTTAGATTGTGCGGGACTAAGCTGACCCCTAGCACTAGCTACCACCTACAGATTGATGGTTAGATGGAAATAGTGAACAAATGGGTTGAGGGTTATCTACAAAATTATATCTCTTCTCAGTAGAAGGTTGGGTAAAGTGGATTCACTTATGTGAGTATTGTTACAATCCCACTCATCACATGACTACACAAATGTCACCTTTCAAGGCTTTATATGTGTATGATCCACCTAGTTTTATGGATTTTTTATGTGATGATAGTAGAGTGTTGAGTGCAAGAGATTTGTTGCAGGATAGCCAAGATGTAGTAAGGTCATTGAGAGAAAACATACAGAGAGCTCAGAATCAGCAAAAGTAATATGTTGATCAATGGAGAATAGCTCAAACTTTCCAGGTAGGTGACATGGTTTACTTGATGTTGCAGTCGTATCAATAGTCTTCAATCAAAAAGAGTGGTGTTGAGAAACTTAAGCCACGTTATTATGGACCCTTTTGTATTGAGCGACAAGTTGGTGTGGTGGCTTATGAGTTGCATCTACCTGATGATAGCCAGGTTCATAACGTATTTCATGTTTCACACCTCAAGGGGGATTTGGGCCATCATGTGGTATCATCTCCTGTATTGCCTCTATTGGAGGATGAAGGAAGATTGGATTTGATTTTGGAAGCGATACATGATACTAGAGAGAGGCAATTGAGATGAAGGACCATTCATGAGTTTCTGGTCAAGTGACAAAATCTACCAGATGAGGATGCTACCTGAGAGCTTGAGGATATTCTATAGAACCCTGGATTGCAATTTCTTAAGGACAAGTAATCTTGGGGAGAGAGGACTGTAATGCCCCCGATTTAATAGGTCTCTGGAGTACAGTTTTGTCAGCTCATCATCGCAACCATCGTGAGCTGATGTCTAATTTGGGGGGTCTTTGTTAGGAGTTTACTAATTTAGGACTTACTATTTTTATTAAGTCACTCATGGCCAGATGCTATTTTTGTTTTGAGCAATTCAGGCAAAGGATGATCAGCTGACTTTGGATATTTGGTCTCTCTTTGGATTTTCTTTGTTGAAGTCATATTCATTGGAGAGCATGTTGGCTTTAATGATTATTAATACACGTTTAATAATCATTGTACTTATGTTATAAAGTGTTAAGACTTTATATTATAAAGTTTCTTTTTAAGTGAAAGGTGTGTGGGTTAAGTTGAATGGCTCAATTGGCATTATAAATATGGTTTTTTTGTGAGAAGAGGGACATCTTGATTATAATATCTTTTCTTGTTGATCATCTGGCTAAGGGTTTGGATAATTTCTGAGAGGTTATCTATGCAAATTGGTGCTGATGTATAGCAATTTGACATTCACTCCAACTGTTGTTTTCTATTACTAATGAGAAATCTATTCAGTTGGTTCACGAGATTTGGTGTGAGAATAATTGCAAAGGATTGGCATCATCAACTTTGCTTAGGACATTGACTATGAATTAATTGGCTGTCATCTCTAATTCATCAACCCATTGTCCAAAAGTTGGAAATGCAATGGCATAAAAGGAGGCTGAGTGTTTTGTAAGAAGGGGGCAATCATCATGTTGATGGTGCAATTCGAATTGGACCAATAAATGACACTCCAATAGATATATTAATCACATAATAAGGTCTGCGGTTATCAACTAGGCAGGATGTCAACAACCATTCAAACCTATGATCAGCTAATACATTGCAGTGGGAGATTTGTGTTCTACGACAGGTGGTTTTTACTGATCTTAAGGGGCCAATTTCATGTTAGAAGCTTGTGCTCATTAAACATTATTGATAATGATAATATAGAGACATCATTGATACAAGTTGATGCTATAGCTAGCTACTAGGTTCCAATTTAAATGTATTGATTTTGGTTTTAAAATTCAGTCTTTGGTAAAAGTTTGGTGCATGTTTATTATTTCATTTAGTAGAGAATTTGAATCTATAATCAATGTTTTGAACATCAAAAAAGAACATATATTCCAAAATTACAAAAAATCAGAAAAACTTTTAAAAATACAAAAAATACTAGTTGTGCATCAGCATTCTAGTTAGAAGCTAGTTTGGGTCTTTACAAACTCCTTGATCCTATGATATTGTTTATCCTTTATATATGGAAAGGGATCAAATAATACAATTGCCGACATAATATATTAATACAATAATATGACCATCTCCATATTGAGAAATTAATATTAATTCCAATATGATGTTCACTAAAACATATTTATGCAAAATGTAACGTGCCCTTGTTTAAAGTATTAAGAATATTGATTATTTAAAACAATGCATAGAATTATATGATGCCTGAATATTTCATCTTAACTTCCTTGAATATTTCCCCTTCAAATAATTAATTTTGTGGCAACCTTCATTCATAATGAACTCTTAAATATTAAACTTCAAAATATGGATGACATCCACTTCACTTGTCAAATAAACAAACATTCTTTTAGAGCATATATTAATATAGAAGGAAAATGATAAATAGGGGAGTTGTTTTATGTTAGATTGTGTAGTTGATCATCTGGCTCTAATCCCATGTTAGATTTACAATGCTGAAATAACCACTGGTAATGGCATTTCCCTTCCAACAGTAAAGTAAAGACTGTCATATTCCTCAAGCATCAGATTAATCTGAATAATATAATTTAATTGCTATATGTCTGAATAAGATCACAGATCTTATTGTCTTGTTGTCTTGTTATATATATGCAAGGGGTGCCCTTTCACCAGGGGACTCCCCTCTTATATATTAATATAATTCTATATTAAATAATTATCTAAAATGTTATAGTATAATATAAACAATTTTATTTTAGCAATATAATAATATTATCACAATTATTATATTGTCATATAAAATAATGTTAGCCTAAACTGATAATGTTCTTAATGTATGTGAATGAGTCATATCAGATGTTACATTGTCATTGATGTTAAGCCTTATTTGGTCAGACATTATGCTAATTTAATAGAGTTCCATATCATTTGATTGATCAAGAGGATTTGAAGAAAGTATAATGATATAAGTAATGATAAGTGTATAATATTCAATGGGAGCTCAAATGAGTTGGACTATAATAGTATAGTGCTGATTTTATTGTTTTACATGATTTGATTAAGTGTTGAAATCATGTATATTCAAATTATGAAGTATTGACGAGAGAAGCCAATCTAGTTGGTAAAAGAAGAATTTCAGTATTAATACTTGATGAAATATAAAGGAAGTATAGCGTGTGTTAACCGAGCGTGGAAAGGGGGAACAAAAAAGAAAAGATGGAATGTTCGAGAAGTTTTAATGATAAGGACAAAGTTAGTTATAAGATCAATGGCTAGAGGAATTAAAGAGAGATCTAATGAAGGAGTTTTACTATTTTTAGAGTTTTACTTTAACCAAACTATTAGATTCAATGAACTTGAGTTGAATGAAGATCTAATGGATGTGTTTATGCAATAAAAGGGATGGATAAGATGGAGCAGAGAGATTACTATTTAAGGGATGAGTGTGATGTTCAGTTTTGCTAATCAAGTTGAAGAATTTGAAGAAGTTGGTAGCCAAAGGATAATCAAGAAAGGTGCATTGTGAAGATCAAGCAAGAAAAGTGCTAAGTGGATGAGTTGTTGAGTGGATCAGTCAAAAAGGATCAGAAGGATTGTCAAAGAAAAGAGAAAGAGTGAAATAGAGATCTAAAAAATCAAAGTAGTGCTAAACCTAATAGATCATTTCACTATTACATTTTAACCTTTGTAGCAGAAAATATCTTAACTGGGTGGACTGAAATCCTATATAGTAACATTGAATAGTAATGTTTTTAAGTTCTTTAGAGCAGGCCACTCTATAGAAGTTTCATTGAGTAATGATGTGTATGTACCCTTTAACAAGGTAGGTTCCTAATAGAGCTCACTTTAGAAGAGCAAACTTTTTGTGAATGTTTATTGTGTTGCATATTTACTATCTATTTTAGCAACTCAGTAAAAATGAAAGTTAACTCTATTATTTGGTAAATAAAAGGAATGAAGTTGACAATTTATTGAAAAGTATTTATCAATTTAGATCTTAATGTCTGAAGTATAAAATTTTAAGTGTTTAATAAGTCATTTAAAGGACTTGTGGACAGTTATCTAACACATAATAATTATAAAATATAATTATATTATCACATAATAATATATTTATATTATTTCATAATAATATTAATATAATCATAACCTTTATGATGTTGGCTTGTAAATTCTGGCCATATCTACAATAAAAGTTATAAAACCAACAATAATAATGTATATGTGTCCATATTAAGATATATTATTTCTTATCCAAAGATACATGGGAGTATAATCTTTTTGAGGAGGGGCTTGTCTAAATCCAACCAATCGTATTATTCTTGTGTTACCCAAGGACACATCTCCGACCTAAAAACCTTTGTCCCCTTACTAGAAACATTTCAGGGACTTAGGAATGACTAGGAGACATCCCCACCTAGTCTCCCTTTTCTAAAAATTCCCAAGAAACATCCCAGAAATTTGGGACTTTAGGAAAACAAATTGAGGGCATTCATACGTCCCAAGGATGGTTTGGGACACCTTGGAAGTCCTCAGGATGGATGGGCATCCCTAATTTTATAGACAACACCAGTACTTATAAAATATTTTTCTTTTATAAAACATTTTTTAAAATTCTAAAGTGGGCCTTGTCTTCCAAGTTCACCCTAACACGCTTATTACTATTTGGTATTTAATTCCTTCTATTTGGGCCCCTCTGATTAGTATTTGACGACATTATGTTAAGAATCATGGAATTAATATTCTTGTTAAAACTAGAACATGCATCCTTATTTTCTAGCAATACATCAGCGTTTGGTTGGTCTTGAGTTATTTTGGGGCCTTTGTGGAAGATATGGTGAATATTGGAAATTACATCAAGATATCATCTTAATGTAAAAAACCTATATCATTGCAAGTGTAGTTTCAGAATTAAATGATAGTAGTGTGCTTCAATTTGGAAGATGGGTTATTGTTCATGTTGCTATTGAGAAACAATTCTAAATTATGTTCTTGGGTACATTTCAAATTTTTATGTTATTATTTTAATATTAGATGAACATTGACAAAATTTCCAAATTTTGAATGCATTATAGCATATTGAGCATTGAGTGTTATTATTGACTTGTTGAAATGTTGTATATTTTAATGGCATAATTAATTCGTGTCTTCATATGAATGTAATGTATAATATATATATACAAATTTCCCTATATAGTTTATACTTTCCTATATTTATCAAGTCATCCCCATATGACATTCTTAGACTCATTATGTTCTTAGATCATTATATCTTTATCCATCTATGTTAAAATAAAAATATTAAATCAAAAGACATTACATTCTAAAACAAGTAAATCAAAGATACCATGAACACTCTCTTCCATAGATTTAGTTTGGAAGTCAATCTAATAAACATTTGATGTTGGATAGTTTTTCCCAGCCTCAAAGTAATTTAAGAATTCTTCACCATATACTCATGTAAATATTGGCCTATTTTAGCCTTCTAAATGAAAATTAGTTACTAAAATACTTTAGCGCCTAACGTTCATTTCAAACTTAAGTGGTTTACGTAGACATAGTCATCTTTTGCAAATGAGGGGATTTTGGATGGTTTACATTTTCTTTTTCCTATGCCATGGAAAAAAGAATATATATAATAATATATATGTATTCTTTATTATTTGCTAAAAAATGTCAAACATACTTGTCATTACATGTAGGATTTGGGCTTTTTTTTCTCTACTATTGAGAAGTCTTCATGCCTAGTAAGGAAGGGAGTTTGATCTACATGGAATTAGCTCCATAAGGAGAAAGGTATGAAATCAACTTTTCCAGCTGCTGTTTACTCTCGTGCATCCTTATGTTGATAGAAATGAACACAAGTTAAAGGTACATTGGGATAGGAGAGGATAAGGCTTGGCTTCATGCAAGAAAGAGTTTTTTAAAGAATCTCATCTAATTCTCCCCCCACATCGTCGTTGTTGCATATTTACCTCCATATCTTGTGAGTCAAACCACAGTTAATGCATATGCAAATATTAGAATATGTTGCCTGATAGTCTTCAATGAATCAATAGTGAAAAGGAAAGAAGCTAGAAATGTGACAAAGGAGACCATAGTGAGCATGATAGACTCACCTGAGAAACCAATAACTATGAAAACTTGAAGAGATATTGTGGCAGTAACAGTGAGTAGAAATTTGAAGAGAGATTATGCCAATGATAGTCCCAAAGAGGACAGTCAAATGTCAAAAGACCCTAATGAAAATATGCTGGAAGAAATAACAAAGCTAAATCCATGATAATATCTTGTTCTTCAAAAATAAAGTGTCAAGTGATTTTCATTTGCTTGAAAATGGTGTCATTGGTAAATAAGAATCAGTCACAATATGATCAAAGTGTAGATGCTTTGTGGTTTGTTAGAACTATCTGCCCAACAACATTGACATAATGCAATATCAAAAGTTACTGTAGATGTCAATATGCATAGTGAGAACAAGGAAAAGGATACATAGAATCACAAAGTATGCAAGTGATCTTATAGCTGATGAAAGAGGACAACAATGTAGTTTAGCATACCTACAAGGAACTCTCATGTTAAGGGTCGATGAGAATCTATAGTTCAATATGAAAGAGACTACCAATGATATAAGATTAAGGTTCCAGGCCACAAAGATGGCCTGCACAGTAGTATGTTTGTAAGAATTAGTGAAACACATGCTTGTTTTACAAACATTTTGACAAGTACAATAATGATTGCCACTGTCATAACTAAGGGTGCGTTATAATTTATCAAAGGCATATTGGAGGAGAGGTACAAATGCTGTAGACTGTGGACTTTTCTTACAAATATGCAAAACATGTTAAAGACATAATGGCTTCAAATAAGATTTATGACCTTGGAGATTTGCCATATTTCCATTCAAGAGTTTTCACATTCTCTTGGCAATTCTAAGGGGACAACTCCAGCAACATCAATCAATTTGGGAATCCAAAACAGGGAAAATATGACTTTCAAGATCAAGTATGAGCTTGTCATGTGGTAGTAAATCATAAGAGACCTACAACAAGAAATGTGTCCGTGATAGTGTTCAAAGTGAAAAGTTTGGCAATGTATTAAGAGACTTGACACAAGTTTGTATGTGTCATTATAAAAAGTTATACTTGTAGCATGACTGAACCATTGAGACTACCATATGGTATAGTCATGCTAATTATAGACACAACATTTTATGCAAGAAAATTTTTGTTGTCATAAACCAAAGGAATTTAAAGGAGCTTGAAGTAGTTTGAAGTGTGGACATGTTAATGTCAGTACACAAAGACAAACAAAGATTACAGAGAGGCAGTCCTATAAGATAAATAAGAATATTTGAAGACGATGAATTGTCCAAAACTTGTGAATAGGGATGTCTGTTGACAAAAGAGTCTTTGCAAAGGCTTTCTATAAGCCTCAGCATAAAAATCAACACTTCTTGCAAGCTATGGCAGTCATGACAAGATAAAGCAAGCATAGACATACAGGTGCTCACATCATGCATACATTGTGCAAGAATAGTCCCAAGTTATAGTAAAGAACATGCATAAACAATAGTAGATTAATAAAAAAAATCAAGGTCTTCAAAAGAAAAAGGTATAGTGATAAGAAAATATGTGACAATCATGATAGAATAGGTGATACCAAAAAAGTCACTAAGTTGTAGCAGTACTTAAATGGATTAGAATAAAGATGTTAGTCAATATAGAATAGAACTAACTAATCTAAAGACAGGATAAAGATTAAAAGTTTCATTGAATGACTAGAGCTAATGCAACGGAAGTCTCAAGACAATATTAAAGAGGATGCCTGTGGGAAAATGAGCAAGTATAAGGCACAGTTTCAGATCTAGCATAGAAAGAAATTAGATGAAAATTTGGAAGTGTCATAATGATAACACAATCAAGAGAGAGGAGCTACAAAGTCAAGTTGGTTTAGATGGAAAAGTATGATGTTAATCAAATTGAATGAAAAGAAAGAAAATGCCTCTTCATTATTAGCATTACATAAAGCTTGTATAGCAGTGATGAAAGTAGGTTATGGAAGTGCTAAGATCATTTTTAAGAATGTATATACATAAGCAAGAATGGACAACATATGACTGTTGTAGTCAGAAAAAAGGGAGATCTAATAAAAAATATGAAAAAAAAATCCTCAGGTTGTAAAGAAAATTCTAGGTATAAGGACATGAACTTCAAATAATGATGAACATGAAAGAGGGATACTTTTGAGTTTTTCAAGGAACACGACAAGATTTTATGACAATGAGAAAAAAGGGTTGATTTCAGTTACAAAGATGGAAGGATGGTCATATGGAGAGGACAGGTATTGTTGATAGCAAAATATAGATATCAGTTTGGTGACTTGAACAACATATGTTAACATATGACAGTCACATAGAAAGGGAAAATAAATGAGTATTAAAAACCTATTAACCATTGAGGGGCATTCATGAACCTTATCGGATATCATGAGGGTTCATGATTCAGTTCAAATCCATTGGAACACGTGTCCTATATTATTCTAAAATAAACTTTGAGGTCTTTGGTCTTTATGAAGTAGTAACAAATATTCCAAGGATCTCGAAGATATAGGAGCCAATAAAGAAGGGAGTGAAGAAGTCAACTTCCATCATGTTTACATGACTCAAGAGAAGCATATGCCCTATTTTCATGCTCATTCCTGAGGTAGGGAAGTTTGAAGATGGTTTATGATTTCATAGAGTGAGGAAAACAATTAAAAGCATCAAAAGAAGTTGGAGTGAAAGAGACAGAAGGTGGATCTTCATGCAAAGATATAAGAGCTAAAATGAAAGATGATAAAAATGAGACAAAGTCAAAGTTTTCCTCTTCATTGCCACCAAGAGCTTTTCAAGGAAAATCAATGAAGAAAAGTGGTTGACGTCCAAGTAGGTTGATTTAGTATTCAAAAACATTTATCTAGTAATTATGAAGCCCCTATATTCTATCATACATGGAGGATGACAAAAGGGGACAACTATGGTTAGAAAAGTCCTTTCTGTTGTTGGCACCTATGGTTCTAACTTACGATTTTTTTCCAAGCAAGAAAAGCATCGCAACTCGTTGTAATTGGCTTGTATGTAGCTAATAGAAAATACCTTTTCAATCAATAACTATCCATTTTCAGCCTTCCCATTAACAATATTTTTTGCAATATTATGAATTGCTAAAACAAGCTACATATAGCAAGAGACTAAAAATATTTTAAATATTCTAATACCCTCCCTTAATGGTCATTTTATCAACTACACCAAGTTGCCCCCAAACTTGATAAAATTGTCCAGATTGACAAATTTGGTGAGGAAGTCTGCAATGTTGTCCTTAATGCATACATACCACAACATCATGGTTCCAACTTCAACAAGATGGCAAATGTAGTGACAATGAATATCTACATGCTTTGTTCAGTCATGGAAGACTAGATTCTTGGCTAATTACAAAACTCCCTCATCATCACATACGAGAAGAGTAGGGCCTACTTGAGCCATGTGCAAGCTGGTAAGCATCCAACGAAGCCAAATTGCCTCACAAGTTGCTTTAATTGTTCCTTTTTATTCAATTTTAGTAGATACGAGTCAAATTGCATGTTGATTCTTGCTAGTCCATGTGAATGCACTTGAGCTCAAACCAAAAACATACCCAAAAGTAGAATTTTTATCATCAATAAAACCTCCCTAATCTAAGTCTATATAACCAATGAGTTGAGGATCTTGACTTACGCTATACAGAATGCCAAAACCTGAGTGCTCTTAACATATTGCAACACATGCTTCATGACAACCAAATGTTCAGCCTTTGGGGATGTCATGAAGCAAGAAAGGTAACTAACAACATAGTTGATATTAGGTTTCCTGGTAGTAAGATATATAAGGCTGCCCACTAGTTTCTTGGATGTGGACTCATTCTTTACTAGTGCATATGATTTAGCTAAAAGGTTCAACCCTTTCTCCATAGGTGTAGAAATGGGATTGTAATCTTACATCCAAAATTTTCTCAACAAAACTTTGGCATACTTCGAGTGAGATATAAAAATGGAAGAATCTTTCTGCCAAACTTCTACACAAGACAATAATGGAGGTCCTAAATTTTTCATGTCAAATGTCCAGCATGAATTCTATCTGGCTTGCTTAACCAAATATATTGCACTACTAGTAAATATCAGATCGTGATATTGCTATTAGGATTTAACTGTGTGATTTCGAGTCAAACTCTGGTGCAAGAGCACCTAATCCTTGAGGTCACTATGAGATATATAAGGTTTTTTGAGTCATTTAAAGTCAATTATATGATGTATTGATTCATTTTGAATCCATTTGTAAAGGTGTTGACAAGAAATGTAAGCATGTGCACAATATTGCTCAAGTTGTCAAATAGGTCATGTTTAGGTCTACATGGTCAAATTTGTGTAAAAGACCCATGGAAGGGTAAAAGAATTATAAAAGGTCTTAAATATTCCATTTCAATATGTATAGAGAGGTTTGACAAAGTTTTAAAGTCATTTTGTCAAAAATGTAAAAGTTGCATAAAAAGTTGTAAAATGCAACATTGAGAAAGTTGCTAACATTACAAAAATGGTGTAAAAAGGTAGATGGTTGGTCTTGGGGGTAGTTGGAAAGGTTTCTAACTGTCAAATGGATATAAATACCATTTTATGGTAGAACCGAATCAATATTTGAGAAGAGTAAATATTTTGATACATTTTTGGTGCATTCTATTGTTGTTGTTTTGATTGGTTTTTTTGTTTTAGTGTTGTTTCTAGGCCTTTTATGGACTTGTATAGCATGGAAACCATATAATATAGTAATTTATAGATAGAATAATGAATCCTCTTTCTCATTCTTTTGGTTTGGTTCAATTTTATGAAGAAATGAATAAGTTATGATCATTTTGGTGAAAGTGGGTATTTGCAGATTTGAGATTCCCTGAATACAATCATGTTGCAGCGTGTGGTACAGATATATTTTGGAGACTCAAGACCTCTAATAATATTAATTGGAAATATATGTGAATTATCTTTCATTTCCTTTTAGTTTGAGTCATTTTTATGCAAATTTGTGACAGTTATGAGTATTTGAGTGAAAAATGGTTTTTAAATGCCTTCAATAGTGTTGCAAGCAAAGACTTGTGCTTATACAATTATTTATGTATTGGAAAAATTAATGGCTTATGTATTTGAAACTAGCCTCAAAATGGATAATGTGGAATTGGTTTGAGATTATTTGAATTTGTTTTGTGAAAGATATTTGATGCCCTAGGGATGGTTACATGTTTTATTTCTGGTTTATGATAGAGAAAATGGGTCTTGGTGTAGACATCATAATTTTTAATTGGTACATTATATTGTACTTGAACTTGGATATGTTTTAATAGGTCTAATTTAAAACATTTACACCAAAGGGTTTTTCAAGAAGAGATTCAGAACTAAAGTTATGAACAATGGAATCAGATATAGAAATCAGGATATCTAAATGGAGAAAGGCTGATGTTTTAGTGTTGAAAAATGCTTTGTTTTTCCTCATGAGATGCCTCTAATTAATGGAATTATTAAATGAATTTTGAAGGTATCAGAAAGGATCCCACTAATTATTTGATTTGTATTTTGCTCTGCATCAAACTCATTAACCCATGTTTGACTCAAAATCACACAGTTAAATCCTGATAGCAATATCACAATTTGACTTGCTATGGAAATTATCTCCTACTTATCAAAGATCAGATCATCGACATAAATGATAAGAAAAAGAATCTCACCACTAGCATGCTTGACATACAAATTAGAAATTGAAGGATTGCACTAAAACCCCTAATCAATCGAATACATATCAATCATGATGTACCATGCATAGGGTACCTATTTAAGGCCATAGAGAGCATTGATCAATTTAGAAACATGATGCTCCTTACCTGTAACTTGAAAACCTAGAGGTTGTGTCACCTAAAACTCTTCTTGCATCCATGCTTATCTGATTTTGTCTAAGCTTCTCCATACTTTCTATTAGGGAATTTGTTTGCTTCCTCAAATTACCCTTGTTATTCATCTGGTTTCCATATTTATTAGATACTCGTATTTGTCCATAACTAAAATAATTGCAATAGTGTTGATCACTCAAAAAACAATAGCAGGACCAAAATATTAATTTTGTCCCTACCTCACAGATGGTAGGAAGCCTCTCTAATACCACCACTATAAAAAACCCCAATTGGTTCTAACTTCAATTCTATAATACCCCATGTAAATCTAATCACAATCTATTGTTATGAAGCTCAAGGAATATTATCAAACATTCAGCATATAATGTTCAAAACTGTTCTTATGAATTTAGTGGTTATTTTCTTTAAGGTCCTAGGATGCAATTGAAGTTATTGAATGCTTTTAGCAATGCAAGGTTGTTGTTGAAATAATAAAGAAGCTATTTCAAACCTTTGACAATCATATATGTGACTGGAATTAACTAGTACAACTAGTAGACATAAAGACAAAAACTTGCCACGCATTCCAATATGCACCTATAGCCACTAGGCATTTTTACAAACACTTAGCATGCATAGTAGTGATTTAATATAACTGAAACACATAACTACAGCTTCACATTTTGTTAAATAGCTATTGTGCAATCTTGCAATTCCTTATTTCAATTCCAAACTATTTTCAATGAACCACGAATAATGACTGCAACAATTGCAATTACTATGACCAATTAATTTAAGCAAATGTAATTTCGAGAAACTATTTTATTTCATATGAGAAGCCACCTTCAGTTTTTTGTAGAATATGAACAAAATAATCTCCAACATGGCTAGGACTTGCTAACGCCACCTCCAGCTAGTGAACACAGCTTGTACAGTGTTGCTACAATACACAATATACGCTAGTAATCCAAATGCAGGCCTTAAAGGAGATTGCAGCTATTCCTAGCTACCCAAACAGTCACTAACACCCCTTAATTTGATGAAACAAATTCCAAACATTGCATCAGATATTGAAGAGATTATTTCTAGGAGTAAAAGCCCAAACCATTGATGAATTCCTTTACTTTTTCTTCAGCTACAGTAGTGATAGTTTCTCATACATATGATACCTTCTTTGGATACCAATTTCGATATTAAATAGATATCAAATATCCATACAATGACAATTGATAGCTGATCAAAATTCAGACATGATGTTGAAAATCTATCATAATTCACCATGTATTTCAATGGCTCAAAGTGCAATAACAAATAGAGGTACTAGTCCTCATAGCAGTCTCATGAAGAAACACTCGGCAAACTCACAAAATGAATAAAATAATGTGATGGAATGAATTGCTTTCTCATAGAGCATTTTTTTTGTAATAAATAAAAAAGATGACTTTTTCAAGACACAAAAAGCAAGTAGCTTCCCTCACACACTTTTCACTAAAGTGCCTTTGTCAACAATACACTTTCCAATTAGAAGCTTTCATTTAATAATTTTGAATAAATAACTCCCAAGATAAAATCTTCATGAATCTACACTTTTCACTGAAAAGGTTTCTTCAACACTATTATCACTAATAAACATTGCTTTTAAGACTTAGGATATTCTATGTGAAATATTGAATAATACCTCCACTTGGTTCCCAAAAGCAATATTTTGAATTTAAATTCAATATATACTCCTAAAAGTGCCAATGTCATCACCGATTGAATATAGTACCAAGGTCTACCAAAAATGGAAACCGCCATCACTAACTTACTAAAATAGTAAGTTGATCACCATGAATTTTTTAAACATCTTGCCAGACCATGAGGATCACAATGATGGACTAGCCTCACTGACTATCTGTAATGTCCCTAGCATCATCTATAAACTCCTGTGATAATAACTCTATCCACAAAGATATCTTGAATATACTACCACCATACCAATAATGACAACTTAACTGATCTACAGTGTTAAACATGTCTCCACCTATATCCTAGTAGAGACGTAACTCACATTCATCCATAACAAGGAAAAATAGATATCAAATATCATCTACTTGATCAAAAACCCCTGCACACCCTACCTATATTCTATGAGTATAAACTCTATTTGTGCAACAACATTAGGAACTAGTGCTCTCAAAAGCATTTGTACAATAACCCAAATATCCATCCTCTACAAGACTGACATGGATATTTTGGCTTTGCAAGTTGCCTCCAATAAACTTGCAAGTACTAAACCCATCAACTGCAGATGATGCAAACCCATCCCATAAACAATGTTATGAACTTGGTGCAAACCCACACTTGGGTGAAACCAACTCCTCTACATATGGTTCAAAAGAGATATGATGAGCGTTCCTCATTGTGTAATTGTAATAAAATGCTCCAATCTATGTCAGAGGCTCATCATTACCAAACCAGGAATCAAGAGATGGCTCCAATTTCTGATTCTGAACAACTAATTAGGCAATTTCCTAGGTAACCTTCTCAGCAAACCCAATCATAAAATTCATGTAGGAAAGCATATTAACCAAAGTCTCTACGAGCTTTCCCACCAAATCTTGAATACCATAAGAACCCTAGACGAGAGTACCCTCAAAAACTTTTTATGGAGTCACCTATAATTCTAGAATCTTAAGTAGATACTCCATAAATGACTATGCAGTAGAAATTATATGAAGAAGCATCAACTTGCTCCCCTACAATTCACAAATGATCTCTCTAAAAATGCAACATTCCCAACTATTTATCGCTGTCAAGAAGTAACAAGAGAAATATTCTCCCAACCTGATGATACTCGGCATGCATCTAGTGAAGACAATGGAGTGGTGTCATAAACTATCATACAAATCACTGTTGAATTATCCTCTACATGACAATGACTATCAAAAATTCACTCTAGATGTAACAACCTACTAGCTTTCACCACTAAAAATACTAGAACTTGCTTTGGAATATTTTGCATTTTTTTGGTTTATGGGATATATAAACTTTTTGGTTTTTTCAAATATATGAAATTCAATAACAAATACTAATAATGTGAAATATTTTACTTCAAACAAAAATGTCCATAATCACCATTAAATGTCAGTTGAGTACTGCAAATTTTATTACTTATATTCTCAATGAAATTACATCCAAATTGAAAGAACCTGGTGATAGAAAAGATGTATGATTTGCAGTAATTGAACATGAAATGCCAACTCTCGGCTGAAATTGCTATGCCCAAACAATGAGCGTTGGTTTGATGGTCATCACCATCTAAACCAATAGGTTGATGTAAAGATTTAGCCTTAGCCTCATCATAGTATACATAGTACAGTTTCCCCTCCTTCAGGCCTCAATGAACAAATGTGTCCCTTACCATAAGGTCCTTTGCACTAAAAGAAAATTCATCTTCTTCTCAAATCCTCACCTAATGCCTCATCATTATTCCCAGCATATTTTTAGTTTTCATCAGTAATATGTGGGTGTTCATTATCTACAGGTGGAGAGGTAGAAGGCTTCAAAGAAAACTTGCCTCGAGATGAGGATGACTCAAGATCTCTAGCCTTTCTTGTTGCCTCCTGCAAAGTAGGTGGGTCTAAGGACTTAACCCATCCCCTAAGTGGCTCAACCAATCCCTCCATAAAAGGCATAGGTCTCCTCTGCTTAGAAATATCATAGACCATAGACCTATCAAAGGGGGCTAAGGTCACCTTGTTGGCTGCCTTACAAGTCTTACTATCTAGGCTTCTGTCTATCAGTTGCAAGCCTACCCATAGTATGCTTCCACTTCTTTGTGAGGGATCTATCGAAATTAAGATTATGCTTGATGGTTTGTGGAAGAGCATCCCAATCAGCAAACTGTGCCACTACATTGTCACAAAAAGCATTGCCTTAATCTCAATATTGATTGTGTCAACCTCGGGTCTCAAAAAATTAGGTTGTTGCAGCCTATCATATGCTCCAATATAACCTATCTTGCCAATCCTATCATCAATCTAGACTTTCCTCACTATCCTATTTCCAACAGAATCATCATGTGAACCTCTCTCTCTACTCTAACTTTGGGGAGTACAATGCATTGCATTGTGTTAGATAAGTGTTGCACAACATCAGCATTATGATTCTTACCAACAACAAGATCTCTCAAAGTTTATCTGGCCTCTGTCAATGTCAAAACTAGTGTGAGCATCTCTATACCTTGTATCAACTAAACCATCAACACCCTTATCACCAATACTACCAAACTAAATCTCTGGTTCATCATCAGGTATAGAAATGCAACCTCTAAAGGTGCTATGTCTACCAAAAATAAATCTCTAGCTATGTTGAAATCCAAGTCACTACATGCTAGCAAGAAACCACTTTGATACACTATACCCTATTGGCTCTCACCATTGAAAATGCCAAAACTAGCTTGGGAATATTTTATAATTTTTTTCTTTTAGTGAATATATGAAATTTATGGTTTTTCCAAATATATGAAATTCTGAAATGGATATTAAAAATGCCAAATAATTTACTTCAAACAAAAATGCTCATACTCAATTAAATGTCAATTGAATGCTACAAATTTTATTGTTTATTTTCTCAAAGAAATTGTTATCTACCAAAATTGCACCCTGTTAACCTTTTAGAGTAACATGGAAACATTCCAAGGTTGTGGGTGAACCATGGATGGAATGAATCTTCAGATTCTAGGCCGGCTTCCTATCTGGTATATCACTTCATACTACTGAAACTAATTCTTTTGATGGAGGAAAAGGGGAGCAGGATAACAGAAAATGAAATCTAAATCTTAAGGGTGATGCACTAGAAAAGTATCCTTGAGATCTAACACATAACTAGCACAATAAAACAGCAACAACAAACCTCCTTTGCACAACTCAATAATCAGGATCCTTGCAAAAAGCTAATAAGAGGGCTAAAATAACAGTTTCTAAAAAGAGAATAAATTACTCACAATCCAAAACTGCTCTGTAACACAACTTTCAACCTGCAAAAAATTAAAATTATCCTATAGAAGGCATCAACATGACACAAAAATACAGAAAAAGAGAAGGCACGAGCTGAAACCGATGCCCAAAAGTGCTGCAAATTTGTATATCTCTTTGAATAATGGGTTACAAAAGGATCCTTGCTCTTGTCAAGAAGTCTGATAAACTTACAAAATAGGCCAAGCAAAGAAAAAGAACCTCTACAAAATGAGCCTTCAACTCATACTTATGCACTATCCATCCAACTGCATTTTGAAAGTCATAAATGTTGGGTCGGATTCAGCCGCTGAGGTCAAACTTAAGTCTTCAAAAAGACTTCAAAAAGGTGTACCAAAAAGCCCAAAAGGCATGGTCTAATAATATCATCAACTGCCCCTCATAAATGTAGTTATATCTCCAAGCAAACTCTCAAAAGTCTTCCAAAATGCAATAACTTCCTACCTTCAAGTCTTATCATACATGACTAATGCTATAACTTTGCAAAAAAAAAATCTTAAAATCCTTCTAATTATTTTAAAAGTCAAATAAATATCTTATTCTTTTCATTAATATTAAATATTCTATGATTTAATTATCTAGTCAATATTGATTAATATCAATTAGATAAATAAATCATAAATTGTTTAATATTTTATTTAATAATATTTATTATAATACTTATATTTTATATTTTGATTAGTATTAATTGTATTAATAATGTTATTAAATGATACGTTAAATCACTTAACATTATTAATCTAGTTGATATTAATTAAAATGTAAAATATGAGGTTTATAATAAATATTATTAATTAAAAAAAAAAAAAAAAAAAATTTATTATAGTGTCATGAGTATTGTTTTGATGTATCAATTGGATTAAAAATGTCAATAATTTCATTTAAATGATTTAAATCATAAATCACTCAATAATATTGTTAACATTGATATATCAAAAACACACTCCTAATACTATAATGCATATTTTAAAATATTCATTTTATCTTTAAAATAAAGTTAGAGAAAGATAATTTTTTGCAAAATTATAATTAAAATCAAGCAAAATAGAGAAGGCTCACGGCATGAAATAAAGACTTGGAAAAGAAAAAATATATCCCACAAAAATCGATGGGAAATATGAAGTTTTAGAAGGCATATGAATACCCTAAAACATACCAACAACATTTCATTTTACACATTGCAAATGTGAGAAAGAAGAGCTCTCGCCGCCATGGGGAAGAATGAGGGTTTTGTGAGAAAAACATTTAGAGCCTTCCTGTACGTTTTCTTTGTCCCTTCTCTCTGCATTCTTTGCTAGGTCTCCCTGATTATAGCTGGCCTGGAGGAACTTGTTGGAGAATTCATGGAGGATGAAGAGCAATAAAAACTTCAAAGCCAACATTTGAAAGGTATTTAGAAGCATTTTTTGCTTTAAAAACTTTGCCATTGCTTGATATTTTCTATGTTGGCCACCATAATCAGCAAGCTAGAGCTTCAATCTTGATAACTGCTGATGAGCTTAACTTTGAGAACTTAAAAATTTATAGTTTCGAACTGGGCTCAATCATTGTGTTTTATTCTTGGTGCTTGCATTCATTCTGTAGATTCTGCTCTCATCTTTTGTCTTCAACTAAGAATGCTTTCCCCTTATTCTCATCTTCTCCAAAATTCCTTTGTCATTCATTTTAAATCACAGAGCTGGAAGCATGAGCTTTAAATTATTTGACAGGTTCTTTTTTTTTTATGAGATTATTTGCTCATTCTTTATAAAAACTGGGGCTGTATATCCTTACAGCCGCCATGAATATACAAGGTATTCAGATGTATATTTGGTTTAATCTTGAGCTCCTCTATATCTGCTACTATTTCTTGATATGTAAGTCATGAGCTTGAAAAGAAACGCTGCTCATTTTCTGGACTACTCCTCTTTATGTTGTAGCTATTCATTTTATAAGGCTAAGCATATTTACTTGCTTGTGCCATGTTCAAAATCGTGATTATATTTTCCTTGAAGGCTGATATTATAAGGGTTCTTGTATGCTTGATCCTGTTGGGTACATGCTTCAACTTATTTATACCAGATTTGATGAGAGTTTTTACTGTATATGAATTTTCTTTTTATAAAGATGCTACCAAAATACCCCTGTAGATAGTGGTTGCCTCGCTGAAAGTTGCCAAGTCTGAAAATGTTCATTGAAGCTTTCATCATTTTTCTTTCTTCCTTATTCGCCTATGGAATGCAACACAGATTTTGAAAACTTCTCATAAACTTGTAAGATTCTTTTACTGGCTGGGAACTAGATGTTGTTACACAGATTTTTCTCTTTTTACTATTAATCAATGGTGTCTTTTAACAGAGCAAGATACCTTACTGTTTTGCATCCTCTATTGCTGATTTGGGTTAATCACGAAATGTCAAAGCATTGTAAAAAAAAAAAACTTGGGTGTTTGTTTAAGAAATTTGTAGAAAACTGAGGCTTCCAAGAGTAGGTTTAACTGAGCATGAAAATCTAATTACATAGTTTAATGTATTTGCTGCATGTATATCTCCATATCTTACAGTACTCAAGGTTGTAATTGACCAATATATGCAGGCAATATAACAGATTGAAAAGCTTTGTTGTTCAAATTTTGAAAGTACAGAACTAATCCATGTGTTATCCCAGTCCGGATACTAATCTGCTAGTATGTAAAATAAACATCCCACACATTGTACATCTGATCCAAAAGTAGCTAAATCTTATGTCCTTTTAAAATTGCCTTCATGTTATAGATGTTGATGGATCTCTTTTTACACATTTCATCTAAATATTTTCTATCTTTGCATGCTGAAATGATGCTCTCCTGACTATTAAGATACTCTGATTTTACATGATGTCTAAGCTATCTTTCATGAAGTTTGAGCACGGGCTCGTGACACCCATAAATGATAATATTTCTCCCAGCACTAGATTTCAATATTACTGTTTACTTTTATTTCATAACGAAATGCATTGACAGATAAAGTATGTCTAGGAATAGAGATATACGATCATTGCTTAGATCCTTTGGGATCTAACATCAGTTGCTTTCTTCCTTCTTCTTTTTTTCTTGCAGCTATTGGAGAGCGTGGAGCTGGACGAACTTGATAGGGAAAGAGTCATAACCAATCAAAGCAACAGGCAATGACTGGTTATCTCTATTCCTATTTCTTTCATACATATGTGTTTATGTTTATGTATTTCTTTATGAAAGAACACTTAGCTAGTTATACTCACAGCTTGTGTGAGATTTTCTCTATTCAGCATATATATCATTTCATACTTGTAAAAATGAAAATTGTACATATCAGTGATGATCTATACAATGAACATTGTATCTCTTTTGCGCATGGTTTCATATATGACTACAAAATGATGAAATGTGAATAGAAAATGAATGTTTCCTTCTGCAAAAATTCTTTCAGTGATGTTACTTGAAGTAAAATTTTCAGCATGTGTAAAATTTTAGTAACAAAAATCACATTCAAATTGAAAGAAATTGATGACTATAAAGATGTTTGATTTGCAGTAGTTGAACATGAAATGCCAACTCTCGGGAAAAATTACCACACTAAAACAATGAACACATGTCTGAGGAAATAATCACTATCCCTTGTCATGTAATAGAAGCTCCAATTAAATATAGCTACAATAGAAAACAAACGCCAATGTTGGAATCCAAAACCAGTATGTAGATCACCCTTAATGGTGTCGTCAGGGAAATTTAGGTGCCCAAAATTCATGCCTCAACACCTAAGATTAAGTCGCCCAACTATGTGTAAATGGAAATAGTATTGATGCCAAGATAATAGAGGTCGATGACACCCAATTTGTATAGATAATAACCAACCAAATGCATATACAAAGGGAACCTAATAGCAAAGATAATAGATGCCAAATAGAAGAGAATAAATACCAAATGCTATTCAGATAACAGTAGAAAAGACAAAGACAATTTTCCACTAAAACCATTTATATGGATGCCTAATATCATATTGAAAGGTCTAATACAATTCACTATACAACAACAATGAATTGGAATGTCCAATTCAACTTCAAAATACAAATTCAATTTCCTTACAATATCAATAATTGATGCACAATTCAATAGGAATCAATCCTCAAGAGATCAGGTACTCAAATCCTCACCAAAGAAATATCAAAAATTAATAGACACTAATGAAACTATTTGCTTCATAAAGCCTCTTTAATAATGCAACTTGGCTTCTCCAATACACCTTTCATTAAAGTTGCTTCATCAATACACCTTCCATGAATTATTTTAAATAACCATTAAATAATAACACTTAAATGATAGTCATTTATTAAATAATATAGAGCCCTATGAATTAACCCAAATAACCACTGAAGAAGCCAAAACACCTGGTGCCTCAGCTCCACTGCTAAAAATAAGAATTGCCAACAATTAACTTGCTATAATACCAAGTCGACTAAGAGAGACCCTCAAATCATGATGTCAACTCACTTGTCAATGGACTAACCTCTAGAAAACTTGATACAACATGAAGCTCTTGATAGTCCTCCACTAATGCACTCATCTCATCTATAACTACTACCCTCATCTCAAGGATGGATGTAACTACATCCTCATCACATCAATCATCCCTATCTATGGAAACTAACTCAACACCAATCACTGCTATATGTAGTTGAACTAGATTTGGGCCTGGTGTAGACAATACAGGCTTCAACTCTACAATAACCTCATCAAACCATGACTCTGACTCATGAAGGATAAACATAGTACACTGCAAAGAGTCATCCAAGAACATACTACTAACCCTATTGAAAGCAACTCAGTAACCTCAAAAAGCGTTGAACAAAATAGTCTTTGCAACTCTTTTAGAATAGTCCAGAAAGATGATATGTTGACATCAATGACAAGCCAAGTCACGAATGCAACTCATAGGCACTCAATCATCTCCAAAAATCTTCTTACGAATCTCCCTAAGGTGTCCATGCCAAAAAAACCATATGGTAGAAAGACAAGCTGGAGAAGGAAGTTGTTATTGTGCTATAACCTATAGACTATATTACTACCAAAAGCCCAAACAACCACATAAAATATTAACTATACAAAGAAGTACATCGATATTAGTTATATCGTGGTTGTCGTAACCAACCAATTCATATTATATTTAATTGATTAACAAATGACATAAAGAAGTTGCTTGATTTGAAAAAATGACAAGGAAATTAGAGAGATCAATTACGACAGTTACCAATTGTATCACCTTCACCAATAGACAAAGGAACCATGACAATGCCTTTGAGAGTACGAGTTACAAGAAAAATGGATTCTGGGAAGAATGTCAAGGCAAGAGTACATGGTCAAGAGTTCAAACTCAAGTGCAAAAGGATGAGGTCACAAGGACATGATAACTTTTGAGGGGCAGGATATCATAGATTGTAGAAAATAGTGGGTGGAGAATCTACACAACCACCCTATAAAAGAAAACCTTAGGCATGTACAAGTCTAGTGAGCTATCTAGATGTTCATATTTTGCAATAGAGACTTTGAGGTACCCCTTCAAGCTATGGTTAGTTGCTAGAATAGGCACATGTGGCAATCCGTGGTTGATTTACAATGGCAACAAACAATGAATTTGCCCATCTTTTGCATTTTGGGCATGCACAAGATGTTTGATAAAGTGCAGAAAATCACACCTAAGAATAAGGATACCCTTTTATGGATGATGTATCGAGATGAGTTTACACTAATCAAATTGGACATCCTCATATAGGCAAGTAGAAGGCATGGGGTGAAAAATTCATTTCTTCAATAGGGGGAAGGGAGGTGCTTGCTAGATGTTTTGAAGATTTGCTTGATAAGAGCTAGTCACATATCTAATATTATCATAACTAAGATAGTTGTGATGAATGGCCTAAGGAATAAGGTCATAGACAACTAAGCATTTATGTTAGCAAACAAGATGAAGGATTTCGTGACATAACAACACAAGATGTTCTATATGTCTCACCATGCCATTAGGATCTTCCTTGAGGTTGTTTGTACATAGGTTTCTTACCACATACATGAGTTTCTGCCACAAGGTTGTGTACACCCAGACCAACCACCTATCTTTTACTAGCTACATTTGGGTATTTTGAGGCTAGCAGGAGGATGAGTCTAGCAAGAAACACAAGCCAATAGTAGTTGTGTCAAAGAGAGAGAGAGAGAGAGAGAGAGAGAGAGAGAGAGAGAGTCTAGGATAGACAAAGATTGTACCTATGTCATGTTCCCTCTTTAACTCCATCTAGTAAAGACTTGTGAGTCAGCTTATTATGGGGTCTTGTAGGCTAATAGGGTTGGATAGAGACCCAGTATGGTTATATAGTGTTGGGAATTTGGTGTTCTAGTAGTTGTTGTTTAGTTTGGAGATGTTCCTTGTTTTCAATAGTCAATTCCTAAAATTATAGGGTTATTCCTACTTTTAGGAGGGATGATCATGCCCAAGGTTGGATCTCCATGAGATGATTCATTGAGTTTAGTTTCAAAGGAATAGGATTTGTTTTCTAAGCTTTAGGAGCATCCCTACATTTTAGGGATGAGATTGCCAGTGGATCCTTGATTTTTGACTTCAGTCACAGATAGGTGACAGGATGATTTCATGGTTTGTGGTGTCATTGGGGCATTTTGTAGCTACTTGGATTATATTTTTAATATTTCCTAAGTTAGCATTTAATAATTAAATAAGGCTAAGTTATAGCCATTTTGAAATAATAAGGGGTTTTTGGCCTCATCTGGATGCATATCCCTTGGTGTAATAGCTCATTGGAAAGGTCTTGAACTTTTCTAAATATTTCTCTTTTGACTCAGAGCATTTCGGTGAACGAATTTCTTTCTATTGGGAAAAAGGTCATTTTCTGGATACTTGACCACTTAAAAAATGAGAAATATATTATTTTATAACCCAACGCCACATAGAGACACTTTTAGGGTTTGAGCTAAGTATGGTGGGTTATAAGGAGGTAAAGACAAAGTTCTAAGACATTATTGACATATTACATCTTGGATTTGTGATTTGGGCTCTGAGTGAGCTTTCAGCACTTGGGATGCCAACCCCACTTGCTTTGCCTGTTTGGGACGTAGCCCCCAAAATAATGGTTTGGATTCGTTGTAGTCAGAAGGATCTTGGAGATTGTGGATTATTTCTTCTAGGGAATGCAGTATTGAGTCAGAGTTTTAGCTGGGGTTTGGGCATTTTATCCATGTGTGGGTACTTTGCAACTGTACGACAACAACTGCCAGCCATATTCTTTCCCACGTGCAGCATTTGAGAGCTAGAACCTGGTCGTAGCTTCCTTCTGGGATCATATTTCTCTTCATGCCTTCAGGTTGGGTTTATCCTTGGTTGTAATCATCTGGATATTATTGTAAATCTTCATCTAGTTACAAATTAGGCTTTATATTCAAAAATCTGCTTGAAGCGAAATTGCTTTTGTTGTATTTGGAATACATTTTCAGAACTGGTTCATGTTATTGTACTTCTATTATTACTTATTTCAAAATCATCAAAAAAATAAAACAATCAATCCCTTCTGTAACTTCCATCTAGCTTTGCAAGAAAATTTTAATAAACAAGGAAAACAAATTTTAAAAAAATAATAAAATTATAGCAGATCAGCAGAAGAGATCCATCAGGGATCTTTCAACCTAAGAACAAATAAATTCTTCTTCGAAGTCCTCCTTTTATAACTTCTATAGAATTTTCTAAAAATAACTACAAAATAATTTTTTAAATATTAATTAAGTTTCCCTTAGGAAGGTGACTTTATAATTTATGTTGTCATGGCATTTGAACAAGATAGTAGAACCATAAGCATAATTAATTAATTATATGTTGCCTATAAATATTAATTTAGACAACATAATTAATTTGATTATTTCCTTCGAATGTTGAGCCAAAAAATAGGGACATTATTCTATATAGAAAATTTGGTCCAGACCCGCCACATCTGGAGACCTATTGGTATTCTTCCACTTACACCCAGTAATATCAAGGCTCGTAGCCTGGGCTGTAACCTCTTCATTGATCTCAAAAGTAAACCCTCTCACTATAACCTTTGTGTCTTTCTAGGACTTAACAAATTGGACCGAAAAATTCTCCTCATGACCCATCACACTTTCCATAAATGACAGAATGCCACCATCCTTGCAAATATACATGACAATGGGGTCATTCTCGAATTCCTCTTCAATTCTATCAGGCTCAATATGGTATCTATCTCAATCCATATTAGTAGAACAGGATGAACTCACAGAGTAATCAAGAGCCCAAACACAATTTTTTAAGAAGACAAAAAACCCAGAAAACACCCAAGTATTGAAATGGACACAAATGATAAACAAAGAATAATGATGAGAAGCAAGTAATAACAGTGATGGCTCACATCACATCAAAGCTAATTGCTATTAATGGCAATCCTTCAAAATCCTTGATAATCAATATTGTTCATGTGAATCCTATGATTGCACAAATGATCATGCCCAATTTGTCTTTTCATGATACAAAATCCCTTCAAAATGAGGGTAATCTTGTACGAGAAATCTCCATGTTTCCAAAATGTAAAAACCTTGTCTGGTTATAGCTAAATCAAGCATCAATTTCTTTCACATTTCAATGGTTTGACATTTTGTAAAACACTTGGCAAGCAGCCCAATTACCACTAAATATATGATGTCTTAAATTTTCAAACACAATATTAGGATGTATAGGAAACTTATCACAAATTTATTTAATTTTGGCCTTATAAGTTTTGCATAAACAAATACCAAATGCCAATAAACAATTCTGAAATGATTCACACCAATCTCTGAATTCATTCATCAACAAACCATATAACAATATAATGAAAAGGGAATTTAATTGTTGGCTGATTATAAATCAGAATTTGAAGCCAGCCTATTAACTTTCAAACTATGTAACATTAACTGGATTTTACAAATTAAGAACCTAGTCTTTGCCATAGAATGTAATTCCAAAGTCAAACTGAAAGTTGCCTGGTCAAATTTCAATCTGGCATTCATAGTCTACCCTTACAAATGCTGCCCAAAACTGATATAGAAATCACACCAAATACAAGAACCCTTGGCATTCAAGCTGTAAATCCAACACGCTAATTCTGATGCAAAACGAACAAACTGGGATATCAAGAATTACCAAACTTCAATCTGTAGACTAAACCCTCATCCAACAATAGAGAAATTATATAAATTCTCCTTAGCCACAATTAATACAGAATGAGGAGAGGATAATAAAACTCAAAAGCCCACAATACCTCAGCTGTGGATTCTCAAAATTAAATCTACAAAACTTCAGTTGTAGATCCTAAACCCTTATACTTCAGCAAGGGCACAAACTTTAGACTCAGAAATATCACAAAGACAAGAAGAGAAAAATAAGATAATCAAATAATTGGATGCTTTACTCATCAAATGGGCTCATATTTATAATCTCCAAATGACACAAAGTTTCCCAAATGAACTTCACTTAAGAAGCTTCCCACACACAATATTAAAATATAATAAAGTGCCATTATAATCTGATTTATTAATTATTTTTGGCTCAAAAAATGACCTTTTCCACCATAACTTAAAATTCTGACACATAAGGCCATTGTTTCTTATTCCCATGATTTAAAACTTTTGGTTCCAGTTCTAACGAGCTATGATACTGAGGTGACCAACCAACAACACTATCAAAAATAGAAACCTCAATGTATTTATATGAATAGTAATAATAATTCACCCAACTTGGGAAACAACTGAAAAGGCATCAGAATCAAAATCTGACAACACCAAAGTGATCCTGATGATGAAAGATGATGAATGAACCTAATGAGGTGAGGTGACTTACTATAAATAGACGCTCCCTCTTAAGATTCTTCAAGCTCAAACTGGAAGCCTGAAATAAAAACTAAGAGCATCCTCCAACTCCTCTAACTCAATTGAGCTCATCGGAACCAACAAATTAACTTACTATAAATAGTAAGTCCCTCAAACCATAGTAACGAGAATTGCCTGAATTGGCGATTCCGTGACCAGATTCATGCTGTGCAATTTTTTTTGCATCGTGTATTAGTATCACTAATTTCTGGGCCATGAATCGCCTGAATCGCCAATTCAGGCGATTCATGTAAAAATCGCCAAAATCTCCTTTAAAAATCGAGTATGAATCCCCTGCAGCATGTAAAAAAGTAAGTTAAATTTTTTTTTTAAATCACTTGTTTTTTTCACTTTGTTTTTGACCTATTCTCTTTGTTATAACCCTAAAAGGCCTTCTATTTGTTAAGCATGAGTAGAAAAAAGGAAAAGTGAGAGAGAAGAAGAGAAAAGAAAAGCCATAAGTTTCCAACCAACAAGAAGGAGCACCAAAGAGATCAGCAGGCCATTTGGGGAGCCCATCAATTGCTTTGGGAGCATTAAGGAGCCAATATCAACACTCCTCAACTCATTTGCAAGAGGTAAGTGCTTATTTTTTTCTTTCATGTTAGTGTATTATGCATTTTTTGTTAAATTTTTAGTGTATTATGCGTTTTTTGTTAAATTTCTATAGTTTTCAAGAATTTTAGTGTAAATCTTGAATGTTCTTTATTTTTACTAAGTTGCAAGCTAGGGTTTGTTGTTTTCTAATTTTTATTAGCTTCAAACTTTGATATTTTACATTAAAAAAATCATTGCAATAGCCTTTGCTCTCATTTTTCGCAAATTCCAATGGGTAAAAAAGATGAATGTTGGAAATATAATGAAGAGTTTCCTGGAAGAACCAAATATCAAACAAAATGCATGTTTTGTAAAGAAAAAATAACTTCCGGGGGTATTTATAGATTGAAATTCCACATTGCTGCTATACCTGGACACGATGTTACAGTTTGCACTCACCAAAATCCTGAGGCAAAACGCACTTTCTTAATGGCATTAGAAAAATTTGAAAAAGACAAAGCAAATAGGAAAATGCAAGTTGAAGGGTTAAGGGGTATTGGCTCCCATCTTCCTGCATCCATAGCCACATCCACATCTGTATCTGCATCTGCATCAGCTTCCGCATCTGTAGGTTGTGTTGGAGAGGGTTCTTCTAGGCCTCCTTTTTATCCTAGTTCTTCTGCTCATGCTAGTGCTAGTGCTAGTCGGTCACATATTGAGACAAAGTCCCACACCAACCTATTGCAGCCTAGAGTGTGGAAAAATAGAATGGATAGTTACTTTGTGCCCCGCACTACCCTTGGTTCCCAACCCACGTTTGAGGGCATGGGTTTGAATAAGGAGATTCACGATGTTGCTAGAAAGGAGATATGCAAATTTTGGTACTTTTGCAACATTCCATTTATTGCAGCCAGGTAATTGATTATTTTTTCTTTGTTTTCTTTAAAGTTAAAATTAAAATTAAAAGTAAAACTTTAATTATATTTACTTGTTTTATAATTTGAGTCTTTGACATCTAAACTTTTATTTGTGACAGGGCTCTTTATTGGCAGAATATGATAGATCCGATGGCTATTTGTGGTTCGAGGTTTAAAGCCCCAACTGAGGCTGAGTTGAGCAGATACCTCCTGGATGAGATGGTAGAGGACATGAGGGTTGACCTTGAGGAGAACCGAAAGGAATGGATTGCAAAGGGTTGCACCATCATGACTGATAGTTGGACCGATAGGAGGAATAGAACACTCCTCAATTTTCTTGTATCCTGTGGAGGTGATTGATCATTCTACTTTCCTACATACATTGTAAATTTTGATTTGTTGAATGCTAATTCGTTAATGATCCATTTAATATTATAATTCGTTATTTTGTTACTTGAAGGATATACCATGTTCATAAAATCCATTGATGCTTTCGTACATGTGAAAAATGCCACATATTTATGTGAGGCTATTGAAGAAGTTATAGCAGAGGTGGGGGAACAAAATGTGATCCAGGTGGTGACAGATAATGCAGCAAATTATGTTGCAGTAGGTAAACTTTTAACTTTGCAAGTTTTGAAAATAAATTTATTTGAATTTTGAAATTTGAGTTTCTAATTGACTTAAAATTGTTGTAGGTAAAATTTTGATGGAGAGGCACCCCACCATATTTTGGTCCCCTTGTGCGGCACACTGCATTGACCTTATGTTGGACGAAATTGGCAAACTTGAGTTTGTCAAGTCATGTGTGGAAAGGGCAAAAAATATATGCAAATTCATTTATAATCATGCATTTGTCCTTAGCACAATGAGGAAGTACACAAAAGGCAATGAGTTAGCTCACCGAGGTATCACAAGGTTTGCCTCAAATTTCATCACCTTGCAGTCCTTGTTGACATCAAGGGATGGATTGAGGAGCATGTTTGTTGGGCAGGAGTGTATTTTCTCTTCCTATGCTACGACCACTGTAGGGTTAGATGTGGCAGATTGCATATTTGATGAGGATGGTTTTTGGAAACCCGCTAGAGAAATCCTTAAGGTAAATTTATTGCAATTTAACATTTAGTATTTTGCTTTAACTTTAAGTTATATTATTTTATATTTAAGTTTTGACTCAAATTTTTGTTTTACTTTATATGTAGGTCACTGAGCCCCTTGTAGCTTTGCTACGAACTTCTGATGGGGAGAAGCCCTCCATGGGCTACATTTATGAGGGCATGGATAGGGCCAAGGAGGCCATCAGAGCCCAATATGCAGGAGTGCAAGAGAGGTATGGCCCTATTTGGGACATCATTGATAGGAGATGGCAGAATCAGCTCCATTGACCCATCCAAGCAGCAGCTTACTATTTGAATTTGGCATTTCATTTCTATCCTGAGTTCAAGGCAGATGCGGAGGTTCTCACTGGCTTATACACAGTGATTCAGAGATTGAGTAGCAATGAAAATAGCGTTGATGTGATTGTTGAGCTAGACCAATTCAACAATAAGGAGGGGCCACTTTTCTCAGGCAGGATGGACATAAATGCTTAGACAACACTACAACCAGGTGAAAATTAAATAATATATTCAATGTTCATGAATCCAGATTCTAAACTTAAAGTTGATTATATAATGCATTAATTTTAGAGTTGTAATTTGTAAATGAGACTAATTGTTTTTGTTTTTTCCTTATTTCAGATAGATGGTGGCAAATGTTTGGGGCCATAACCCCAAACCTTCAAAAAATTGCCATCCGCATTCTGAGTTAGTCGAGCAGCGCTTCTGGATGTGAGCGCAATTGGTCCATGTTCGAGCACATCCACTCAAAGAGGAGAAACAGGTTGATAGTGCAAAGGTTGAATGATCTTGTCTTTGTTCATTACAACCTTCGTTTTAGGATCAGACAGATTTTGGGCGCTGACTCCTCTCCGATCATTCTAGAGGAGATTGATCTAGAATTAGAGTGGATCAAAGAGATCGTGGACCCAGTCTTCACTGAGGAAGACCGCGCGTGGGTTGACCAGGTGGATATAGAGGCTGAGGCTATGGCCAAGGTAGAGGAGGTAGCTAGAGCACATTCAGGCATTGGCAAATGCACACGCACACGCACAGATGCAGGCCCTAGCGATGTTATTCGTGAGCCCATTGCCCATGCAGGGGACATGGCCTGGCGGTCCTCTAGGGCCTACCTTACATGCCTTTCTCATAGGCAAATTGGATACTCTGAGGCTGAGGTTGAGGCTGTAGCAGAGCTAGAGGATGATGATGACGATGATGAGGCTTGAGTTGGAGCCTTGTTTTTATATTTTGTTTACACTGTATAGATGTTGATAGTGATACTAAATCACTGATAGACATATGTTTCAAACTTTCATGGATCTTCATCTTAGATTTATACATACATTTATGATTTTATGTCTTATAGATCTTCATGATTTCATCTTATTGATTCTATGATTTGAATCATTATGATCATTTGATTTTTATTTACATCAGCTAGCATACAATTTACATTTTAGTACATAATGATAACATAGTTACGTATGTGATGGATTTTATGTTTCATGTTTATGTATGTTAGATTCTATTTGATGATGTTATAGTGTTTTTAAGTTATATTCAATAAAGGGTGCATGAAATAAGTCTTAAATTGTTAAAATATTTACATTTAAAGGGTTTTTTCAAATTTGCTGATTCACTGGCGATTCACCCCCAATTCACGATTCAATTCAGCTGTGCCAATTTCGATACAATTTCGATTCACATTACTTTGCCTCAAACAGAGCCAAAATACACCATAGATTGTTGCAAAGCCTCTACTGAGACCCTCAAATCCCACAGTCAGCTCACGAGGGTCGTGATGGTGAAATGACCTGGCCAACTATAGGAACCTACTAAAATGGGAACATTACACAAAAAATGTACGACTCCAAGAAACCCAAATAAATGCCACATTTTCTCAAGAAGTCAATCTTCCACCTTTAGGCATGATAAAGAGGCAAGTCGTGGGTCCCATCAAGTCTTTTATCATATTCCATAGATAGATCCCAAAGAAATTGTGCAAATGATAACAAACAAGCCATCTAAGCATAGGGGGCACTTAATCATCCTTGGGGGTAATGTAACGAGAATTTTGAAAATTCAAAAAATTGGTGCCTAGGCAAGGAAACCCGCTAATTTCCTTAGCCAAAATATCAAATCCATAGGAGTTAGCATTCATGGTTATTGCTTGAGAATACTCCCACCTCCAAGTTAATGAGAAGTTGGGTTGGTCTGGGTAGTTGAATGGCATTATGCCAAACTTTGAAGTTATCCAAATGGAGGCCAATAGCAGTAATTGAGTCTACAACAGATTTGCCTTCCTTGTAGATGTGTTGAACTGAGACAACCTGGAATCTATTCAAAAAGTTATGAATGTCACCAAGGATCGGATCCACTTTCCATCCCACATTTATATCAGCCTTTCCAACATCTCTAATGACTTTTGAGTCCCCTTCAATTTCCAGCCTAGTATGGCTTAGGTCATTAGCCACCCTTAAACCCCATAAGAGAGACATCCCTTCAACTTGGTTAACAATATGCTCTCTAAGGAGACTGCAAAGGTAGCTTGAAGTTTCCCATCCAAATTTCTCAAAACACCTCTTTCATCCTGAAAACCCTCTTTTGCAGCACCATCAAAATTTAGCTATGAAAACTGAGGAACTATGGGGGGGGGCACTTACTAGGCTTTCTAGACTTGGCTTTGGAATCAACAAATAGAGAAAAAATATTGTCAATCCTCCAATTCATAACAATCTGAAGCTCCTCAACCATAGGGGGAAATAGGGAGTCTTCCTTTGGGAAGCCAAAAAGTTTTCCCTAATGAGAGAGAAACCCTTTTTGAAAACAATATCAGGGGAAAGACCAGTGTCTCTAAAAAATCCCATGCTTTCTTTCCTTTCATATGTGAAAGCAAATGTGCAAGGAGATTTGTTGCCAGAGTAGGTGGAGTCTGGGATTTAAAAAGGGGAACTTCCAATCTAAAAAGAATTGTTGGATAGAAGAATTGAACAGCCTCAATATGTTCAGGCTATCTTGAATATGCCCCCAAATAGCTTTTGAAGAGTCACAGTGGAGAAAAAGTTGATTGATACTTTCATTAGCCTACAAACATGAGCAACATCTATTAGCCAAGCTAAACCCCCGTTTGACTAGATTCTCAAGGGTGAGAATTTTCCCCTATAGGACAAGCCACTAGAAAAAATTAACTTTAGGTAGAAGTTGGTGGCTCCACACCTTTCCCCAACAGGCAATATCAGTAATACCATTGATAAGAAGGTTGTAAGCAGATTTGCAAGAGAATTTTTCATTTTGATTAAGTCTCTAGAGAACCCTATCCAAGCTACCAGCAAAGGGAATCCTATAATCTAGAAGAAGGGTATCTAGCTCAATAGCAAGTAATTCCATGCCTTGGTTGTCACCCACCAAGGCTTCTAGCCCAATCCACTTACCATTGGAAATGTAACTACCCACCAATGAACCAATCAAGAGAAGGACGATAATATAAATTGGGGAAAATTGACTGTTAATGAGAGGATAATTTTGGAGCCAAACATCCTCCCAAAATCAGGTGTCCTATCCATTCCCGATTTGCCAATGGATACCTTTCTCCAGAATACTCCAACTTTTAATAATGCTATTCCATATTTTAGAGCCCTAGGGGTGCCCATTTTCTACAAGAATTTTACAATAGTTGTCTCGGTCCAAATACTTTTCCTTTGTAATTTTATGCCAACTAGCTTTCTTAGTTAGGAGGTTCTAGCCAACCTTGGACAAAAGAGCATGGTTTAAGTTGCAGATCTTGTACAGACTCAAACCCCTCTCCTTAGGTAGACAAACCTAGTCCCATTTAACTAGCAATAATCTCTTATGATCTTCTCCTCCCAACCAAAGGAAATCTCTTTGAATTTTCTCCAACTTCTCATCCATAGCTCCTGAGATTTTGAAGATAGATAGCAAATAAATGGGATGCCTTGAAGCATAGCAAAAACTAACTAAAGCTTGCTAGCATTGCTGCGCAGCTTACACTTCCAACCTATCAGCTTCTTCTGGGTCCTTTCAAGAATAGAATTCTAGAAGTTCCCCTTGAACCTCCTTAACTGTTAGGGTGAGACCCAAATATGTCAAGATGAGGGTAGCCACTTGGCAATCCAAGATATCTGTTGGTTATCAAAATCATTGGTTAGAAACCTACGAGCCTTGCCTGCTCAATGTTGGGTATCTAACTCATTTTGAGCCAACTTAACAGGATTGACTCCAATCCTCTGCACTTTAGGTTCCATTGGACCAAGGCCTATTTAAGCAAATCCAAACTCGGATACAAGATGTATTATAGAAAATTTCAACACAAAAGAAAATCCCTCAACTGGCAAGTGTTAAGGAAAACTTCTAAATTGTAATTG
The DNA here is from genome assembly GCA_028749045.1 of Cupressus sempervirens. Lineage (NCBI taxonomy): Eukaryota > Viridiplantae > Streptophyta > Pinopsida > Cupressales > Cupressaceae > Cupressus > Cupressus sempervirens. Next base: position 402,689,185 of record CM053788.1, read on the forward strand.
ATAACTTCAAACTTGGATCACTTATTAGAATGGTATTTTGCTGAAATGAAAAAGGAATTTAAACAAATTATTATTAAAAATAGATTCAATCTTTTCAAAAGAAAAAATTAGAAGATTATCAACCTATGGTTTGAAAATGATGAATAAACTGATGATCAGTGCCTCACTATAATGGGTAATAGAGTCGAATATATATTTCTTACATACAACTTAATGATGTTAATGATATTTTATTTGTTAATAACTTAATTATTTCAATGCCACAAATTATCACACTATTACATATTCAAACAAGTCTGTTGTAATTTAACCCTCATTTGGACACAACAGATACAAACAGAGGAAAGCTTATGATCCTACAATATTTGTATTTATCAAGTCTAAAGAGAAGTGGATAATTCTATGTACCTATCAAAATAACGAATTATAAACAAATAATCATCACATTCATGAAGGATGATCGATACATATTCTTACTCTAGAACAAATTAAATCCTTACTAATTTTATTGTTGAATGGCTTGTACTGAAGACACTCACATTCGGTGGTACTCGATTCATTACAACTCAATCTCAAACAATTTTTAATGCTCATATCCAAGAATTTCCAATCTCCAACTGGTCTGCTCAATAATCCAACAATTCCTTCTTAGAGAAAGTTAAGAATTATGCTTTTGCAATACAATATATATGCAAGAGAATTTTGTTTTTTATTTATATGGTTTTTCTCTCTGCCCCCAGCAGACTCCTTACTTCTTTCATTTATAAAAAATGAGCAGTCATTCATGCCTTTTCTCAAACAAGGTGTCTTTTCATAACAAATAACTACTTCTAACTCCCGTTTTAACAAATTGTGAACACAATACTTTTAATTAAATACAATACAATCCCCAACTATCAAAAGAAAGATTATCTGTGTTATTAAATCATCACTCCAAACTTCTCCCCTTATTCCATCGGGCATAAAATAGTGATGTTTCAAAAATAAAATAAACTTCTGAATATAGGTGTGAGAATTTTCTCCTCTTTGTAAACCTGGAGAATTCTTGCTTTTTATGCCTAGGACGTGTAACTCCACTATCAACCAGCTATATGGAATATCTTATGGGTGTCATGTTGTAAGTCCACCGTGAACTTGGAAGTGCATCCTCTTAGCATTATATTTACAAATCCTACACTTACAGGAATCGCTTCAAAATTCCTTGCCTGCCCTTATTCGCAAAAGTCTTTACCGCCGCTAGTAATCTGATTGCCATCTAAAATCACATCTTCAAAGAGCTTTCCCTTGCATCGTGAGTCCTGGACCTACAACCAAAATAAAATAACATAAGATATATATATCAAATATTTCATATGTTACACTTGGGCTCTTCAACGGACTACAACGCCTTAAGTTTTTCCATGTGAGTCGGATCATTGTCTTGTCGATGAAAATAATTGGAAGACACACCTACATTCCACTATCAATTCAACTCCCACTTTCCCATGAAAAATCCAGATGGTGATGTTGCGTAGCCAACGTACTCAACAAGAAAAATTGTTTGTGAAGAATTTCCACCTGTGGGCATAGCCTTATACCAGGACAAACATTTGACTATAGGAGGAATTGGCGCAAATGAAGTGACAAGAAGCACAGGATAGTTGCTAACAGTAGATAGTTGGGGATATCTTACTTGGTTGGCAAAACTATTTAATGCCGGAGGGGAACTAAAAATCGATGGAAAATGTTGCACATGATAAGGTATGTATGAAAGAAGAAAAGGAGAGATATGTACACCACTAGGTTAAGGAAACATCCACATCAAAATAATCATATTAACACAATCAAAGAATCATTGTGATGAAATAGGTTCCCCGACCATGTCTTGTGGTAATTCTAATAATGCCAATGTTGCCTTGAAGCCTTCTGAGGCACAGTCTGGTATGGGCCAACCATTGTCTCTAGTTGAGAAAGGCTAAGCACCATTAGAAATATGTCAATAGAAAAAGCTTAAATCTCCTAGGCAGTCTTCTTGAGCCTATGTTACTTCAATATATGAATGTGCTTTCTTTAGCAATGGGCTACATTTACCAAGAAGGTTAGTTGATAAAAGTGCTTGAACAGAAAAAGTTGTGTCCCATAATTGGCTACCATTGTATCCCTCCATTTTCATGCCATCTTCTACAATCCATAGCAAGTCTGCCACTCACAGAAGATGCCTTTTAAATACCTCTGAGTTTGGATCTTCAACCTAGCAACAAAGCATGTTCACCTTGTTAATAGAGCCAATGCAAATGTAACGAGTGTTTCTCATCCTCATAATGCACATGCTTTATTGCCTTCTTAAGAAGAACTTTATTAACAATACAAGGGCTACCCAAACTACTCCTTATCCAATTGAAATCTAGTTATTCCCAGCATCAGCATGTTAACCTAATCATTAATAATCCAATGCACTAATTGACTGATGATTCTGCAGGTTTTGGTATGTGACTTATTTCATATTAGAGTGCCTTTACATTCTTTCAAGGTGATCCAGATTTGACCTTAGTTCCCTGATAAAATATATCTTCAATAAGCTACCCAACAATTTTGAGTTCTATGAGTGGCTCTTTCTCAGGACGTATGCTCCCTGTGATCGTAGTGAGATCTTAGTTATCTCTGGAGGAGCAGACCTGCGAAAAAATTAGGAACAATTAGTTCGTGAAATAACGCAAACAAAACCTCTAAACAACAAAGTAAAAGAAAAGAGTGAAAATAAAGAAAAGTGGAATTACTTCCCTTTCATGCTTACTGAAAAAATGGTTTGAGATACTGTCTATGAACTAGAAAATCTTGTATACGACCCTCCGTATCTTGCAAAAAGTAAGATTGTTCTCTTGCTTTATCAGAAATAATAAATGGTCCGAGCCATAGGGCTTCAAACTTGTCATGCTTACCTTTGTCCTGATCCTTAGCGTTCCATTTTAAGACCCAATCACCTGCTTTAAAAGATCGTTTAGAAGATTTTTTGTCATGAAGGAACTTGACCTGTTGCTACTTATTTATATTTTGCTCCCATGCCAACCTTCTTACCTCATCTAATTCAATCAATGCATTTAGCCTATTTTCCATAAAATTGATATTTTCTAATTGTTCCTCAGTAACAAATTTATAAATAGGCAATAAATTGTTCAAAGGAAGTTTGGCCTCTTTTTCATATACTAGGTTGAAAGGAGAGAATCCTGTTGACTTTTTTACCATGATTCTTTCTGCCCATAGCGCTAAATTCAGCTTCTAATCCCAAGCGCATTTGTTATTATCTAGCATTCTTCTAATAATCTTCAAAATATTTGTGTTGCTAGAATCCACCTGTCCATTACCTTGGGGGTGATATGGAGATGAATATGAAACTGCAATACCATATTTCCTGCAAAACTCAACAAATTCGTTAGATCTAAAACACATTCCATTATCTACTGTGATCTTTTGAGGAACTCCAAACCTAGTTAGCATGTTTTCTATAAGAAATTTAATAACCACTTTACTTGTTGATTGCCGAGTAGGTATAGCTTCTACCCATTTTGTAAAGTAATTAGTGGATACTAAAATCTAGCTATGTCTACCACTTGACTTTTCACTAATCTCTCCTATAAAATCAATCCCCTACATTTGGAAAGGTTCTTCCGCTTGCATTGTCCTTAATGGGAAAGCCCCATCATACTTTAACTTACCGAAGAATTTCTGACAATCTTTGCACTTTCGAATATAGGCATGGCAATCCTTGAAAAGTTGAGGCCAATAGTAACCTGCTCGCAATATCTTATGTGATGTAGTCCTTGCTGAAAAATGACCCCCGCAAACCCCTTCATTCATTTCCTTGAGAACAACCTCTAATTGCACAACATCTAAACAAAACAATAGAATCCCATCCCAATTTTTCCAATACAAATCACCTTGAATTAAAACATATTTTGCAGCCTGTAACTTAGTAGTCCTTTTCTGATTTTCATTCAAATTATCTCTACATTTAGTATGCTGCAAATAATACACTATATCTGTGTACCAAGGGCATCTCCCAATACCAACTTTAGCATGTTCTTTATCAATTTGGTTGACTTGCACGGCCTCCAAATTTGACTTTTCCATAAGCTTAGCTAGACCTTGCCCTTTAACTAATTTTGTGATTTGAATATCTATATTGAACTCCCGGATTTGATTTATCCAATGACATCTCCTTCCAGTAGTTTTAGATTGTCTAAATATGTCCTTAATGGTAGCATTTGGCACATAAGCGATAACCTCGGCTCCTACTAAATAAGGTCAAAAGGATTTCACTACCTTAACCAAAGCATAAGCTTGTTTTTCATTTATATCATAATTTAATTCAGCGGCTTGTAAACTCTTGCTAAAGAACGGAATTGGTTGTTCATATCCTTCATCATTCTTTTGTAACATAACTGTGGCTATGGTATGGTAAGAGGCAAATGAAAATAATTGGAATGGCTTGTTAACCCAAAAGGCATCCTAGCATAGACATAGGTACCCCAAGGTATCATAAAAGCAGACTTATATTGTTCAGATTCTTTAACTTTGACTTGATTATAACCTAAGAATCCATCCATCATGGATAGTAATTCATTACTGGTTACCTTTTGTAATAAAATTTCCATGTTAGGTGATGCATAATTGTCCTTAAGGGAAGATATATTCAAGTTTCTGAAATCTATACATAACCGTATATCTCCATTCTTCTTTCTTATTGGGACTAAACTTGAAACCAATGTGGAGTGCCTTATAGGTTTTATAATTCCAGCATCTCTTAATTTAATGAGCTCGTCTTTCATCTTTGGAGCTAAGGTTGGATTAATTGGAGGTTGTCTTTGTCTAAATGGTTTGGCATCAGGTTTTAAAGGTATTTCATGCTGAAACAAATCTTCCCTATATGCTTTAAGCTCGTCATAACTCCAAGTGAAGATGTGCCTATATTTTCTTAATAAAGCAATTAGGTCAGCCCTTATTTTTTATGACAATTTCTTTCCTATGTAAACCTTTTTGGGAGAACTCTCACTCCCCAAATTTATTTCCTCAATTTCATTTTGGATTTAGTAGATTTGCTATTTTTTGGACTTTCCTTCTCATCAAAAATTTGTTCTAAAGAAACTAGACCCTTTGGTATTTTATTAGTTTTTAATTGCATTATTTCTTTTCCAAACAATGTTTCCTTATTGTCTTTTTCTTCTACGCACCCATTCCAATCAAAGAATTGATTTTCATAATCTTCCTGACAAGTCAAAAATTCAATGATATCCTTATCGTCTTCAAAAACTTGTCAGTTTTGAACATTGTATGGTATCGAAGGTCTGTTTTTCATTTCAACTTGAACTTCATCAAATGGAATATCTATTTTTCTAATAGCTAGATTAGCCATTATATCAGCTAGGTAATTAATTGATCTATCAACCCATTTAATTGAAAAGGCATCAAAAAATTCTAGCAAATCCCACACATAGTTTTGGTATTGTTTTAACCTTGGGTTCCTGGTTGAAAATTAATGCCTAATTTGTGAAATAATTAAATCCCAGTCCCCTACAACAACAAGCATTTTAATCCCATACACTTTAGCAATACCAAGACCAATAATTAACGTCTCGTATTCAGCAATGTTATTAGTCCATTCAAAATTTAGTAAGAAAGAAAATTTAAAAGTCTTACCTGATGGTGAAACAAAAATAATGCCAGCCCCATTTCCTTCCTTACTGCATGCACCATCAAAAAATATTTGCCAAATATCATTACAATTTTCTTTTACATAAATTGAAATTGGATCAACAATCTTAGAAGTAGGTCTGGTTATGCTTACCTGGAAGTTGTCCATGTTTGAATGCAAAAAGTTAACCTCAAGATCCGGAATGTAATCTTCAACCAAATAGTATGACTAGGGTTCCCTTTTGATTTGGATTTCCTTGCCTCCCATAGGTATGGTAGCATAAGACAGATCTAACTGCACATGACCTCCAACCAAATTTGACCATTGCCTAGATAACAACATACCATAACTTGCTGATATTTCAACTACTGTAATGTCAGTTCTGTATGATATATGTGAAAATGATGGAAAATGAAATTCAACATTTTTAATGATTCCAACTATAGGTACAGATCTATTATCCATGGCATAACATTTTCCAAAAGGTGTATCAACTTTAAGACGTATTTCCTTCATTACATCAGCAGACATAATATTGATTGTTGTGCCAGAATCAATCATATGATTTTTTACCAATTTATTGTTTATCAACAATGTTAAATAAAATGGGTCTACTTGATTTGACCTTTTATTTAATGTTGTTCCTAAATACACAATAGGTGTTTTAAAATGCACAAAAACTACTAAGCGACAAAAGACTTAATACCAAGATAACAGTACATACACAACCTAAAGACTAGCCAATTCTTATTAACAATTGCATATGCAAAGTACTTGGACCCAACTTCAACAAAATCACAGATGGTTTTCTGCTCTTTTGGCTCTGCAAAACCAAGGCGGGTATACCCAGGGATGATTCGAAACTGGAAAACTTGTATGAGGTTTATTCTTAGTTTTATTATGATTCTCATCTCACAATCCTCAAAACATATACATAATTCCTACTAACTGGATAAACACATCCCATGAAACAGATATGGCCAAGAATTCTTCTATAGATCTGCAGATGTCCTTAACAATAGTGGCTAACTATAGTTAAAACATTCCATGTAGACAAGAGCTGGCCAACTTTGAAGATCTACAGGAAATAAAAGTAAAATTTGATTTGATGATGCATTTGAATAACCATTTATAATATATTTCTCCTTCAGCTGAAATAACTTGATCAGTGCCTAATCCATTGGGGTTCAGAGTCTATAGCAAATTCTTATATCTAATTTGTTTCCTTACAACAAATTCTATCAGCAATTCTTATCAGAATTTATCATTCAAAATCCTTTTCAATACTCAAAGAATCTCATCACATTCATCAAAGCTTTTATTTAATCCATTGAATTAACAGCAATGATAAATGGATATACAACCTAACTAGATTCCATTCAATTGCACAAGCTTTTACTCATACACCATCAAGGTAGCTAAGTATTTAAAAGGAGATAAAATTTAGAAAGAACTGATATGGGGACAGTTCACAATTTGTATTCATTTCCTTTGAAAATGGTATATCCTTTACAATAGACTTAGAATGGCCTTCAGAAAGAAACACAGCTCATTCTATATTCATGTATTCTCAGTGAATTGACAGAAAAATACATTATAAACTTGCTTTCAAAATTTGGACCAAAAATAGACTAAGCATAGTACTTAGAAAAATAGAATTCGGACCCTTTTTTAGCCTTGGAATCTCACTTAAATAGTGTGAGATGCAAAAAGCTTCAGGCTAAAAGAAAGTGACAGGTGTCCTTTTACAAAATTGGGTAAATTACCCCTTTTCAAAATAAAATCGAACAAATAAAATAGAAGGCAGATGATAGTTGGAGCATAAAATCTTCGATTTTGTCCTTTTTCTCTAACTGCTCCCTATTGGTAGTGCTTTGATTTCTACAATTGCTTCCCAGACAAATATTTCTCTTTTAGTGGGCCAATCACATTCCTTAACTGTTGTTAGTTCATCCACATTTTTCTGCCACCCGGCATCAATAATCACCCTTCCTTCTATGATAAACCTATTCACTTCAGTTTCAATCTTGATAAGGGTATCAATTAGTTCATTGAAAAGACATTCATCAATACCATCTTGGAGAACGGATACCACTTGTGGCAAGTCTATAATGTGATCAAAAGAATTAGACCACTCATTAAAATCTTTTAACTTATCATCGGAATCAATAACAGAAGGAATCAAAGAATAGAAACCATTTGTTAGCATTTTCAATTTACTTTGAATTATTGCCAACTTCCCTGTGAAGATTTGCAATAATTCTTTCACTTTGTCCATGCCCTCCTTCACAGTAATAACTTTATCTGGGAGATCTAGCTTCTTGGCTAACAAGGGTATCAACCTATCAAAAAATTGCATATATGGCCCCCACTGTTGAAAAATAGGTTCAAGCCATCTAACTGCATCCATGCATACTTGTTCTACAAATTGTAGACTGATGAATGTATTATAAGTATCCTAAGATATTCTTTTCAAAATGTTGATTCTATGATTTAATACATTCATCAAAGCATTTTTCTTGGTATTATCGTCAGCTTGGGAAACTTCTGTTTCCACACTAATCACAGGCACTGGCACTGTTGTTCCCATAGGTATTCCTTCTGTTTGGGCCTCTGCTTCTACCATGTGCCTTCTTTCTTCCTCTTGCCTTGGTGCATGTTCTGCCTCTACTGCTATCTTGAGTTGTTCTTTGAGGGATTTTATTTCTATTTCCAGAATCTTAATTTTTTCCTCCAACTCCTCTATTCTTTGTTTCTGTACATGGCTCATTTTGAGCTCTTCTTCATATGTTCTCCTAATATCAAGGCATTCATTGAACATTGTAGCTAACGTATCCTCAATTTCATCAACCTTTTCCTCATTCATAAGAGCAAAATGTTTTACCAAACTAGAGATTTCTTTCCCAGTAGTACTCTCCAATGTCCACACAATCATATTGCCCTGAGCAGTTTCTTCTATATCCATCATCTTAGGCTTCTTGGTGTCAGGGGCCACACTCCATACTGCTAGGGTTTTAGTGTCCACATTAAAACCTGACCCTCTTTTAAAGCCTTCATTGCTAGTGGCTTCATAACTGATGGCCTTATCTTGTCTTCTCATTTGGTCCAACACAAAGGCTTTCTCAATATCCCAATGTAGTATTAAAATCATACCACTCCTATGTACTAATTCCCTAGCTTCTATAGTAGTCATTGTTTCACTTTCAGGGTCATAAGCCAATAGTTTTTCAACTAACTCTTTATTTTTCTCTGGATCTTCTCCTGGCATGAGACTCAATGTGAGTTCATTTTGTTTGATTTTATAGAGAAAACTTTTAAATTTTGATGATTTAATAAAATCATCATCTTCCATGAATTTCTCAGATTGAATGAGCCTGTCATCCAATCTTGATGCTGCAATTTGCATGTCAGTAGAAGCTTTTCCTGCTTCAGTAGCCCTTTGGTGAAAATAATTTTGCCTAATATCAACAAAATACTCACTACTTCTAGACATGACTTGTATAGCTCTGCTTACCACCTTTTCAGGGATGTGCATTGTCTTTTGTCTTTTATTTCCTTGTGGCACCCAGGCTGAAGTTGATGGCTGCTCTTCTTCTAAATCAATTTCTAATTATGTATCTGGTTCAAGGGATTCTCTATTTACAATGGCTTCTTCTCCCTCTGGCTCATGAGGCATTTGTAACATAATATGGTCAAAATTCTCAATCATTTTCCTCAAATTATTAGGATATGGAACTTCTGTATAAAAACCCTTAAAATTAGGCCTGGTCCTCTTCAAATCATTCTCCACTTTCCTTATTTCTTCATACTTCCTCAATAACTCATCTGCCTCCCCTATTGCTACTATGTTGGCAATTAGGTCCTCTACAGGGATAGGCTTGCTTGGAGGCAAAATAAAACCCCTAATGGCCTTAACCTCGTTTGCAATATAACTATCAGGATCATACATCCTATAGGGCCCAATAGCAAATTTATACTGACCTAAATAGTCACTTAATTCCTCAAAAGCATTCTTGCCTATTTCAAAGTCTCCTACCTTAAAGGTTCTACATACAAAAGTAGGCTTATGCAGAGAGGGAGGGATCATTTCTCTATTCATCAATAAGAATTGCCAAAAGAATTCAATAATGGCCAATCTAGGGGGTAGATATTTAGGCAATAGATGAGGAGGCTGTGGGCATGCAAAAACTCTGATTAAAGTACATTCTTTAAACAAAAATATGCTTCCCCAGTTATGATCTTTTTTTTTTTTTTTCATCTAAGAAAGAGGGACTAAGCAGAGTCTTCAAAACATTGGGTGCCCTAAAGAAAGTATGATCTAGCTACCTCATAATAACAGAATTGAACAAATTAAAAAATACTAGGGCATTTGAATAAAAGAAATCTTTATGCCAAATACGAGTCCAGAGTTGCACAGGTAACTCACCAAATTCATCAGAAGTTTGATCAATGAAGTCTCCATTGATGTACCCAATGTTGTTATATAGGATAAGGTGCATCAATAATGAATAATGGTGGAACTTGAAGTCTTTCAGCTCTCCTTTCTTAGTGTCACAAATCTGCATGTGCATACTGTCAATGATAAAGGCCACATAATCATACTCCTTATGATGAAAAGGATCCTGTATGTTGCATGCCATCAGAAAAAGAGAACCATATACACAATCCTCTGCACCATCACTTCCCAATACTTTGTGCAACCCATACACTGTGTTTTTGAAATAATTTTGAACCTACTCAAAGGTAAAAAGTCTCCCACCTTTCTTGGAATTAACCCTGCCTTCTTAACTCTGTAAGGAATGTGCGGCAGCATGACATTGTTTACAAAATAGGTTTTATTCCTAGCGAATTTTTCTTGTAAGTCTGCAATGTCAATAGGTACATCCATTTGTCCCATCAATCCAAAAGCCTCAATAAAAGAAGTTCTATCCAATGTACATAATACACTCCCATTATGCCTGTGGAAAGTCTTGGTTATTAGATTGTATGAATTTATTAGGGCCTTCAACAGATCAACATCAACGAACACTTCTGGGAATATTAATTTTTCCATATTTCTATTCCATGGGTTACATACTAGCACATTCTCTATTCTATTCTAATAAAAGTACATGAAAATATTGTAACCAGTAATTCTAGGGCATTCAGCATCTCGAACAAAAGCATAAGGGTCTCTAAATATATGATCGTTTGCAGAAATTGCATTTGATGACCCTGGAAGGAGTTTTAGCCAGTCTTCTGCATGCTTGTTTGGTTTTTTGACCCTTGTCTTCTTTTCTGTTTTGACAGCAGATTTCTTCCTTTTTCCTTCTGGTGTGACTTCTACCACATCATCACCCTTGTCCTTGACTTCAAATTCTTCTGTGTTTACCTCTTCAACTTCTTGGTCGGCCATGTTTTTTTTACTATACTTTGAATTCTTCTGCAATTTCACAGGATACACAGAGCTCTGTAGCTTTCAAAATTTCAGAACAGCACAGAAACAAGCTTCTTGAGGCTGGCAATTCAATTAAATCCTTGATGTTTTAATTATATATCTGCTATCCTTTTTAATAAATTTAGCATGCATGAGCTTTAAAACTTATGATTGCAAATCGCCATCAAGGTATATCAGCCGCAAAACTGGATTTTGATGTACTTTTCAAAGCCTTATTTTGCTTGGCTACAGTAATTTTGTCCTTTTTACTTATCTGTCATGACACATCAGATGTTCTTTCTTATATGACTATCTTTCATTCTTACGCTGAGTCAAACCTTCAATCTTCGTGATGCCGGAAATGCCCTCAATGGATCTCCACGCTCACTCAGAGAGGCTTCAAAATGCCCTAATCGTAGGAACATAATGATGCTTTTACACTGTTTTGCAAATCCCTTTTACGTTCTTACGACGCCTTTTACCCCATAGGATCTCAAGCCCTTTTACTGTATATTTCCACTTTTACGATTTAAGCTTCTTCCGTATAAGTGTAAAGATCCTTAACTCTGCCTTCTCACCTTTTACGCTTATACGTAACCCTTTATACCGGAACATTGAAAACCTTTCTACTAACATCTTCGTTCTTACGATTCAACATTCCTCATGTGAGCGTAAAACCCTCGCTCAAGCTGTCCTTCTATCTTTTACGCTCCTACGTGCACGTATCTGCGGAGACCTTGGAATTCCCTCTACGTTGCTCCGCTTACTTCATTTCCTAGGACACTGTAAGGTTTCAAAACTTGTTTTCTACTCTTATGACTTAGCTTCATTCATATCACCGGAGAGCCCTCTCAATTGCTATTGCAGTCTCACATTTTCCTTTTATCGTATAAGTGTAAAGCCCTTTTTCTTGATCTTCCTTTATTCACCTCTTTACACTTACACGTTGAGACTGGACTCGTAACCACAGAAAAAGGAAAAAACAACTCTTCATTCATACACTTAAATTACAAGCATAAGGGTGTAATATCAAAAACTTAAGTCATGTGCCATGAGGGATGGGCCCATCTGACATAAATGTCATGCCTCCATCTGATTCACTGCAACTGGGCCCTTCTGACACTACAAAAGGTCCCACGTGATTCCTTTACTACTAAAACAAAGCTTTACGGTCATCCACAAACCCAAGCATCGTAGACATGTAAACACCATGGAACCTTGCTTATGTTCTTACAAAAATTCCTTTACTCATAACACTGTAATACCCTCGTGCACCCTTTAGATTAAGCCTTACACCTTTACGCTACCCATTGAAACATATATGCATAGATCACACTACAGGCTTCCCCGCTCCTTCGCTCAAGGTGTTTACTCGTAAGCCCGTAACAAGAGATTTTCAAAGTGCGATAAATCCTTTACGCCTCTTCACTGTATTAGAAAGTGTGGCCACGAAAACCAAAAGCAAAAGGCATTCTGCTCTTACGTGAAACCTCACATCGTAAGAATGTAAAGGACTAACTTAAAACATTTTACAACTCCTTCTGAGAAATTCAAAAGGGATACTAGGGTTTTCAGACCTAGGACAATTTCATGGCTGTTTTAGGAGATTAACTTGGAGAAATCAATAGACTCTGATAACACATGAAATAGGGCAAAAATAGGGCAACCTAAAAACTTCTAGCATATCTTGAAATAAAAACACTAGTCTGCAACATTTAAAACTCAAATGATTTCTCACCATAATTTTCAAAAAAATTTGCAAGTGTGAAAAATCAGACCAACAATTCCAACTATAGGTACAGATCTATTATCCATGGCATAACATTTTCCAAAAGGTGTATCAACTTTAAGACCTATTTCCTTCATTACATCAGCAGACATAATATTGATTGTTGTGCCAGAATCAATCATACAATTTTTGACCAATTTATTGTTTATCAACAATGTTAAATAGAACGGGTCTACTTGATTTGACCTTTTATTTAATGTTGTTCCTAAATACACAATAGGTGTTTCTTCATTATTTTTAACATCATCCTTATTATTTATATCTTTCACACTAGACAATATCTTCATGGTCTCATCCTTGTAATCAAAAAAATTCATCATTTCCATTAGCGGCACAACAATTTTTAACTGAGATAAAGCATGACTCATAAAACTATGACAATCAGATATTTTCTTACCATTAGTTTGCATGATTGGTTGCTTGGTCCTCCTACAAGATTGATTGCCTTCCTTTTGTTTGGCTTGGGTTTGATTACTAGGTTTTTTAGATGCTTCAGTTTGTTGCTGATTCCTCGCAAATATACCAGCGGGACTTCCTTGATCAGCATTATTATCTTTATTCCTTCTTTGGTATGTATGCTTAGCATGCTCAACTGCTGCAATAGTATAGGCTCTCCTTTCTTCTGGTGTTAATCTATGAAAGGTAGGATTATGTTCCTCATCTGAAAACACTTGTTGAGTACATCGTTGTTGGTTAGAACTTCTATAATAACAATCAGCATTTTGGTCTTCATCTGCAGAATCATCTTCATCTCTCCCCCATAGTGGTTCGGATGATATTGTGTTGACTATGGGTTTTCCTTCACTTTCTTGATTTTCTTCTTCAAAAATAGTTTGCACACCAATAGAATGATTAGGATCGTGGGCAACCTACAAGCATCACACCATGGGCCATCATTAACAATATTTACTTTCTTCAAAGGATCAAGTGTATCTTTAGCATGAGTTGGTCTTTCTGGTTTTCCATCCTTCTAGTTCGTGTTGTAAGGCTATTAGTGAACAGATTGTCCTTCGAGAGAATGTCTGGAAATTTGAACCTGAATGCCCAAGTGAGAGGACAAACTAGCACCAACAGTTGGATAGGTTATTATTAGATTAATAACCTTCCTCTAAATTTTATCGGGTACAGCTCCCCGTGCAAGATTTACAATGAATTAATTATAGGTACTTTTGACCAGAAAGCACGAAAGGATAACAAGCATCCATCCATAAACATAGAATAGATGCAAAACCTAAGAACTAAAAAGAAGGAAATAGAATAAAATATATTACACAAAGTTAACCTACCGTACACTGCATTACAAAGGATAAAAGTCAAAAAACAATTTCCATTCTCCTGAGAAAAGACGAATCAAAGCTTCCAGAAGATCCTAATATCAAATGCATACAGAAAATAGCACATCTAATTGGTGCAAAGGCACATCTGATGCAGAGCATCATACAAAACCAACAATAAATAAGAATCTTTATGATTCTTTCAACACCCATTCAATAATATCTTTGAACAAAGGCAACTTATGAGGAAAAACCACCACATTGCTGTCTTCAAGACAGTCTTTAAAGATAGATTTATTTCACCCATAAAATCACAATATTAAATTTTCTAGAAAGAATTAAGTTTTCAGCCAAAATCAAGAACTACCATTTCCCAAAATTACAAGGTCTTATTATTTCATTTGGTTCCTCAACCAATAACTATTTCAGACTATCATTTTTCTTCCATAAACCAGATTTAAAACACCAAACCCTTCCTAGGGCACCTCATATCTTCCTCAAAATGAATCAAAATGATACCAAATCAATTTAAAATTATCTATTAATGAATATAGTCTCCAAATATTTAAGAAATTTATTTTTCCCATTCATAAATAATTTTTCAAGCACAAATCACTGCCTTGATCTCGAATGGATATCTTTAAAAACCAGTTTCCACTAAAATGCTGATACCTTTCACAAATCTGCATAAAAATGACTCAAATCAAAAATGAAGTAAATTTTATTCACATATATTTCCAATGAATATTCTTAGAGGTCTTGATTCATCACAATGTGTCTGTACCAAATGCTACAACATGACTATTTCCTGAAATTCTCAAATCTGAAAATGCTAACTTTCATCAAAATGTGCATAATTTCTTCATTTCTAGATGAAATAAATTAAATCAAAATCCAAAAGAAATATTATTCACTAATATATCCAAATATATAATATTTACATGGTTCTCAGGCTGTACATGGTCGTACAAGACCTAGAACCAACACTAAAACTGAAAACCAATCAAAATAACAACTCAAGATATTACCAAATTTGTTTCAAAATGTATCTCTTCCTTTCATTAATGCTTTGGTTCGACTTTACATCCATTTTTATAGATTTTTTAGTTGGTTATAACTTCCAAACCACCCTTTAAACCAACCCATTACATTCCTTTAACCCTTTTGCATTTTTGACAACATTTTATGCACTTTATGCATTTTTACATTACAACTTTCATACAAACCCAACCTAGACCAACATTATGACTCAAATGACTTTAGATGGATTCTAATAGCTTTTATATCTTTGTCTTCTTGAAATTTAGGTGCCTGTGCACCATACTCCCAACCTTGAAAAGTTTCCAAGTCCCTTGAAAACATGGAATCAATAACCTGCAAGAAAAAATATTAAATAAAAATCCTCATCTTTTCCTTTGCCTCTTCATGCCTTTATCACCATCATCTTTTCCCTTAAGGACACAGGACTTTCCTCGAAATCATCTTCTCAAATACTCCTTTTAGTGGAGCATTAATGGTTGCAACTCCATGGTGCCTTATCAGTAAGAAATCCATCTTTACCATTACTGCTTCAAACTCACCATAAAAAAATCTCCCCTATGCCTCACCTATGAGTCCTCCTCTTTCCCTCTCTCCCTAGTCTTTTGGAAATCAACTAGACCAATCCTTGGCCCTTGACCATTCATCTTACCCAATATTAGATCCTGGAAGATGCCTCACCTTCTTTGTGCCATGCACCTTCTACCCAGCTTATGCAGAGCCCTCTGTATTTATCTCAAGGAATCTTAGTTCAACTCAAGGGATAAAAAATAGGCTGGTACACCCTCAAAGAACCAAGAACATCTCAAACATTACAACAAAGAACCATGACATTATACACCAATAAAGACAACATCTTCACTCACACAATCAGATTGCTATGTCTGATTGCATTGTTCATAACTTCAGTTCTAAATATCTTCTTGAAAAAAACTTTGGAGGAATTGTTCCAAATTAGTAATTCTAAAATATAACCAAAGGTGAGACCAATATAATAAGCAGATTATAAATTATGTACTCTGAACCAAGACCCATATTTTCTGTCATAAATCAGGAGCCAAACCATTAACCCTTCTTAGGGAATCAAATAACTTTCTCAAAATAAATTTAAATAATACCAAACCAATTCTACGGTATCCATTTCTAAGTCTAGTTTTCAAATATATAAGTTATTTTATTTTTTCATTCATAAATCATTGTATAATATCAAATCTTTTTCTGCAACACCATTGAAGGCATTTAAAAACCAGTTTTCACTCAAATCTTCATAACTTTCCCAAATCTAAATGAAAATGATTCAAACTAGTTGGAAATGAAAGGTAGTTCACATATCTTTACAATGAATATTCTTAGAGATCTTGATTCATCACAATGTGTCCATAACAAATGCTGCAACATGACTATTTCCTGAAATTCTCAAATCTGGAAATGCTAACTTTCACCAAAATGTGCATAATTTCTTCATTTCTAGATGAAATAAATTCAAACCAAATCCAAAAGAAATATTATTCACTAATATATCCAAATATACAATATTTACATGGTTCTTAAGCTTTACATGGTCGTACAAGACCTGGAACCAACACTAAAACTGAAAACCAATCAAAATAACAACTCAGGATATTACCAAATTTGTTTCAAAATGTATCTCTTCCTTTCATTAATGCTTTGGTTCAACCTTACATCCATTTTTATAGATTTTTTAGTTGGTTATAACTTCCAAACCACCCTTTAAACCAACCCATTACATTCCTTTAACCCTTTTGCATTTTTTACAACATTTTATGCACTTTATGCATTTTTACATTACAACTTTCATACAAACCCAACCTAGAACAACATTATGACTCAAATGACTTTAGATGGATTCTAATAGATCCATTCACCAATTAAATAAATATTTTTACATTATTTATCATATTAAGACCTCCTTTGACAACTTATTACAAATGGCTTCTCTAGCTTTTATATCTTTGTTCTCTTGAAATTAAGGTGCCTCTGCACCACTAATGCACTTAAGGAAAACTGAAAGTTACAGCAATATAACCATCAGTGGAAAGAAAACTACATAGACTCAAAGTTCTAATTTGCAGATATCTTTCAAACCTCCTTTCTTTAAGATGTAAAAGACTACATAGATCCTATTACACATGCATCAGAAAATGAAAACTATCTCTCCTACATCACATTTCAAAATCAAAATCCTCTTTAATCACTAACACAAAGTCTAGCAAATAAAGCTCTGTTCTGCTACAGCTCCAAAGTCTGCATTCTTTTCCCTCATAACTGAAAACTCTCCCCCTGCTCATAGTACACAGTCTGTAGCTACCGGAAGAAAAAGTGGAACCCCCTTTTGTTTGATGCTTTCACCATATATAGAATTTGTAGGCAAACTATTCAGCTTCTATAACTGATTCTTGGAACTTTTGTTTGATCTTCTCTTCCCCTTTTTGATGTCGGTTCTCCTTCTGTCTTTTGTAACCAATTCTTGGGAGAGAAACTCCTCATTTAAACTTCTCTCTTTTTCTATTCTGAATAGAGGCCTGGGGTACGTGGAAATATATCCTGGCGCAATATATAATATATTCATATTCTCAAATATAAATATGTAATATATATATTCATTTCCTATTATTCCTCAGGAACCTTTGCAGTGAAATTCTTTTAATAGGAGACACTTGTCATCGATGGTTATTTTGTCAACCAAGTTGAGATCTTCAAGAAAGTCTGGCACATTTTCCTCACTGAGAAAGCCCATTAAGGAAGGATAACTCTTGCATAATCTTCATTTGAGGAGACATTCCAATGGGATTTGGTCATCCAACTTACCCTGTCATATTTGAGTGGTATTGACCATTGGGTAACTTGCATCTCCCATGATTAGAGTCGAACCATTATGTAAGGTTGTGAGGAATCAAAAATGGTGTTGTTGATATTAACAATTCATACTGTCAATTGATACAAAGGAGGCACCACATACTGTCACTTTAGATATCTATGCCTCAAAATCTAGGCCACAGTTTTCATGAGGTTTCCCAGTCACATTAACATCAACTGCGAGCTCTAAGACTATTCTTGTACAACAGTTTTGAATATCACCATTACATGAAGTGTTTTCTCAAACACGACATCCGATAACTACAAAAATTACCTTGGCATCGAGTATCAATGGAATCATTTGAACTAAATCTTCAATAACTTGCAGATTAGGAAACTCTGAATTAGTCACAGACTTTACTCATTTCTTCTTTCTTACAAACCTACGGCATGGCCCATGCATTTTGAAAGGCACCTCATTTGCATGATCTCAAAATTGAATTCTCTATGTAACTGGCCTACAGGTTTCCAACTGTCCGGCAGTTCACCTAATTTTTGATGTGAGCCCGCAAATAAGGATGGACGTGGTCGGCTTCTTCTCCTCGCATATTTACGTGAATTCGTGAGCTACCTTCAGTCACTTTTTTAAACCATTATAATGCACCTTTATGTCTAAATTTCATGATCATCATTTGCGATTCCTTGTAATCGGGCACTTCCTCGTTACCATATGGACATGACTGTCGCATCTCATGAAGGTTTAAAGTTTTGATAACATGGGTATGATTCGGCATCAGCTTTATTTGCAAAGTTCATGACTCGTGCCTCTACAATTCATAATATGTACATATGGGAAACTCTCAACATTTCATTCTGAAGGATTTCATCACCTCCCACTGTTTAACATTAAGCTGATAAACCTACATAACATGTGCAAGTCAAAATTTCAATTTATCTGATGTGAGGTTTGGCCTGATCACGACATTTGCATGGAATTCACACCTCTACGAGTATCCCAACTGCGAATCTGCATGAAGTTTATCTAAGATTAAAGTAGCCAAGGTTTCATTTTCTACTACTTCTACTTCAATCAGAAAATGCCTTTATTTCTTTAGTGCTAATTTCATCACTTCGATTTACTACTTGCAAGCTTGACACTTTACTTTCATGCATCAAAGCAGAGGATTCTTTGTTTCACATTTTCGAGCCCTTTGGGGATGATAAAACATGAAGATATATATCCCATGTCACATTGCACGAACTTGTTGAACTTTACCTTCAAACTGAATCATATTTTCAACCTTTGAACTTCAAGTTCTAACTTGAACATTTTGGATGGTGAAAATTCTGAAGCAAGAACTCAAACCTGTGACTTCAAACAAATTGAACCATTCTAAACCACTGAAGAGAAAATTGAAGATCCACTATGATAATATTTCGTTCTTTGGTTGAGGAGCATTTTTAAGCCATGATCTCTGGATTTCTATATTGTAAGGTCAAACTTGACAATTTGAGCCAGGCTTTGGATCTGCAAATTGAACCAATGAGCCACTTCAAACTTTTGAAACACTTCGAACCACTGCATCTGAACTTCATCTTAATCTGCACCCTTGCACTTTCTTGAAGTCACAGGACTAACAAACTGAACCTGGCAAGTGCATTGAGACAAAATTTTGAACTTTTCTTGAATTAATGGATTTGCATTTTGAACTTTGATTGAGCCTTTGAACCATCAGACTCATTGAATCTTTGAAACTATTGAGCTAGTGGAATCTGATTAAGCTGACGAAGTCTAAGCTTGAAACATGAATTGAGATTGAATCCGAGTACTAAACTGAACATGGGCTCTGAACTTTATGAACTGAAAAATCTGCATTTCAAATCCAGAATTTGAACTTCGCTTGTATTGAACCTGCAGGACGGGTTACCTGAACCATTGAACTGCTTTGAACTACTTCGAACTTTAGTTCGAAGTGGTTCAAACTCTGCACTTGAAGTTTTAAAAGTGTAACCATGTCGGGCACTAACAAAGGCATATCATGCAATCTTACTCTGTCATTTCTATTAAAGGGTGGCCTCTCATTTCTGCTTTGTTTGACTTTTATCTCCTTCAACATGTCCATTATTTCTTTAAGTTCATCCTTCTTTGGATTTTTTGGATTATACAGTTTTGGATCATCCCTCTTATTAACTCTTCTTGAGATCTTATTTCATAGTGAGTTTTACTATCAAAGGCACTTAAGTAAAAATCAATCAAGAATGAATCTACTGGCCTGGTTTCTCTTAGAATCCTATTGAGAACTTTATTAAACCTTTTGTTGAATTCTAAGACTGATTCATTTGAGTTCTTTTTAATGCTTGTTAATGTTTACCGCATAGGTTAATTAAGAATTGTACATAGATAATGAACACAAACTCGAACAGCAGAACTCTTCTTATTATTCACATATGCCAAGATATTACATTAGGTTCTCATATCATGATGATCCTTACAATGATCCCAAAGGGAGATATAAATATTGTCCGAGCAACCTTCTTGAAGGTATCTGTCAACCACATACAACATGTCAACTACAATAATAGAACCTTCTGGATACATCTCAATACATGTCGGCCTGATGGTACACATCTTGATACACTGACAGAAACCTCTCAATACACCGTTGGGAACCTCCCGATACTCCGTCGGGAACATCCTGATACACCTTCGGGAACCTCCTGATACCCCGTTGGGAACATCCTGATACACCGTCAGGAACCTCCCAATACCCCGTCGGGAACATCCTGATACACCATTGGGAAGCTTCCTGATACACCGTCGAGAACATCCCGATACACTGTTTCCTCATGACATCATCTCCCCCAAAAAGAAAAGTCATCTCCCGACAACAAGACAACAAAAAAACCCACACTATCTACATTATTCATAAAACAAAAACAACATGGACTTATACATCATGAACTCGAAGGCTAAGTCTCGGACTGTGACGACTGGTTGTGTCGAAGCTGATACACCTGATTTGTCCATATCTACAAATCAGCTCTAATCTGTGACTTCTCCTCCACCATTTCCTTCAGCATCAAAGAAACCTCCTAACACTCAGCTTCCTTCTAATCATGAGCCTGTTGCGCTAAGTCCTTCTCTTGAAGTGCTATTGCCAACCGCTGCTCGGCTGCGGCTAGTTGCTGCTCCACTGTGGTTAACTGTTGTTCTGCCTGTTGTTTCCCTTGCATACTCTCCTCGAGCTGTGCTAATAGGGCTGTCTGTTCCACTTCCCATGCAAGGTGTTGGGTGGTAAGTTGGTCAGCCATCTCCTCCCGAACCTTTTCTGCTATCTCCCGAGCCTTCTGCCCAGCCTCTTCTCTTTTTCGCTCTGTCAGCACCATTTTCCCTATGGTTAATTAAGAATTGCACACAGATAATGAACACGAACTTGAACAGAAGAACTCTTCTTATTATTCGCATATGCCAAGATATTACATTAGGTTCTCATATCATGATGATCCTTACAATGATCCCAAAGGGAGATATAAATACTATCCGAGGAATCTTCTCGAAGGTATCTGTCGGCCACATACAACATGTCAACTACAATAATAGAACCTTCTAGATACATCTCGATACATGTCGGCCTGATGGCACACATCCCAATACACTGACAGAAACCTCCCGATACACCGTCGGGAACCTCCCGATACTCCGTCAGGAACATCCTGATACACCATCGAGAATCTCTCGATACCCCATCGGGAACATCCTGATACACCATCAAGAACCTCCCGATACCTCGTCGAGAACATCCTGATACACCATCGAGAAGCTTCCTAATACACCGTCAAAAAAATCCTGATACACTATTTCCTGATGACAGTTAAGTCATGTGATGCAAAAGATGTATCTGCGTGATCCCCAAATTGCTCAATAAATTGATCTGCGAAATTACACCATCCAAAAATGGATCTATCTGGAAAATTTTTGTACCATTCCACAGCGTCTTCTGTTAATGATTGAACAAACAATTTCATGAATACATCTTCATGATCTTCCTCAAAATCTTCAATTACATTCTTTAGGTTAATAACATGTCTTTCAGCTGATTTAGTTCCATTTCCTGAAAATTTTGGGATGGCATTCCTTAGGTCATTCGAAATAGGATTCAGATATCCTTGAATCACATTGAAATCAAGCTGTCTATAGCATTCAATTGTCCTAGGTTGCCTCATCATTTTATTTCTATTGCCTTGATTTTGTGCCACATGTCCTTGGATGTTTTGATTATTGTTATTCTAATTTAGCCCATAAGGCTGCCTAGTATTTCCACCATTTTTCTGAATTCCTCTATTATGTTGTCCATTGTTCTATGCTCGTTGATAATTATGTCTATTAAAATTATTATCTTGATTTATATCTCTTCTATTCTCATAAAGCGGATTATCATGACTAGTAGCAGATTGTGCTTCCAAATTCTTTCTGTGAGGTGGGTTGTACTGAGGCGGAGTATTTTGATCTGACTTTTCTTCCCTCCATCTATCTGATCTTTGTTCATTACAAGTTTTATGGGGGGAAGTAATAAGATCTTTTGATATTCCTATTTTTTCTAGGATATCATCTGGCTGCATTTTTAATGTTTTTGCCAATATTGCGCTATTACCATTTGTATTTTCAGCGATTTTCTTTATTAGCATGTCCCCTTACATTATTTGTTCATGTTCATCATCATCCTCTATACGAGTTATTTCACATTGAGGCTCTTCATCAATCCTAGGAATGTGAAAAAATGGATTTTCTTCTTCTTCTTTTGGGCTATTATGACTTGATTCACCTATTTCGGGTTGTTTGCTAGTCCTTTCTTGGAAATTTCTATGTCCCGTGTAAAACATTTTTGCCTTTTGATTTTTACCTTTCTTATTTCTTGGCTTCTTCTGAAAAGTTAGTTGTGCAAGTCTTTTAGGCTGGGGATTTACTGATCTTCTACCCCACATACACTTCTAAAACAAACAATTGTTGCTAAAAATATAATATCCAAGCAAGATAGTCACCACTTTCTTTTAAACAGAAAGAAATAAAGATTTAGGTTCTTTATCTAGTAGAGTTTATGCCAATAACTTGAGAACAATTTTCTGAAAACAAGAAAAAAATTTCCGCTTTAGTTGCTGATTAGTGTTTATGTGAAATATATACCATTAAAATTCAAGCCAAACCTTAAGATTTTTTAACACAACTTGAAATTTTCAGAAAAGATTTACAAATTTTATCTGAATGCTGATTAAAAATCTGAATTACTAAAGTCTAAAAATTATAAATAGTAAATGAAAAAGAAGGCTCACTAATTTTTTTATGCTTGAAATGAAAGAAAACAAAATCAGAGAACTCACCTCAAGACTTTTGCATAAATGAAACTCTAAACTGGTCCTGGGTAAGTAAACCTTACTTGCGACTTCCCCAGCAGAGTCGCCAATCTGTTGGTTATCAAAATCACTGGTTAGAAACCTACAAGCCTTGCCTACTCGATGCTGGGTATTTAACTGATTTTGGGCCAACTTTACAGGATTGACTCCAATCCTCTGCGCTTTAGGTTCCGCTGGACCAAGGCCTGTTTACCCAAATCCAAACTCGGATACAAGATGTATTATAGTGGATTTCAACACAAAAGAAAATCCCTCAACTGGAAAGAGTTAAGGAAAACTTCTAAATTGTAATTGATAACTTCAAATTTGGATCACTTATTAGAATGGTATTTTGCTGAAATGAAAAAGGAATTTAAACGAATTATTATTTAAAATAGATTCAATCTTTTCAAAAGAAAAAATTAGAAGATTATCAGCCTATGGTTTGAAAATGATGAATAAATTGATGATCAGTGTCTGACTATAATGGGTAATAGAGTCGAATATATACTTCTTACATACAACTTAATGACGTTAATGATATTTTATTTGTTAATAACTTAATTATTTCAATGCCACGAATTATCACACTGTTACATATTCAAACAAGTTTGTTGTAATTCAACCCTCATTTGGACACAACAAATACAAATAGAGGAAAGCTTATGATCCTACAATATTTGTATTTATCAAGTCTGAAGATTCGTGGATAATTCTATGTACCTATCAAAATAACGAATTATAAACAAATAATCATCACAGTCATGAAGGACGATCCATACATATTCTTACTCTAGAACAAATTAAATCCTTACTAATTTTATTGTTGAATGGCTTGTACTAGAGACACTCACATTCGGTGGTACTCTATTCATTACAACTCAATCTCAGACAATTTTTAATGCTCATATCCAACAATTTCCAATCTCCAACTAGTCTGCTCAATAATCCAACAATGCCTTCTTAGAGAAAGTTCAAAATTATGCTTTTGCAATATAATATATATGTAGGAGAATCTTGTTTTTTATTTATATGGTTTTTCTCTCTATCCCCAGTAGACTCCTTGAGTCTTTCATTTATACAAAATGAGCAATCATTCATGCCTTTTCTCAAACAAGGCATCTTTTCATAACAAATAACTACTTCTAACTCCCATTTTAACAAATTGTGAACACAATACTTTTAATTAAATACAATACAATCCCCAATTATCAAAAGAAAGATTATCTTTGTCTTATTAAATCACCACTCCAAACTTCTCCCCTTATTTCATTGGGCATAAAATAGTGATGTTTCAAAAATAAAAAAACTTCTGAGAATATAGGCGTGAGAATTTTCTCCTCTTCATAAACTTGGAGAATTCTTACTTTTTATGCCTGGCACGTGTAACTCAATCATCAACCAGCTATATGGAATATCTTATAGGTCTCATGTTGTAAGTCCACCGTGAACTTGGAAGTGCATCCTCTTAGCATTATATTTACAAATCCTACACTTACAGGAATCGTTTCAAAATTGCTTGCGTGCCCTTATTTGCACAAGTCTTTACCGCTACTAGTAATCTAATTGCCATCTAAAATCACATCTTCAAAGAGCTTTCCCTTGTGTCAAGAGTCTTGGACCTACAACCAAAATAAAATAACATAAGATATATATATCAAATATTTCATATGCTACACTTGGGCTCTTCAATGGATTGCAACGCCTTAAGTTTTGCCATGCGAATCAGATCACTATCTTGCCAATGACAATAACTGGAAGATGCACCTACATTCCATTATCAATTCAACTTCCACTTTCCCATGAAAATCCAGATGGTGATGTTGCATAGCCAATGTACTCAACAAGAAAAACTATTTGTGAAGAATTTCCACCTGCGGGCATAGCCTTATACTGGGACAAACATTTGACTATATGAGGAACTGACACAAATGAAGCGATAGGAAGCATGAGATAATTGCTAGCAGTAGATAGCTAGGGATATCTTACTTGGTTGGAAAAACTATTTAATGTCAGAGGGGAACTGAAAATCGATGGAAAATGTTGTGCATGATAAGGTATGTATGTAAGAAGAAAAGGAGAGATATGTACACCACTAGGTTAAGGAAACATCTGCATCAAAAGAATCAAATTAACACAATCAAAGAATCGTTGTGATGAAATAGGTTCCCCGATCATGTCTTGTGGTAATTCTGATAATGCCAATGCTACCTTGAAGCCTTCTGAGGAACAGTTTGGTATGGGCCAACCATTGTCTCTAGTTGAGAAAGGCCAAGCACCATTAGAAATATGTCGATACCAAAATCTTAAATCTCCTGGGCAGTCTTCTTGAGCCTGTGTTATTTCAATATATGAATGTGCTTTCTTTAGTGATGGACCACATTTACCAAGAAGGCCAGTTGACAAAAGTGCTTGAACAAAAAAAGTTGTGTCCCATAACTGGCTACCATTGTATCCCTGCATTTTCATGCCATCTTTTGCAATCCATAGAAAGTCTACCACTCGCAAAAGATGCCTTTTAAATGCCTCTAAGTTTGGATCTTCAACCTAGCAACAAAGCATGTTCAACAGCTTGTTAACAGGGCCAATGTAAATGTAACAAGTGTTTCTCATCCTCATAATGCACATGCTTTATTGCCTTCTTAAGACAAACTTTATCAACAATACAAGGGCCACCCAGACTACTCCTTATCCAATTGAAATCTAGTTATTCTCAGCATCAGCATGCTAACTTAATCATTAATAATCCAGTGCACTAATTGACTGATGATTCTACAAGTTCTGGTATGTGACTTATTTCATATTAGAGTGCCTTTACATTCTTTCAAGGTGATCCAGATTTGACCTCAGCTCCCTGATAAAATACATCTTCAACAAGCTACCCAACAATTTTGAGTTCTACCGATATCAACAATCTTTCTCTGCAGTTTAAGGTTAGTGTTAAACAAGAAAGTTATGCTTTACTGATAGTTAATGAACTAACCTAAGGCAGTGGTGTAGTTAAAAAGAAGAGTTCCCCATTCTCTAGCTTCAACAAAAGAGGAGGTTGCAAAGAAGAAATTATCATCAGTAAATTGTTGAATAACTTCCTAGGGGAAGTGGAAACAGGTTTGATTCCCTTGAAACATCCATTATTGACTAGGTGGGTCATGTTGCAACCAAGGACTTCAGCAATGAGAATGAAGAGGTAAGGGGATAAGGAAGATGAATTTTTTATTGGACACAATGATCACAAATTTGACAGTTTCCACACACTCTTTGATAATGGAGATGAATTTCTGATTGAATACAATGGTTTCCATCACCTTGCAGAGAAAAGCCCAATCGACTTAATCATAAGTTTGTGTGGTGTTTTGGGGAGTTTATTGTGGTCCATAGAGTGGATGACCTCATGGGACATAATAAAATCAATAACAAAAAACCTTCCCTTAAAAACTATGTAACAGATAATCCTTGCATCAACAATTTGTAAGAAGGCTAAAATAACAGTCATTAAAAGGAGGAAAGCTTCCTCACAGTTTAAGACTGATTCAACACAACTTCCAACCTACAAAGTGTAGACACCTGAATTTGATTACACTGCTTTGGTAATCTAATTTAGCCATCTCTAAAGGCATCATTAATTAAATTCTTATTTAATTAATCCTTTGCCATCCCTAGTTGATTAATTTAATTAATCATCTATAGTCCTAATTGATAAATCAAATAATCTATTATTTATCAATTAAATCCTTTTCTCCTATCTAATTCCAAAAATCCCCATTTATTAAATAAATCTATTTGATAAATGAAATCCTCAAATTCAAAAACCCCTAACCTATCTCTAATCCTCCATTTAGCCTAATCCACCCCATCCACCCATACTAACCAAGCTTAGCCACTAACTCACCCACCCTCATTAATGCCATCCACTTGCACATCTCTAACATCCCTAATCTAATCCTAAACCCAAGCCTAATCCACCTCCTAATGTTGTCACATTCCTTAAACAAGTTTAAGACTTTCCTAATCCAAACCAAAGTCTCCCCTCAAAAAACCCAACCACTAAGTCATGAGTGCTCTTACAAAACATAAAAGACTCTTACAAGCCCACTGATGACTCTTACACCCATCTTCCACACTCTTCCCTCGTCCACACTCATTCCTCTTACATCCCTCTTACATACTCAACCCCACTCATCATGCCTTTAACCAACCCTTTACCCTACCCTCTCACACTCATCCTCCTTGTGACAAGTGTCACCTTCCCATTGGTGCTAAACAAGCACAATCCATGTGCTCCCCTTTGAGTGCATCTTAGCCCTCCTTAAGCCTTCATCCATCCTTGCATCTAAGCCCTCCATCTCTCTACCCCTTAGCCTATAAATTGAATCCCATCCCAAGCCATTTCATCAACAATCTTTGACCTAAAGTTACCATGCTATTTTGAGAACCAAAGCCATCAATATTACCCTTATAATGCCAAATTGAGACCTCACAAAGCTACCAATTTGCCATTACCCATCTCCATTGAAGCATCTTTTGAGCATCTTGAGCATACATCCACAGCAAAAGGACACATTTACAGAATCAAGAAAGCATGGAGTGCTTTCTCTTGTGAGGTTTGCACTTCTTGTTTGCTTTCTTTGTCTAAGCATATATGTGAATTTAGTTTTTGATTTGTGAATGTTTACTTTATTTGTTAATGTTCTTTGCATACTAATTCTTGTTCTACATTTTGGCACACCCGGTGGGACCCCGCTATGGGTCATTTAATCATCTATTTTCATCTATATGTCATTTTTCTAACCATCTAATGTTTTTTGTTGTTTGAGTGTGTTGTGAGGGTGTTTTGCTTGTTTTTGCAGGTTAAAGAACGCAAATAGGAAGAAGAAATACCATCTAAAAAAAAAAAAAAAAAATTTGCATTTTTCAACTTTTTTGGCACAGTTTTGGCATCTGCAACCTATTCTGTCTGCGAAAATTTGCGTCTGCAAAAATTGACGTCTGCGCAAATTGACCTTTGCAAAAATCCGCGTCTGCGAAAATTGACGTCTGCGCAAATCGACCTCTGCGAAAATCCGCGTCTGCAAAAATCGACATCTACGAAAATCCGCGTCTGCGATAATCGTCGTCTGTGAAAATTCGCATCTGCGCAAATCGGCGTCTCTGCTTGTCACTTGTGTTCTGTGCTGCAAATCTATTCTGTCATCTTCGAATACTATCGTCTCTATAATTCAGCGTCTCCGCTTGATAGACTGTACCATTTTAAGCATTTTTACACGTAGAAAAAACAACAAAAAAAGTTTTTAAAAATTTCCCATAGTTAAGCTCTTATTTTTGAAGATTTTGGCTAACTAACTAAATTTCTTTTTTTTGTCTCATTGCAGGTTGGAGCACATATGGAACCACTAACCATGTTTCTTGCAGGTTTTCATGTTGCTAAAAAAATGAACTTGAATGCTTAACCATTTGTCTTTGAATGCATGTTGCTAAAAAAATGAACTTGAATGGTTAAACACATTTTCCATTGAATGAATGTTGCTCAAAACACACTCTTAAGTGCCATGGATTAAAATCAACTTTCCTTGGAATGCATGCTTAAAACAACAAATCCAATCTTGAATGCCAAGGATCAATTAACCATTGCAATATCAAACACTTCATTTGGAGCTTCTAAAATTGAACAAAACAAATCTCTTTTCCACATGCAATCTAGGTAAAGTTTGATTTTTGGACATTTAACAAACTTTGTTAAGTTAAAATACAAATTTACAAAAATCAATTTGAGTAGTTCCTTAGACTTAGCTCTTTTCTAATCACCCATCAAATATTAACCATTGGTTGCAATCTCAGCGCCATTTATGGGGATGGGTCTACTTGAAAAAGGTGTTAAATGTTCCACAATCTAACTCACTCACTTGGTCTTTGAATGTTTGCTTTAACTTTATCAAAAATTTTAAATGGCAAAAACTCTAGATTAAATCAATCACACTTCAAGTTTGGGCACTAAAATTGAACAACAACTGATGTGGAGAGCCTTCGGGCGCGCGCTTGAAATCGAATCTCACACACTTTTGTTTTGGGCTTAAAACAAACTCACACTCAATCTTGAATGCCTTAAAGAAAATTAATCGATACTTGACGTGGAGGGCCTCCAGGCGCACGAGTTTGCTTTTGTTGACCCTAACTCTTCTTATTGTTTGCATTCTTTGATCGATTTACTTTTTTTGGTGCTTCAAGTTGGAATTGAACATTGTCTCTTAAACATGAGTGCTTGCAAAGTCTAGATTAGCACACATAAGAGTTAGTTGGTAAAAGAACAAGCGTGTTTTTTAGCCCAAGGTCATCCAAGTCTTCTCTCCCCTTGTTGTCTTTCGAGGCCATCTTGGGTGCATAAGATTAGGATCCAAAACCTTGTTTCTTTTTAGGAGTCCTGCTTGGGGATTTCATCACCCCTTGGATGACTTCAACTCCAGCGTTCCAGTGGAGTATAAGAATCGGGAGGTGAATCGAAAGACACCTCTCTTGGGATCAAGATTTTTTCATTCAGGCTAAGCCTCAAGGAACTTTATACCCTTGAGAAGTGAAAGAGGAGAAGTGGGTTACCGCTCCTCTCGGCTATGTGACATCTTTTTGGTCTCATCTACGGTTTTGGGCCTCACGTACCTTGCGTATATCGAGGACTCCCTAGCTAAACCAATTGTCTGCCTTGCAGAAAACCATCTAGGATGTTAATGTGTTTGGAGTGACTGATCGAAACATTTGTAGAACATACACACTCCTTGGCGCAAGTATCACATTCTGAGAACCACAAACTTCTATCTGGGTGTTCCTATCTATTGCTTGTTTTTATTTTACTTGTTGAATGAATGTTTGCCAAACTTGGTCAATCCTAGCTTAGGGCACACTTAGCGTAGTCACTGCCTATTTTGGAAGTTGAACAAGTTGAAGCAAAACAACTGAGATTTTTCCCAAAGCCAAGCAAATTCAGGAATTTATGTCGGAGCAACCCAAACCCAAACAAAAGTTTCACAAGGTCAAACTCAAGCCATCTCTAGCATACCAAGAACTTTCAGCCAAGAGAAAAGAAATAACACTAAGCCCATGAATTGCCTATCAACGAAGCACTTCAAGGGGCCTGGTTAAAGCGTACCATCAAATTTAGCCAACATCTAGGAGTTAATCCTGCTTATGCCTTACCAACTAGGCATGATTTCTATGATTAGACACCCTTGTTTCTCCACATCTTCTTGGATAAGCTTCACTTTAGAGTCATCTTTGTAGAAAAGCCAGCCATCTTAGGTTATCCCCTTAAGCATTATTAACTCATCCATCTCATTTAGAATCATACCATCTAGCCAGTAATCAAAAATCTGCACATCTAAGCTTTCAAAATTGTTGTCACCTTGCTAAAAGTTTGCCATTCCTAAAATCTTCCAAATCCACCAATCTCACCAAGGTTATCCCTTTGACAGAGCTTTGTCTAGGGTAATCTAGCTTTGTCACTTGTTATCCCTCATCACCTTGAGCTAAAGGTTGGGATTCGCAAGTGGTCAATCTCGTGTTCTTCCTAAAGGATCATTAGTCTATCCTTAAGTTGACACAATCACCACCAAGCTTGCACATAGGAAAGCAGACCTTTTGTGCTTTGACAACATATCTTTGAAATTAGAATCCCCAACCCAATCCTCCTTAGGTTTTTTCATATAGCTTTGCCTCAACCTAGGAAATCATTTGCATAGAAAAGCCTTCCCCCTTTTGCATCCATCAGCATTATTGCATCTCATCCCTAGGAGCATTTTTCATGCCACCCGTCACTCGCTTAGCCAAGAAGAAAGAAACAATGGAGCTCTATCATTTGGATCGAACAGCCTCACCCCCCTTGAGCACTCAGCCATCCTTCAGCCCAGAGCAAGCTATACCATCAGCTACTGACATTGAAGCTTTCATGAACCAACTAGGAAATGCAGTATTGGTAAACGCCATTATAGACAAAAACAAAGAGACAATCATGGCTAATTTTCGAAGGGACAATGTAGGAACCTTTGACTTTGGAAGATCCCCTCCATTATCAGATCCATCTCACCCATTGTTTGGGCAGCTGCCACCACCCATAGGCTCTTATCATCCAAATTATCCTCAATATATTCCAAAAGAAGAGCCTCCAGCCAATCCATATGACCCAACAGACCCAAACATACCATCATCCACCCAAGTTGAAATCTCCATACCACAAGCCAACCTAGCCACCACCACTCCATCCTTGGTTCATACCTCTCCGCTCCAAACCCCCTTTACTGAAAACACCTCACCATTCACCCCCTTCACTATTGCTGCTGCTCCCACACCTAGCCTTCCAAATCCACCCATCTCCCAAATTAGTGCTAGCATCTTTGGCCAACCTCAGCAATAAACAACAGGGATGCCACCCATGGGGCCAAGTCATCAACCTTTCATCACCCCCAGCTTGTTCACCACAACCCAAAGTACAATCCCATCATTTCCATTAAGTCTTGGGAGCTCAATACCACCAGCCACAAATCCACAAGCCACTACCTTCACTCCACAAAGCTATCAAAACCCACAAGCTACTGCCAATCTTCTACCAAGCTCCCAAGTGACCCCAGCTCCCACCACCACTCTACCAAGCTTCCAAATCTAGCCACAAAGCTATCAAACCCCATCAGTTCCATTCCCAAGCTTTCAATTCCCACCACCTCCACCACCAACTAATCCATTACCTCCAATTACCAACTACTTTTCAATGCCACTTCTAGGAGGTAATCCACCACCCCATCCAACCACCAATTATTTGCAGATACCATCCCAAATGGGGGCACAACCCACATATATTGGTCAAACCCCACAAGCCCTCCGATCCTTTCCCCAAGCCTCACAACCATCTTATACCTTACCTCCACAAAGCAATCCATTTATCCCACAGCTAGCTTATTTTCCTCAATCCCAACCTCAAATCCCATATCAACAGCAAGCCTCGCAACACATGCAGCAATATGCACCACCTCCCCCCCCCAACAACCTGTCATCCACCATGCAGCTACCCAAAAAATGTACAATCCCTATCAAAAAATCCCTCACAGCCATCCATATTCAGTGGCCCCATCCAGCACATACCTACCTCAAGGCACTCCTACATTGGGGGCACCCCAACCATCACCTATCAATTCAGAGTGGGAGCAAATGAAGATAGCTCTGAAAGCCATCCAAGAAGGGAATGATCCAAAGACATTCAAGTTTGAGAATGTGTGTCCTTACCCATTTGACAGAGCCATTACCATGACACCATTTCCCGAACACTTTGAGGTACCTAAATTTGACAAATTCAGAGGAAAAGGAGACCCTGTCACACATATCAAAGAATTTTACATGCATTGCCAGGACGTGGCATACAATGATTATTTCCTCTTGCGCCTTTTTCCCAAAAGCTTGGCTGGACCAGCTCTTGAATGGTTTTATAGAATCCCCTATGGCACAATTAAAAACTTTGCTGAATTATCTGAGGCATTTGTAGCCCAATATGCCCATCTTGTTGAAACAGAGCTATCAATAGTTGATCTTGTCCACACCAAGAAAAAAGGTGGAGAAAGCCTTGCCGAATACCTACAAAGATGGCAAACCCTTACCACCCGCATATCCTGCACCTTGCCAGAACACCATGTGGTGAAAATGTTTATTGATAATGCACATCCTAGCTTGGCTCACCACATGACCATGAACTATTTGCAGACCTATAAGGATATCAAAGAGAAAGGAATGATCCTTGAGCAAGGACTCATCAAAGATGGTGTGGTCAAGATTTACAAAGAGGCCAACCAAAATCAATCACATTCCAATGACAAGTCTAGGTATTGGAACAAAAACAAGCATGTTGCAACAGATGGGGTTACTGACACCAGACATGTGAATATCGTTGGTCCTTCTCAAAACCAATCTAACCCACCATATCAAACAAACAACCAACAAGCTATCAATTAGCAACAATGAAATAACCAAAGCTATCAAAACCACAATACAAGACCCAACTTTCAAGGGTCTAACAATCAAGCTAATGCCATCAATGTAGCTGCAGGGAAAAAGCCCAGATTCCAACCTGCACCTAGAAACTATACACCCCTTGGTGAGCCATTCGATGTTATTTTTGAGAAATTGGTTAAGGAAAACCTCATCAAATTTCCTCCTACCCAGCAAATTGATCCAAGCCAATCCAAAGCTGCATGGTACAAGGACAATGAGTATTGCAAGTTCCATAGGGTAAACGGTCACACCACCCTCAGATGCATGAAACTGAAAGACTATGTGCAAGACCTCATTGATCAGAAGGAAATCACTGTTGGTGCCCAAACCTCTCCCAATGCAGGCTTACAGATTTATCAAAATGCTTTTCCTCCACACAACAACCAAAATCTTGGAAAAGCACCTATCCAAAACAACACCAACAACCGCCAGCCAAACCAACAGCATGGGAAGAACAATGACCACACTTCATCCTATATAGACTATGGTAGCCTTATAGGATGTATATCTGAGAAAGAGCCTTCTGTCAATGTTATCAATATCCGAGGACCAGAAAATGAGTGTGTGGTCACCACTCGAAGAGTGCGATTTAACATCGCAGGCCCACCAGTTTCATCAACACCATCAGCTCCATCAAAAAGCTGGTCCAATATCTTGGAACACCTTGGGAACATGCCAGCCCAAATATCCATTTTAGACCTTCTCCGCACTAGTCCTGTGTACAAAGACATCCTTGACAGTGCTCTCATATAATCTCATGTCCCTTCTGATATCAATGCTACTGATTTTCGTAATCTTGTTGGACACCTTTCATCCTCATGTGCCCTATCTTTCAAACCCACCGACATACCCATGGTTGAGCCAGATCACACCCTTCCGCTTTGCATAGCCATCATGGTATCCAATTTTGCCGTGAAAAGAGTAATGATAGATAATGGATCAGCCTTGAACATTTGCACCCTAAAATTTATAAAACAAGCTGGGTATACTGAGGTAGATATGATCAGTGAGGTTATCACCATCAAAGCTTATGACAACTTGGAAAGGACCACAGAAGGGACTATTTTGCTACCCATCATGGTTGGGCTGATCATCCAAGAGATAGTTTTCCATGTTGTTGATCTAAACCTACCATTTAACATCCTCCTTGGTCGCCCATGGATTCATGCTATGAAGGTCGTTCCATCCACCTACCATCAGTGCATCAAATTTCCACATCAAGGCACTGAGGTAACCATCCATGCCGACCCAGAACCCTTTGCTTATTGCAATGCGGTTGAAGCTTCATATACAAACCATTTCCCTGGAATAGACATCAGAACAGCCATCGCCAGCTCATCCCACACTTGTAATGACGCAGAAACCATCCTTGCCTCCACCCTATCTACTGTAAAGATCAAGAACAAAGGTTGTGGAGAATATAGTCTATCAGATGCATTTGCTGTCGGAGCAATCCCACTTGATCCACATACCCATGGACGGCCAACATATCACAAAGCTAAGGAGATTCCACCTCCTCGATATAAACAGTTTGGCCCAACCACCTTTGTGTCCTCAAAAACCCCTCTTCATGAGGAGCTCACTCCAGATATCAACAATTGGTTACATAAGGATGCACCTCCAAGAAATCAAGCACACCTTGATCACTTCAGCCAGAAGTATCCCCAACAACATAAGCTCATTACTGAAAAATGGAACTATCAAGGAGGTGGACTAGGACGAGAAGAAAGGGGCATGCAATGTCCCATCGAAGCACATAATTGGGAAATAAAGTCAGGTCTTGGCTTTGGCATACCCACAACTGGGGGCACCAACGAGAACGGTCACACTTTTTTGAACATCCACCGCAACCTTGTCGAAATCGAAGACATTCCTAAGGAAGTTGAAAAGAGAGCCTACGATGATATCCCTGACCAAATCTTCCTAGGAGACTCTGTTCTCCGAGAACTATCCATCCATCTCATTGACCTACCACTTGGTCATCCACAACTCATAGATTGGGACCAACCAAATGTCATACATATTGATGAGTTCGCATCAGAGGAAGTGCTTCTAAGATTCATGGGAGCTGAAACTCCTCATAAGAAGACAAAGCCAGATTCTGCCTACATCTACAAGCTAGATCCCAAGGGGTATTTTGGAGAAAATCCCCAACCTAGTTTCGATACACCCAAAATTGGAACTAAGGTAAATCTGGAACTAGCTAAGGCAGCGAAGAGAACCCCTCAGCAAGAAAATCCAGAGCCACAAGCAGAACATGAGGATTTAGTATTGCCTCCTCAAGATAATCGACCAGAGGTGTCTTCTATTCTAATAGAGGATACTAGAGAATTCAACATTGGTTCTTCAGAGATCCCTAGAATTGTTCACATTGCTGCATCCCTATCACAAGACCAAGCTGACCTCCTCTTTGAGGTTTTATGAGAGAACATTGGCCGATTTGCATGGTCATATCAAGACATGCCAGGACTTGATCCAAAGCTTGTAGTTCATCATCTTGCAGTCGATCCAAAGATCAAGCCCGTAAGATAAAAGCTTAGAAAAATGTACCCCAAGGTGGCCTTACTAGTCAAAGCTAAACTAGAAAGAATGTTAGTTGCTAAGGTTATCCGACCTATCAACTACTCAAAATGGATCTCCAACATGGTCCCTGTCACTAAGCCTTCTGGTGACATCAGAATCTGCACTGATTTTAGAGATCTTAACAAAGCTTGTCCAAAGGATGATTTTCCCTTACCCAACATAGATATGATTGTAGATCTTACAGCTGGACATGAAATTCTGTCCCTTATGGATGGATTTTTTGGGTATAATCAGATCAAGATTGTAGAAGAGGACCAGCATAAGACAACATTAACTACCCCTTGGGGAACCTTTTGCTACACCATGATGCCTTTTGGCCTAAAGAATGCTGGGGCTACCTATCAAAGAGCTATGACAGCCATTTTCCATGATCTTATCCATAGCATTTTGGAGGATTATGTGGACGATATCCTAGTCAAATCTCACACCTTCATGGATCATCTTGTTGACCTGGAGAAAGTCTTTGATAGGTTGGCCCAATATCATCTTATGCTAAATCCCAAGAAGTGTGTCTTTGGGGTCACATCTGGCAAGCTTCTAGGCTTCATAGTTTCTAAACGAGGTATAGAGATCGACCCCAAAAAGGTCAAGGCTATCTTAAACATGCCTCGTCCCCAGACACTATGACAGCTTCGCTCTCTTCAGGGAAAACTTCAATCTATCTGGTGCTTCATCTCCCAACTTGCAGATAAGTGTACACCATTTTCACACTTGCTAAAGAAGAATGAGAACTTCAAGTGGGATCTTTTATGTCAGCGCAGCTTCGATCAGCTCAAGCAGTACCTCACCAATC
The DNA here is from genome assembly GCA_028749045.1 of Cupressus sempervirens. Lineage (NCBI taxonomy): Eukaryota > Viridiplantae > Streptophyta > Pinopsida > Cupressales > Cupressaceae > Cupressus > Cupressus sempervirens. Next base: position 402,725,968 of record CM053788.1, read on the forward strand.
CCCCTATCTTGGTTCCACCAGTTCCTGGTCGTCCCTTGATCTTGTATATATCAGCAACACCTACTGCTCTAGGGGCACTTCTAGCACAACATGATGATTATAGAAGAGAGAGAGCCATCTACTATATCAGTAGAACCCTAGTTGGTTATGAACTCAATTACACTCCTATGGAAAAAGCTTGTTTAGCAGTTGTTTTCTCAACTCAAAAGCTTCGCCACTACATGCTAAGTCATACCGTCCAACTAGTCTCCAAGATTGACCCTCTCAAGTATATGCTCTCCAGAACAGCACTTACAGGCCGTTTGGCCAAATAGGTTATGCTACTAAGTGAGTTTGACATCCAGTATGTGGATAGAAAGGCAATCAAAGGGCAAGCTATAGCAGATCACCTAGCTGATGCACCTCTAGTAGATGCATATCCTTTGCTCACAGAATTTCCAGATGAGCATATCTGCCTAATTGAAGAACAACCCCCATGGAAGCTTTATTTTGATGGATCATACACCTCTCATGGATCAGGGGTAGGAATATTATTAGTTACACCTCAAGGAGATTACATTCCAAAAGCCTTCAAGCTACAATTCCCTAGCACCAACAATATAGTAGAATATGAAGCTCTTGTAGCAGGATTAAAGATAGCTGCAGAATGGAATATCACTGAGTTACAATTCTTTGGTGATTCCCAACTCATCATCAAACAAGTCTTAAATGAATATCAAACCAAAGATGAAAAGCTATTACCCTACAAAGAGCTAGTTGATCAGCTGACCCAGCATTTTACAAAGCTTCAGTTTACACAAGTGCCTCGAATGCAGAACAAGGCAGCAGATGCCATGGCCACTATCGGATCGCTCTTGGAAATTCCCCAAGAAGCTATGCAGTATGAGTTTTTAGTTGAGCAGCTCCTCACACCTGCCTATGCGAATGAGGATTCAAACTATGTTTGTATCTTGGTTGGTCCCCAATCCCCTTGGTACCATGAAATTCATGCTTACCTTAACGATGGTATCATATCCCCTCACCTCACATGTACCCAATGCCAGAACCTCATCCGAAAATCATCCTGCTATGTTATCATAGCCAATACCCTATATCGTCGGGGTTATCACGATACTCTCTCTCGATGTTTAGATGAAAATGAGGCCGCGATGGCATTAAAAGAAGTACATTCTGGGCTTTGTGGTGCCCACATGAGTGGTATTGTCCTAGCATGACAAATCCTTAGAGCAGGCTACTATTGGCCTACCATTGAAGAAGACTCTTGTGACTTTGTCAGAAAGTGTCTCCCATGTTAGCAGCATGCAAATCTTGTGCACGCTCCAGCACAGGATCTACAGCCTATTGCACCACCTTGGCCTTTCGCTTGTTGGGGCCTTGATCTAGTTGGAACTATCACCCCTCTCTCATCTGATGGACATAAATGGATAATAATAGCTACAGACTATTTCACTAAGTGGGTGGAAGCAGTCCCCCTAGTCTCAGCTATAGGAGTTCAAGTCTCCAAGTTCATCTTGTACCACATTGTTTGCCGCTTCGGCATCCCATCCACCATCTTCACTGACCATGGAGGTAACTTTGAAAATCTCAACATGGAAGAATTATGCACTTCCCTCCGCATCCATCACCACTTTTCTAGCCCATATTTCCCACAAGGTAATGGCCAGGCAGAGGCAACTAATAAAACCCTCCTCAAAATCCTAAAGAAAGTTGTCAATGATTCTGGCCGTGATTGGCACCTTCAAATAAATCCGACTCTATGGGCCTATCGAACTTCCTTCTGTACATCCACAGGCACAACTCCATGCTCCCTAGTCTATGGTGCCGAAGCGGTATTACCTATAGAAGTTGAACTTCCCTCACTACGCATATCTTTGCGAGGGCAAATCTCAAATGAAGAATACAGAGTAGCTCGACTCACCCAGCTAGATCTCTTAGACGAGAAGAGACAACAAGCCTATGACCATCTCACAGTCTATCAAACTCATCTCAAAAAGAAATTCAATAAGAAGGTGCTCCCACGACACTTTCAGCTAGGTGACATGGTCCTCAAAGAAAATATGAAAGTCCAAGTAGATCGAGAAAAGAAAGGCAAGTTTGAACCTACATGGCTTGGTCCCTATGTGGTTACTGCCTCCTTTGGCTCTGGAGCCTATCAATTATCTACACCAGAAGGAGAACTCTTGAATGATCCCACTAACATCATTCATCTCAAGAAGTTCTATGCTTGAAGATCCTTGGTATACCCAGCTTTTGAAAAATAAAAAATAAAAAACTAGTAAAGAGAAATAAGCGTCCAATGGTGAAAACTTGGCAATTCAAGCGCCTTGGATAGGTACCTTGGTGAAAACTTGGTAATTCAGGCACCTTGTGTGCTAAAGACTAATCCATTATCTATCACTATCCTATCCCTCATCCATCCACCCACCATCCCATAAAACACCTGCTTGTTCCCTTGGTGTTCCAATCAAATATCCAAAATCTGATGGAGCTTGTCAATACCTCCTGTACAGCTTGTAAATCTTGTACCAGAGCTTGTATTATACCTTGTAAATCTTGTACCATACCTTGTATATATCTAAATCTTGTCCAAAGCTTGTACCATATTCCAACTTGTAAATAATCTTGTATCCTAGCTTGTATCCTATCACATGCGCACACAGAATCCCATTTTCTTTAAGCTTTTCACAAACCATCTACCTATCCACCTATCAACTATTATAGACATCCCATCCTTCACAAACATTTCCATCTCACAAAAAACCAAAACATGAAAAAACTTGTACATTTGTAACATATCTTGGTCTATCAGCTTGTACATCCTCTTTATCTTAGTATCATTGTATCTATCCGGCTTTCGTGTTAGTTCATCCTTGGTCAACATCTTGCACACATCGCACACCTTGGTTAGATATTCCAATGCATCCTTTAGCTAGATCTCCTGTCACCAAAGTGCTATCCTTCTTAGTTTAGCTTGCTAGATGCATCACTCATCCAGATCCATCAGCTTAGGTGCTCTCTGATAGATCCTTGCAGGATATAGCTTTCCTCATGTCTGATCTTGGTCCGTTAGTACCTCGTCCTACCCATCTCATTAGAAAACAGTTCTCTTTTGGATTTTTGCTCTCTTTTGATTTGGTATCTTCCCTTTTGGGTCTTGAAATATCTTTTCCAAGCAATCTCCTTGTTCCCTCCTCAAGGTTGCCACGATCTTCCATATCATGGTATGCTACGAATGGGGCAATTAGAGCGTAAGGTATTGATCAAGTCTTTTGCTTGTTTTCTTTTTCTTCTTGTGGGTTACCTAGTGTCATTTCCACGTTGCTTCCTCTGGGATTCATGTGTGATACTGGGGCAATCCTTGTGTGTTTGTTTTGAGTCAGTTCGTTAGTCCTTTGGACGGTTGGTGAAAAAGCCTTGATGTTCTTGGTAACCTTGGCAATTAACCAATAGTCCTATAGCAAATCTAGTGCTCAACTACATGGTGGTACTTCTCTTTGAAGTATCCCCCCGCTCAAAAAGCTTCAATGGATTCCCTTCATCTCCATTATCCCCCATCCATATCCTACATCTGTCGCTCCTACCCTAGCTTATGCATCAGTATCTCTTTGAATCACTCCTCACGCTTAGCTTTAGGGATCCACAATCCTAGTCTTAGGGATCCACCAATCAAATCAATCCACCAATCCTCATCTTTCGAGATCCACAATCCTAGTCCTAGGGATCTCCAAAACCCATCTTCCGCCAGTCTGACTCTTTGAAATCCTGTTGCATCAGCTTTATCATTCTATCATCCATCCCCCTACCATGGATTCCTTTTATAGCGCTCCGCTCCTCCATCTCCCCTCCCCAATCCTGGAAAGCCTTAAGCTTGCTTTACTATTGTGCCTCTGATTTCCCTTTATCATTCTCCCATAGTGAGAGTTTGAGCTAATTCAGCCCCTTCTCTTCGCCAACCTGCGTCTCAGCTCATCTCAATTTCTTGTACTTTTCAAGAAGTCGTCGAGCCTCATTTCTCTCCCTGCCACCTTCTTGAGGGGGCATCATCTAAGTCTAGTCTCTCCTCTTCTTATCCAAGACTGGGGCAACCTTGTTGCTAAAACATCTTCCTCGTGTCATCTTCATTTGAACTTCTTTGAAATAGTGTTGTTTCAACACTATGTCAAAGAGGGGAAAAATGTAAACACCTAAATTTGATTACACTGCTTTGGTAATCTAATTTAGCCATCTCTAAAGGCATCATTAATTAAATTCTTATTTAATTAATCCTTTGCCATCCCTAGTTGATTAATTTAATTAATCATCTATAGTCCTAATTGATAAATCAAATAATCTATTATTTATCAATTAAATCCTTTTCTCCTATCTAATTCCAAAAATCCCCATTTATTAAATAAATCTATTTGATAAATGAAATCCTCAAATTCAAAAACCCCTAACCTATCTCTAATCCTCCATTTATCCTAATCCACCCCATCCACCCATACTAACCAAGCTTAGCCACTAACTCACCCACCCTCATTAATGCCATCCACTTGCACATCTCTAACATCCCTAATCTAATCCTAAACCCAAGCCTAATCCACCTCCTAATGTTTTCACATTCCTTAAACAAGTTTAAGACTTTCCTAATCCAAACCAAAGTCTCCCCTCAAAAAACCCAACCACTAGGTCATGAGTGCTCTTACAAAACATAAAAGACTCTTACAAGCCCACTGATGACTCTTACACCCATCTTCCACACTCTTCCCTCTTCCACACTCATTCCTCTTACATCCCTCTTACATACTCAACCCCACTCATCATGCCTTTAACCAACCCTTTACCCTACCCTCTCACACTCATCCTCCTTGTGACAAGTGTCACCTTCCCATTGGTGCTAAACAAGCACAATCCATGTGCTCCCTTTTGAGTGCATCTTAGCCCTCCTTAAGCCTTCATCCATCCTTGCATCTAAGCCCTCCATCTCTCTACCCCTTAGCCTATAAATTGAATCCCATTCCAAGCCATTTCATCAACAATCTTTGAGCTAAAGTTACCATGCTATTTTGAGAACCAAAGCCATCAATATTACCCTTATAATGCCAAATTGAGAGCTCACAAAGCTACCAATTTGCCATTACCCATCTCCATTGAAGCAGCTTTTGAGCATCTTGAGCATACATCCACAGCAAAAGGACACATTTACAGAATCAAGAAAGCATGGAGTGTTTTCTCTTGTGAGGTTTGCACTTCTTGTTTGCTTTCTTTGTCTAATCATATATGTGAATTTAGTTTTTGGTTTGTGAATGTTTACTTTATTTGTTAATGTTCTTTGCATACTAATTCTTGTTCTACACAAAGAACTATATAAAATCTCTACACAAGGCACCAACATGTGATACACCAATACAAAGAATAGAGAAGGCACAATCTATATTTCACTACTAAAAAGGTGTTATAAATCTGTAGCTCTCTGAAATGAATTACAAGAACACTTTTCCTCTGCCAAGAACTCAAAATGAGTTACCAAAACAAGAAGCCAAACTGAAAAAGAACTCCCTACAAATGAGCCTTCAACTCATACTTATGCTCTTTCATCTGTAAGCCCTTTTTGAGCCCTTCAAATGACTTCAAAAAGGCATAAAAGTGGCTCATAAGTCATACTTCAACAATATTATCCTAAACATCCTTCATCAATACAATCTTTAAATGCAATTATCTTGTGTTTCTTCAGCAACATTGTACTTGTCTCTTCTTTATACATGAGAATCCTTTGATGATATTGATTTTGCTTTGTAATAACACCATGTTATGATTATGAAAAAACATTGGTGCTGATTGCATCTCTGATTACATTGGCATTCTTTTATTGTTTCATCTTGGGCTCCCATAGCATGTTTTATATAAAATCTTGGCACAAAATTTCTAATTGCTCTTTGATATAGTCACTTTCATGACTGTAAAAACCTATCTTTTGTAGCAACTTGGCAAAAAGCTCTTTGGTAACAACAAGTTCTCTAAAACTGATTGTCTTTGTATTGCTTACATTGTACCTCATGTTCTTGCTAGTTGTTATCATCGATCAATTGAATGCTGATTAACATTGCAAAGGGAGCAACCAAAATGCAAGTTTGTATTAGTCATTGTAGATCCCCAACATGCTATAAGATTCAATAAGTATGGACTTTGTACTTGGCCTTTGAAGAACTTAGAAAGGGCATCATTCAATCTTTGTGGTAGCTGATAGGTACTCTAAGATGGATCATTTATATCATATAAAACACAAGCGATGCTATCAAAAATGCCAATTTGTTCTTGAAGGAGAGAGTTGGACTACATGAACTTGGGGCATTTTCTCTAATTGAGGTGCTAAATTTGTCACAATATTAGAGGACCTAAGGAAGAGGTTGGGCAGTAATTTAAGTTTTAGTTCATCTTCCCATCCTTAGACTAATGGTTAAAATTTGCATACAATGAATGAACAAGAGCAAAACAAGTTTGACGAGAATAAAATTAGGTACAAGATGAGAGCTGATGAAAAGAGGAAAATGGTCATTTTTAATATTGGTGATCTTTTTGTTGGTAATCTCATTAAAGAAAGGTCTTCAAAGGGCAGAAAATTGGTCCCTCTAAGGTTCTAAGGAGGTTTCCTAGCAATACATTGAGATATAACTTCCAAAAGGATTTGAAATTCATCATACCTTCAATGTCATTGATCTTTATCATTACAAAGGTGAAGGAAAATAGTCTAAATTCTTGAAATGGGTGAAAATAGATAATTGACTTGGAGCATCTATTGCCCAATGAGCAACCAAAGGCAATCTTGGACTAGAAAGTAATAAAGAAAACAAGAGAGGAGTACTTCTAGTTTTTTAATCAAATGGAGGAATTAATCAGCTAAAGATTCCACATGGATGGCTGCAAGTAAAATAGTCAAATTAGGTCTAGGTGAGGAAGAACTAAAGCACAATAATAAAAAATGTTGGAAGTTATTTTTGCTTCTTGGTAGTATGTGCAAGAGCATCATTACTAGTTCTAGCAATTCCTCTATTAAATGGTCTCCAATAGTCTACGGAACTTTGTACCACCTAAACAAATGAAGATAAAAGAAAGTCAATTGTTGAAAAATAGATGACAAGTTCCAAACTATTGTTTTATAACAAAAATGAGATGTAGGAAGATTATATAAATGTTCACATACTTTCATGCCTTTTGACCCTATTATTCATGAAGACTCCAAGCAGTTATTATATTTATCTATCTTACTATTGTTTCATTCCAAAAATGAGACTTAGGAAGATTATATAAATGTGCAGTTATTATATTTATCTATCTTACTATTGTTTTATTCCAAAAATGAGATTTAGGAAGATTATATAAATGTTCACATACTTTTATGCCTTTTGACCCTAATATTCATGAAGACTCCATTGCTTGGCGATAAATAATGTCTAGTTATTATATTTATCTATCTTCCACACTGTAAATAAAGCTAATATCATTATTTAGTTACCAGTATTCATTTACTCCCATCCCATATTTCAAATTGGACTCTTTATATCAATACTCCCTACATCTCCAGATTTTTTTTGGTTTGTAAATAGTTGCCAAGTACAACAACAAATAAGACAAATCCGATGGTCTAACAAGATCTAGTTAATATGGGTGCGATCCAACAAAATATATCGCTTCTTCATTCATTTATTCTAGCAATTCTAAGACTACTTATTATGTAATTACATGTCATTTGTCCCAGGCTTGACAAACTCACTTGTGCAATGTTTCTCAAATTTATTCGGAAAACCTACACTTACTAAGTGTATTTTAAGAGCTTTTTATAAAATCCATGGACAAAAATAAAATAAAATCAATGCACACCAATACAAGGGTAAGAAATAAGGACCTAATTTTTGTTGCCATTGTTGCTGGGCCAATACAAGTAAATGTCAAGAACAAGGAAATAATCTGACATAGCATTTCTTGTTGAAAGTTGATAACATGTCATACTGAAATCAAAAAGAAATATGCAATCAATGAAAACTTCCATTATTTCTCATCTCAATTGGCTAATAATAACAAAGACACCATCATATAGATTCCTTATGATAAATAGCTCACAATTTAACACTCTATTAAATTTCAAAAACTTGAAAGAGGAGCTCATCCTTGATTGTCATATACATCTGAGCCCAAAAAAATGAACAAAAATATGATTAACAAGAAAACCAATATGAGGTTAAACACAACAAAACAAAACAAACAATGGAAAAAGAAGTTGAATTGACAGAGGAAAAACAAAATGAAAGAAGAACATAAAGTGAAAGTCCTCATTATAAACCATTATTTGAGGAAAGAAAGAAATTCCATGTTTCAAGAAATGAAGTCCTCCACAGTAAGAAACATCATTATCATCATTAGGAACCCTTGTTCTAAAAATTATGGGATAAGGTATAAGATCACTTTTAATTATTTAGCAATTGACCTATCAACCATTACTAACTAAGAACTGAAACCCACTTGAGCCATGTTGATGATATCACCCTGTCTTTTACCTTGCAAGCGTAATCACCCTATTTTTTTACCACTTTTATTTATTTAACAATTGACATATCAACCATTACTATAAAACATCAAATATGCAAAGACTAACTCAGGACTGAAACCCACTTGAGCCATGTTGATGATTTGGGAAATGGAAAATGTAATTTTCCCTTGACTGGCAAGGTTGAGAAACTACCAATCTAATGAAATTCTTGGAATTGCTTTGTCAATACATGGTCTAGTCTTATTATCCATACATGCAATATGAGTTTGCATTGCATTTGATTGTCCTGATAGATACTTGTAAAATGCTTGATTCATTATTGGTGCATGATCAAACTCATGGGTGACATTATAAGGTTTCATGATATCAAGAGTGGTAGCTTCATCTCATAGGAGACTGACGGTGAAATGTAGGGCAAGCACTACTTTGTTTCTTTATAGTAATGACAGAAAGTCATATAGTAAATCAATGGGGAATAAATAGCTTCTACCCAACAATGATATGGATTCTCATCATTCATGCCCCCAATTCCATGCTGATGAACATTTCAATTTGTTCTATACTTATAACTTCAGACTAAAACATAGATAATATATTCTAGTTCACTACGTGTGGGAAACTATAACTAAATATTCTGGGTAAATAGATTATAGAGGATACAATGAACGAAGTAGAGAAATCTTTCCAAATTAGGCAAATGAAGGTGTCGTGGATGTTATTGCTATTAAGCCAACCTTGATCTCTACATCACCAGTCTTAACTTATTGTATGTTTTCCTATGTTTTTTCAACATGAGAATGTGATTGTATGTTATTTTGTCCTTTCTATTGTTCCTAGAGTTGTTTGAGGACTTGGTTATCCTCGGTATTGGCTTTGCAACATCACATTTTATTATGCTACATATTGTATGAGTATTACACAAATGTTCTTAAATAATCCTTTTTATTCTTGTCATTCATAAGTATAGCTACTTTAACAAATATATTACAAATACTTATCAACATAGCATATTACATGTAACTAACTTGTAAATCTAGCTTATTGACAAATGGGATGTCTCACAAAAGGATACATGTCACATACAACTATTTGAAGAGTACATGATTATACTGAGAGGGAAATTGAATTTATGTAACACACGAGTAACAAAAGAACACAGTGCAAATGGAAACCATTATAGGGGAAAATCATAGAAAAATATTATTTTTATATAAATCTCCCAAGAACAAGAACACGATCTTTGTAGGAACTAACTATAGTAGACTCGCATTCCCTCTTATATGATTTTTAGGTATTGATCCCTATTGTTGAGCACCATCTCAACAAGAGATACCAATCTCTTCTTTTAGGAAGCACTAACTTCCAAATGTCTAAGTTTCAAGATGTTGCTTCTTTAATGGATTATGTGTGTTTGGTTTGTATTCACAACTCTTGTTGCTCTTTGTATTCTACTTGCAAATTTTTTATAATTTCTAAAAGTAAGTTTTCTTCATACTTTCTAATTAATTTTGATTTTGATGTGCTTTAATATGGTGCATATATCTGTAAAACATAATGCTTCATAAACCTCTAACAATGCTTCATAATTTTGCCTTGAGTATGTTCATAAGCCTTCCTATAAATCTGATCAAAATCTTCACAAATTAAGTATTGAATCATATTTGAAAATCTATTACAGATCTTCATGTAAGTATACTCTAATATGCCTAAAGGTCTACTATAATATGCTCCAAGATATATGTTCTAATATGCTTCAAGAATCTTCTCATAAACTTCCTTTAGATCTAATCATAAGCATGTTTTGTATCTACTCTTGATATATATGCTCTTTACTATACTATGACTATGAAAGATATCCCTTAGGTGTTTGACAAATAACCCTAAAGTCTTCTTTTTATATACCTTGCAAAATGTCTCTTCCACCAAGAGATGAAACCTTCCAACTAGGTTGGCCCAAACAACATATAATTATGTTTAATTGTTTAATCATGTTTGCCTAGTATGGATGCTCGTCCCAATGAATTTGTTTTAAACAAACCAATATGTATTTTCATTCAATAATATTCCATAAAGAAAGGGTATCAAAATAAGGGGTTTGGCCCTTTTAATTTTGACATTTAAGTCTTCATCAATTGAGATGAAACCTTGAGGGAAATGCCATGTCATTCTTACAAATATTTTGCATAATTTTATGATGATGTCTTTATCATAGTGCCAAACATTCCTCCATCAAATTTGCCATGACTTACCTTTTGACATCAATTACAATATTTTTCATCTCTTTGACATGAGTGATGAAATATTCTTACCTTTTGACATCAAATGACAATATGTCCAATGTTATTTATTTTAAACTAGATATAAATATTGTAACTATTTACATCAAAATACCCACCAAATTCACTTAACCCAAAGGGAACCGAAATATAGTCTTGTATATGTGATTGTAAAAATGTCTAATGACCACTACCACACAAGTTGGTATATATTGCATCATTGTACTAAGCAATCAATATTCCCCCACATAGAATCATAATACCACATAAGTTGTGACATTAGTGATGAACATATTGTTGGCATGTATTATAGCATACACATAATTAGGATCTCCTCAACTTAATCAATATTAATGTCTCAATGAATATTCAATAGTGTAAATGGTATAATTATTTTCAATCCCAATAGCCTCACTTTTCTCAAATTTATTGGTTCTAGCAAGCCAAATTAACTAAGGAACCTTGTTAGTGATCCCCATTTATTTTTAATGTCATGCACATCATTTCCATGTGAGGCTTACTGGTACTTTTCAGTATGCTAAGTACTATTGTGACATTTTTGAATTTTTTCCTTTAATGCGTTAGTAAATTGAACTCTAATTCACCAATTGCAATTTATTTGATTTTTTTCTTTTATAAAAATATTAAGTTTTTGAAAACTAGATGACAATTTTTGAACTTTTATATTTTTCTATATTAGCTTTCTACATGTTTTCTTTGGTTGTCAGAATTGGTCTCTTATATGTCAATTTTTGAATCAGATATATTTTTTATAACTATATTATTTTATCATTGTTATTTTATAGAATTTGTTTTTAATGCCTAATTTCAAGCACATTTTTTTGGCTAATACTATAGGTAGTATGATTTCATTATATTTTTAATTTTTGTAGGAAGAATATAATTATTCTTATTTTAAAAAATATTAAACATTAAAAATATAATAATAAATAATAATTTAAATAATTTAAATGAAAAAAAAGTTTATTCAAATATTAATTTTTTAAATTATTTTGTAAAACTAATTATTATTTATTATTATTATCTTGAATTATTTAACAAATAAAAGATTAATCATTAAACATTTATAAAATTTAAAAATTTAAACTAAATAAAAAAGAAATGGATCATACATGAACATTTTATTGTTTAAAAATAATATATAGTTTATAAGTTATTTTCTATCATGTTTTTTTTTTTTTAAAACTATAACTTTATAACTTTCACCTATATTCATACATTTCTAACTCAAAATGTGCATAATTGAATTTTTTAGTTTGACCTCTAATATTGTTTAACTATTAAGTTCTTGATTTTTTTAGAGCCAAAAAAATCTATTTTAAAATAAGTTTTCTACAACACAACATTAGACACTGGAATCTTGTTTTTCTTTAGCACAAGTCTCCTTGAGAGCATGGGCTATGAATTTGTATGTTATTTAATTTTAAATTAAGGTGTAAACATATTTCTAAATTTGATTTACCTTTAAACTAGAAACAAGTACTTAGCCACTTAGTGGCACTTGTTCAAATTTAGTGAAGAAATGGGAACCTTTTTTGGAAAGGCATAAATTTTTGAAGAAAAAAATATGCTCTTATTTCTTGGGATAAAATATGTAAACCTATTAAGTATGGATGAGTTGGAAATAAGAATCTATTGTGGCAAATCAATAAAGCATTACATAAGAAAAACTATTTTGAAAAATCTTCAAGCAACTGGTACTTAAGTGGGTAGGATTATCAAAAAGGAAAATGCCTTACAAATTCAAATAATGAAGAAATATTCAAAATATCCAATTTTCCAAGGGGATCTTAGACGTGGAATGTTATATCAAGATGTACCAACATTATATTAAGTCAATTCTCATGGAAGGAAAGAGCTATGCTAGCATGACCCTTGGAGTCATTACCCAATTATAAGAAAGCAAATATAATTGGACAAAATCAAGCATCTTTTTGAACAAACTGGCAGGCTTCATGTAAGAATTATATTAGTTTAGATCCTAATTATTTTTACAAGTGCAATAAAGAGTTAAATTTATCACCACAAGATAGTGATCTACCTCGTTTAAGAAAGACTTTAAAGGGTATGTGCAGGATCATGGTCAACCAAACTATGCTCTTAAGTGGCAATGAAAAATAAAAAAATTAGGGTTATGTCAGCTTGACGTGCAATTTTCTACTTGTTATTAACCTTATATCAAAAAGTTGAGAGAAAAGAATCTCTAGCAAATTGAATCTAGTTTCTAAACTACTAGGACTTATCTTAAAAAAATAAAAATTGATTGGTCAAAATTTTGAATTTTAATGCAATATTACAAAAATTTCTAAACAAAAATAAGAAGTAGACGTATGTCTAAGCATCTTAATCAAAATTAAATGATAATATTTTTTAATAATACTCTAGATATAAGTAGTAGACTCATACCTGGATGTGACAAATTTTTTGGGTATTTTTATTTTAAATAAATATTAATTAATTAATTTTTGACTTTAGTATTTTTGGAATAAAAAAACTCTCATGTCTAACCACCTTAACTAATTCAAAACTCTACAAAATTCAATTTTTCATTTTTTTTCCGTATAGTAGAAGAAACATAGAATGTGATGTATCTTTTGGATTTAAAAAATGTTGTACTATTTGAAAGTTATAGTTGTTTTTCAAGTAGTGTGTCAGTCAGCACTTTATATGTAACTCCATTAGAAAATAAGTAATAATTAATCGCTAAACTCATAATTTGACAAACCTTGCATTTATGGAAAGATAAGAACATTCTTAAGAAACCCATTTCATTTCATCAAATTTTGGTAAAAAAAAAGTCACCAGCTACATGTTTGAAGTAAAAATCACATAAAAATTGTCCAAAAACACATTTTTAGGATGTTTTTAAAGTTGACCGTATAGGTTTGGTATCAAAAGATATAGTAGACCTTATAAAGATATTAATTGTTTTCATTTAGTATTAGGGTGGGTGGGAAAAAAGTTGAAATAGATTCTGAAATGGTTTAAGATATTTCAGAACTATAGATTTTTCAGATCGCCACTTTTTGGCACACCATGATCCTACACATACCCCTAAAAATAATGTGGAATGCTTGTAAGACTAGAATTTATAATGACAAATATGGGTATAAGCTAGTTTCACAACAATAAGATATGAATGATACAAAATAACCAATATATTAATGTTAGAATAAATTGTGCATGCCAAAGGTAGGTATCTTTACATGGTAAGATCTTAATAGTATATTGACTAAAAAAAGATTGGTTTTTGGGACCTATTCATATGTTTTTATATATGACAATAATGAAGAGGCTATCAATTAAATGTTGCTAACTTATCTCTATACACAAAAAATGTTGGAAATGGTTATGTGTTAAATTGGGGTGGTTAAAAATATTACCAAGTGCTATTATGAAACTTCTATCATGGTCAAGGATAAACAAACATAGCTTATTTGGTAGTCTTTTAGTTATTTCAACTTCATTAATAGTATGAGAAATATGAAAGGCAACAAATTGAGGAATGTCTAAAGGGAAATGTATAGAGTAGAAAATGTTGATAAATAAATGAAATCAACTATTGTAGAATTGATGAACTCATGTTTGCATTCTTATAGGAACAAAGAAAGCTATTATACAAGCGTTGGGATGAAAAAATATGTGGAAGAATGATATGGACTCATAATCCCCACATTTGTTGGAAAAGGAAATCATGAAAGAATAAAGTGATAGGGAATATTGTAGCTGGTGTCCTAAGAAACAATGTTGGTTCAAACTCAATTTTGATGGAGCATCAAAAGGTAGCCTAGGAATCTTAGGAGTAGGATGTGTTATTCATTCACGTAATAGTAAGATAGCTGCAAGATTACAAAAATATTTGGAGATTAACACTGATAATATGGTAGAATTTAAATCCCTAGTGCAAGAATTAGTTTTATTTTTAGAAATAGATGTAAAAAAGATTGAAATAGAAGAAGGTTTTGGATAATAGTACAAATTCTCATAGGACAAGGAAGACTCCAAATTGGAGATTGCATTTTTATAGAGTTTTGGAATCGATTGAAAACCTAGAAAGTGTGACTTTTGTAGAGAAGGAAACACATTAGTAAATGAATTAGCTAATGCAACCAACTAGATGGTAAAGATTTCCTATCAATTTTCTTAATAGATTAAGGGAGATTTTGTTTTTTGAATTACAAGAAGGATGCCATTTATATTATCAAGGTCATGAGGTGAGTAATCAAAGACCATTTTTCTCAAAAATAAATCATTGACAATTTGGAGATTTTGGGGAGAATATAAATAGATACTTTGAATTAAATGGTAAAATTATGTGGCTATAAAAAAGGAAACCACAAAGGATAGTGTTAATGGGGGATAATTATTATTGATATGAAAGACAAAATAAATATTTTTATTTTTTAAATTTTAGGGTTAACTATTGATACCGATAAAATGTGAGGAAACAATCACTTTTCCCAAAATCTTAGGCTAAAGAAACAACCTTAGTTTGAGGGAAGATGATAATAAAGAGATGTTTTTAAAAAAAAATCAATTTTTAATAGGGTATATTTTGAACACCTACTTTGGGTTAAAATTGGTTTATTAGTGGTAAGATCAATTTTTAAAAATCTCTAGATTTGGGAGGGGATATAATAAACCCCTGAATTGGTGATAATAATGACATGATTATTTTTTAGTCAGGTGTGATAATTTAAGCATTGTTATAGCAATTAATATGTCCTCTTTTGAGGCAATGGGATAGATAACCTTTTATCAGATAGAAGATGAGAGGATATTTTTTGGGTGGCAAGCTTCATTCTAGGGCACTTCTCAGTTTGTGGAATCTTCTTCTAAACCACCAAACTCATTATGAAGAGTTAGAATATGAAGTCTCAATCACATTTTGGGTTTTGAGGATGCATCAATATTTGTAGTAACATTCCTTCTCTCTAGGTGGTATATCTTTTCTTTAGCCACTATTGTTATAAAAAGTTTTAATCAATTTTAGTTTTGTAGTCTAGTAATTGACATCTAAATTATCAAAAGAATGATATCTCATAATGGATATCCTATTTAGCTCACTTCTCTCAGGAGACATATGACATTCACCAACTCTATTATAGATTTTAGAATATTCAAAGAGGTATCAAAGTGTAAACATTGTTTAATTGTTCATGCCATAAGAAGAATTTAAGTGTCACTTATTTACATACCCACCATTTAGACATATGTTCTCACTTTATTGTGTCAATTTTGGTGGTAGGAGAAATCAATGTTGTCGAAGAAGAAATTTGCTAAAGATTTTGTTTAAAGAAACACCTACAAGGCCTTATGTAACCATAAACATTAGTAAATTTATTACAATCCATTTCCTTATGGATTATCAATATTTAGAGAATTTGGTGATAGATTACCAAATCTTGGAAACTAAATTTGAATAATTACTTATGCCAATCCTACTAGAAGATTGTTTGTGTTTACTGGGTGAAAATTGGAATTTGAGGAGCTAAAATTGAGTATTTTTTAAAAGAATTTTTGGTATTTTTGAAAACTCAATTAATAAAAATATAAATGAAGATTAAGAATAGATTTTCAAGTATAAGTATGATAAAAATTTGGATGGTCTCGGGAGTGAATATTGTTCAAATAAAGTGGAGGAAGAGGAAAAGCCTCAAATAGAATAGGTCAATTAAGAATCAGAAGATTGGAAGGTTGGGCAAGATTTCAAGATGAAATCTATTTCCTTAACTAGTTAGCCCACATGTAGGTTTGAAAAAGGGATTTCCTCATTGGATGAACTTTATTGATAGTTTAAGTTAGGTTTCCTCATATGGATGATCTAGAAGGGATTTCCTCATATGGATGATCTCGGAAATGTTCTATTCAAGATAGACTTGAACTTTGTCCTTGCACATCTAACAATATCATAGTGGATATAGTGGCAAGGAAAAGCTCTTTGTCTATTGAAATTTGTATTCTATGTGTTGTTTGTTTCTCTGTTGGTGATTATTGTGATGTGTTTGGATATGTTTGCATGTAGTTTGTAATCAAATCTAATTGCTAGTGTCATTTATAATTATTTTTTCTTAAATGATTTCTAAGAAGAGAAATGAGGTCAAAGCAGTGCTCGAGAATGCTATTATGGCTCTAAGTGTCACAAAATTTCAACAACCTTGCTTCTATTCCTCCTATTTTTTCAAGTCTTAAAACTCAATTTTGAAGTTTTGATGTCTACTTCAAACAACTTATGACTTGCGATGTTTTTTTTTGTATGTAGCAGAACAATAATGACAAGGAGAGCACAAAAATGTTGTCTCCTAATTTTCTCCCAAACCTCTATGATTTCATCTCTTTTTCTAAATTCACACAATATACAGTATTGTATTTTGGCCAAGTCATTTTTGTCAATATTTTATTTTAATAAATTATCTTGTCAAGTCATTATAGCTATAGAGTATGGTTATAAACCAGTTACATTTCTTACTATACATGATGCTTTTAGTCTAATGGTATTGAATGTTGTGAAACATGATTATTTCATAATAAATCTGGAAAGTATTTCTTTAATAAATTTTTTGGTGTCCTAAATTTGATAAATCTGAAAAATATTTAATTAATTAATCTTCTTTTATTTTGATGTTGGGTTTTCAAAACATAGAATTAGATTTGTTATTATTGTGATATTGCTATGTAAATTAATCTTTGGAAAAGAGTAAAGAAAACTTGTATTTGATTAATAAGAAGGATCCATTGTTTATTAAAGACCTTGAATTGGAATTATTATAGAGTGGGTTTCCATTTTTCTACTCAATGGTTATCTTGTCTTCGCTGCACTACAACCATAATTACTATTATTGTTCTTGTTAACTCATTAAAGACCAACAACAGATTGGTATATCTTCTCTTTCAGACTTGTTGGAATGATATTCCTTTTTTTTTTTTAGTTGATATTCGTGATGTATACTAAGTAGTTTATGTTTCTTAGAATAATGCAAATGTTCAAATGATGAATTGAATAAAAAAATCAAAAAAAAGTTGTGCCAATTATTGATATTAGGAAACACAAAAATTAAAAGCTATAAAAATCTCAATGGGTTTCATCAAAATAGGGGAGTCTCTCAACTTCATGATTTGAACCATGGGAAAGAGAATTTGGTTTTAAATATTTCATAATTTTCCTGTAATTTGTTGTTTTCATTGACTTTGTTACAATATTTTATTATTTCATAGGTTATGAGGTCAATTCTAACATAAGTACCATCATGCTTCATTTAATATTTGATTTTTTATGCTAGTTAGTATTTTTTTTCTATTAAAGCATGAAAGAATGTGGAATGCAAGATCTAAACCAGTTATAAAATTATATTTTGAATATTATGAATATGTGTACATAAGAACTTATCAATAATCTTCATTAACTATAATAGATTTAATTCAATTAAGATTGCTCGAGACATACTAGTACTAGAAAGCAAATACTAGGAATAAAAGTCAAAGAAAGTTACTAAAATGGAGACTTTGGATGAATGAATATTTAACACAATGAAATATAATAGAAAATGTTTGAACTTCTAATAGTGGCAACTGATTTTCTGGTGTCTTTGGAAATAGTTAGCCATATACAAAAATAAAACATTTCTTCTCATAGTTTGGTAATGTATTTAATACAATAGTATAGAAGTACACATGAGCAACTGATTGATATGCATTTCATTGGCATGGAAAAAAATAACATTTGAAAATGAATAGATGCTACCATTTATTGGCATATACATGAAGCTAAATACATCTCCATGAAATAGTTTATTTCTTGAGAGAAACATAATCAAGTTGCTTAGTACGTAGAGAAAATTGACACTAACATATTTCTTAAGAAAAATCAAATCAAGATACTTTGTAAACTCATAGTTTTAGCTTCATTGTATTTCTTACTTGTATTATTAGTGACATGTCATTAGTAGTCTACACATAAAGACAACATTTTGATATATTTTACATTCTAAACTTTACAACAAAGTGGGAGGGTTTTGTTGGGTGGATATTTTGCAACTGACAGTTTTGGGTAAAAATTCAATCACAAAATAGGATGACCAGACATAACGTGTGAGACAGAGTCTCTCCCACCTAAAAGGGAAGGCTCCCCCTTCTCATTGTTCCTTGGATCAACTCAAGGTAAGCAAGAAGTTGAGAGATTTATAAATAGGGTGTTACTATTATCCTTTCTTCTTAATTTTCAAGAAAGGATCCACTTATTCATAAAGAAAATATTGGGCAAGGTGAATCTCTAATTACACTTCAATCAAGAGCTAGAAACAATGATACTGATAAACTTTAACTAACTCAAAGGCTAGCCAAAATGTACCAGTTTGTCTCTAAGTCTGGTCATATAGTTTTACAATTAGGGCACAAAGACTCCTAAAAGTAAGAACAGTCTAACTATTTTGCAAATTAAGATGAACATACAAGCTACAGACAAAGCTTATAGCTATAGATTTTCACAATTGTTCCTGGTCAAAGCTCGGGCTTCAATTGTTTTTTAACTCTTTTCTATCAATTCATAAGATACAATATCAATAACAAAAGATAGTATGAATCAAAGATAACTTGAATGAATTATAGACAAAGCTTACAATTCATACAAGTGAAAATTTCACTTAATCAAAGTTAATTCTCAAATGCTCATTTGTATTCACTTTCTCTCAAAATAATGCTCACACAAACAAAGTTCTGCTGGCACAACTTCTCCAGAGCTCACTTGCATAAAGATAATGATGATTTTACAATGAGGAGGCACTCCTTTATATAGGCAAAGAAGTTGAGAAAAAGGGGGAGGAAAAAGTGGGAGAAACTCAACCAACTTTGACCAAGTCTAACTACAGAAACTAAAGGGTTACATGCAATTGCACATGTAACTCACATGACATCTTTTGTATACATG
This sequence comes from Cupressus sempervirens, assembly GCA_028749045.1. Lineage (NCBI taxonomy): Eukaryota > Viridiplantae > Streptophyta > Pinopsida > Cupressales > Cupressaceae > Cupressus > Cupressus sempervirens. The sequence continues at coordinate 402,745,712 of CM053788.1, forward strand.
CTATTCGCATTACATGCAATTACACTTTTTCATGTAATGCATTCTAAACAACTATGAAATAGAAACTATACAACAATCTTAAAGATTGCTTCTTAATGCTTTGAATTTCACAGTGATGTCACACACTGTGGGAAGATCAACAATCTCCATAGTCTTTGATATGGCTTCAATTCTCACTACATTTTCATATGCTGATTGAACAACTTTGGAATTTGATATTGTATTATCTAACAAGTTTTTTGTCAAGGATTTGTACAAAACAAACTTGTTCATTGTGTGCGAACCAAAATCTTCAGAATCTACATCAGTATTGATCCTGATTGTATATTTTGAATTCACTCTCTTTGCTGCCAAAAGATTACCAAAATTATCAATAACGTGGCATCCCAATTTTTCCAAATCACATTTAAGGCTCATTTCAACTGCTTGACAATCTTCAAGAGCCACTTGCAATTTTGTTATCAACTTTCTTAAGGTCTCTTCCTTGTAACCAATGAGTCCTTGAAATCTAAAGAATATTTCACATGATGGAAGAACGCCACATGAGACCATAGCATTCAAATCAATTTTTATCATTTCATCCCAATCCTCAAGGATTTCCTTCAGGCTATCTACTTCTTAAGTCAAAGAAGAAATGAAGCTTAATTCCATTTTGTTCATCTCTTTGACACGCCTTAGAACTATAAGTGTTTCTGTGATAGCTCGAACTCCTTCAACAATGATTTCATGTATCCAAGACTTAGTAGCTTCAATAAACCTTCTCTCTTTAGATGTTTGTGATGTAACAATAACATTTTGAGAAGATTATTTTTGGATGACCTTATTCAAATGAGCTATTTCCTGTTTCAACTGATTCTTCTTTTCCCAAAGCTCATGACTACTTTTTGATACATTTGTCAAGGCATCTTGAGCATCTTGTAAACAACTCATACAAGACTACTTTCCAACTTCACCCTTAGTAAATTTATAATCAGAACTAGTAAGTTCTTCAACAGGTTTATCTACTAAGGGCTTAACAACCTCAACATATTTGGTTTTGTTAGAATCAACCAAAATTCTAGAAACAATCTTATCTTTTAGAGATTTAGATTTAGTCTTCTTCACAAGAAGATCATCAGAAGGAACAACCACCTTCCTTATTTTTTTTGTTATTCTACTCAACCATGCAGGTAGGTTGAAACTTTCATCTGTAGAAGTAGGCACAATGGAGACCATTGGCATTGATCCAGACTATATATGTATAGTGACTGAACAGGATTCAGTTTGCACTATTGTGAGCATAGGAATATGTTGTGAAGATTCTATCATAAAAAGTTAAAACCATGTCAAAGATGTATCAAGTTGGGAACTTGACCACTAGTAAGAGTCAAAAAATCTTCAAACACATTTTTTAAGAGTTCATATTGATCATGTGCAAGAACACGAGGAGCAACAGATGAAATTAGAAGAGCCATGGTGTTAACTTCTGAGACTAGAATGGAGTAAGTGAAAATAGTAGAAAATGAATCTACATCATCATCAACCTCATGTAAAAAGGGCTCTTCACATGGAGAAGATGTGCAAGCTCATGTAGGCTTTGGAGGAGATGTGATCCTAATTTCTCCTTCTTCATCTGAATCTTCTTTCTTGGATTTTGTTTCCAATTCTTCTTCTAATTTTGTTGTTGATTCTTGAATTGATTTAGGAACTTGAGACGATTTAGTTCCTTTTTTGACCTTTAATTTGAATTTGAGAGTACTCTTGGCATTTGAAGATGAGGCACCATCTTTTCCTATAATTTTGTGTTGTGATTTCCTGCCAGGAGAACCAAAACTTCCACAATCTAGACCCATCTTAGGATTTACTCTTTTTTAGGCCTTTACTTTTCAACCACTTGTTAGTGTTTGCTAAAATGGATTGAAACCTATCCATAATAGATGTACCTTCCTTTTTTTGCCATTGAATAGGAAAAGGGCACATTTTATCAAAATTGACTTGATGAAATTCCAAATCAAGGATGTTGCCATCATCTTCAAATTGGAAATTTGGAGGATTTTCCAACATATTAAGATCGATTATTTGTTAAAAAGATAACCTGCAATAATCCATCTTCATAATGTCAAGTTTTGTTCTCATGTCAATCCAAATATCTCCAATGCGATGAACATGAGTGTAGGCCCTCTTTATCTGAGAGTTCATCTCTTGATAATCAAAATTAAATCTAGCCTTGAATCTCTTTAATGTAATCAATTGCAACTCTGCTTCCATATTCTTCACTTTAGGCACAGAAACAATTGAATAATTGCCAATAGATAAAGGCCTATCTGAGGTAATGCCAAATATGGGCCTATGTGAAGCATGCTGATCACTCTACACAATCATGAGTTGCTAGCTAACTCCATTAAGATATTTCGATCTGTAGCATACCTAGGTAAGGTATATGGTTCGCCCTTGAAATATCTAACTCTCAAGTGTGTAAAAGTTGTAAATTAAAGAAAATGCAGTCGTATTGGTTTACCTTTTCCCATGCTGCATCAGATACTCTTTTGATACACAACTATTTATCAAACATACACCTATAATGTCCAAAGAAGGCATATTGGACTCTTTTGTAATAAAATTTATTGTTATCCAAAGTGATTTGGTCATAGTATTCCCAAACAGGTACTTGAAGATGATCACGTTTGGTGGAAAGACCCAAAAAAGATCCCATGGTAGCAACAATGTAAACTAGATAAGAATTCATGTAAAAAGGTATTGATGTTCCTACATTGCATATCTGCTGATAGAGTGTAGTACTGATAAGCTCTCCCCAAATGATGTGTTCTTTGTTCTCTATAATTTGAAACATAAATTTGTACATCCATGGCTCAAAATCGGAAGGATCCTTAAGACCATAGATCCTGTTGAGAAGGATGATGAGATCCTTGTATTCCTGTTTAAAATTTGATCGATGAAGAGACTTTGACCACCTAGAAAAATTGTTTCTCTTCTTGTCTAACCAGTAAAGGTTGACATACTTTTCATAACTATCCTTTTGCTCATTTTGACAGGCCAATGATGATCCTTTAGTCAAATCAGCACATTTTGATTTACGAGGAACTTTGAAGATTTTTTCAATAACTTCAAGATCAAAGCTAATGATGACCTTGCCATTAGAGTCTTTGATATTCCTTGTCTTAGGAGTGAGCCACCAAGCACATCCATAAACAAAATTAGGTTCTATGGCCACCATGGGAAATGTAGAAACCAAATGGATGTTGCTTCTTTTAATATGTTTCATCTCATGTGTAGTTGGAGCTTCAATCCTTTGTAGAAAATTAGCCACGTCTACATGAACAATCTTCATGTCCAACACATTGTCCAAGATAGATGTAACTAAAGAAGGATCTGCATGAGCCAATTCCTTATCATATTGATATTTATCTTGCCCTTAGATCTAGATGGTGAGGACATTTCTTGTGCTTGTACTGCAACACAAAAATCCCAAAACACAAACACATCATCAGAAAGAATCTCCATGCAAGTGAATTCCAAAGCAGCAATGAAGATTCAAAAAGGAGTGACTTTCGAAGAGAAAGCATATGCATATGCAATGGGATGAAAAGTGAAATGGAATGAATGAAATCCGAAATGAAATGATATGCAAATGCAAATATGAAAAATGAAATGAAATGGAATGAAATGAAAATGTGTGAAGGTGAAATGCATGGGAATGCGTGCAAAGTGAAGTTGTTGATTTCAAAAGTGACTTAAAGTTTTCAAAGCTTTATTGTATGAAACATGCATATATGTGAATGCAAAATGTAATAGAAAGTGGAAGGTGAAATGAGATGTTAGTGTGAATGAAAGGTACACTTTACATGTATATGTGGGTGGAGGGTAACATGTAAAATATGTTATGAGGTGGAAACATGTACTTATTCATGTAAGTGTGAATGCGTATGTGAAGATGGAAATGAAACATGGAGGTGAGATAATGAGTTATATAGTCATTTTTTCGAGGAAGGAATAAGTCAAAGTACACAAAAAGTAAAAATGACATCATTTTGTCTTTTCAAAATATGACTTGTGATCAAAATTGAATCTTTTAGATGTAATTACACATAAGGCATTTTATGTAACCGTGTCATGTGAATGGAAGCGAAAAATGAGATGGATGAAAATAGAAATAGAAAATGAGATTACATGCATGTGCGGATGGTGAATGAAGTGAAAACCATGTAATTGCATTTTTTGGAGGAGATGTGAGATGTAATGACATGGAAATGGAATGTGAAAAATGATAATGCTTTTGCATGTAATGAAGGAAAAACAAGTTTTAGGAAAAAAAACTTACAATTTCTCCAAATGGAGAAAATCTGGAAAACAAGCACACAAAATCAAATTTAAAAAAAAAAAATACCTTTTAAAACAACTCAAAACATGCCAAGATGTAATGCACTCCAAAGTTTAAATTTGAATTTGGAACTTGAGAAAGAACCAAAAACATGAAAATGAAGGAGAAATTCATATTTAAAGGAAAAATGGACATTCTAAGGCAAAGATTTTTACAAATGACAACCATTCAATGATTTCATGCATAAAATCAGCAAATATAAGCATGAATTAAATTTAAAGAAGGAAGAAGTCCACTTATATGAAGAATAAGCTCCAAAAATGAAGGAAAAAGATGCTCTTTGTTTGAAATCCTCTTCAAAAATGGTAAGAACTTTTCCAATCTTGTAAATTCAAATGATGAAGGGCAGAAAACAAGGAGATTAATATGCAAGATTCCAAAATGTGCCCTAAATCTTCTCCCTTTTCCAACATTTTGAAGATTTCAAGCTCTTGAGATGTTTTTTGCAAAAACGTGTTCTTCCAAGCAAAAAATGTGATTTTCCAATCAAGTCGATTTGGTGTTTAAACACCAAAATGATTATCAAAATGTAATGTAATCAGCTAATGAGGTAAAAACAATTTGATTTCAAGCAAAAATGTGATCCAACTTTGAAGATTTATGGAGTTTTATGCAACCTTGTGCCCTAGATTGGGAGATTTGAACACATTTTTTGGCTCAATAAGCTGATTTTTAATGGGGGCAAAATGATCACCACTCTAAAACACATTGAATACAAGTGAATTCATCCAAATCCATGGAGAAAATCTCTAGTTATGATCAAAATCAGAGGTTTTTGGAGCAAGAACATATTTTCTTCACAAAATAGGACATTTTGATGTTCATTACATATTTTAAAACATGTTGGACGGCAAAATCAAACCTTTTAGAGTCCATTGCATGTTTTAAAATATGTCTTCATGCATAATCTCACTTTTTGAAGCTCATTGCATACTTTAAAATGTGTAAGACTCCAAAATCGGACCTTTTGGAGTCACTTACATGTTTTAAAAACATGTCTCACCTTTTTGATGCATTAGTACAAAAACTCAAATTTTCATGTCATTGCATAAAAAAGGTCCACTTTTACAAGCTTTTGATGTAATGGCATGAAAAGTATCCTCAAAATGAGTTTTTATATGCAATAACATGAAAAGTTTCCACTTTCATAGTTTTTTACATGCATTTGCACATAAAAAGTCCACTTTGAGGCATTTAAGTTATGTATTTCACTTAATTTTGTAAATATATCATCAATATGGGTCAAAAATAACATTTATGCATCATACTAATCAATATAATACATAAACATTATATTAAAGTGACATTTATATAAGTATTTGATTTTAAAATAAAAAATTTAAAAAGTAACTATATAGTTCTATAGTCACTTTAAGTGAAAAATTAAAAAGTAACTCAACTTAAAATTATAACATAAAGTGCACTATAGTCCCTTTAAGTTATAAATTTAAATGAAAAGTAACTTCAAAACATAACAAAAAGTGAGTAAATGTTATATTTTTGAAAAAGTGAATGTCAAAATGAAAATATAACATCATTTTTTAAATTCATGGTGTTGCACCTAAAATGTCCACTTTTGAGGCACTAAAATGACCATATCTCTTGATTGACAACTCTGATCGACCTCTAGGCCTATAGATGCAAATTTCTTTGGATGCAAATTTCCAAGTTGCTTATGAGTCATGATGATAGATAGGCCTATAGATTTGAAAAATTATAAAACTAAGGATTCGACTATGTCCAATACCAGAATCGAACAACACGATTACATAATTATTGGTTTTTTAGGAAAACAAAAGCAAGATGTGCTAAATTACATTAAGTATAACCAGAGGACTAGAAAAATAAGATTGATAATGAAATTAATGAGATTCTTAAAAACAAGTTATTTTGGAGAATTTTGTCAAGGACATGAAAATTTAACTAATGTTTGCACAATGCATGCCAACTGTTGAATTGGATTACAATAATAAGCGTTAGATTTATTTAAGATTAATTTTCACAAACTAGAAAAATGTGCAGTCCTTGACTATTTAGGAGAGGTTTGTTTTGGAAAAAAATCATTATGAAGAACTGCAATGCACTAGAACTTATAATTTAGTAGTGAAATTGATTCCATAAAGATCAAAAATGAGGATTTTGGAATGCTTGTACTGTGAAGTTCTATCTTTTATTCTTCATGTTGTTACTATTTTTATATGTTACTAAGAATATGTTAAGAAGACAGTGGCCAATTTTTTTATAGGCATTTAGTAAAAGCAATCCACCTTCCTTGTTATTACTTTTGTAATTTAGTCTTTTAAATATGAGAACTGGTATGATGTTCATAAAAAAATTGTTGGCAAAAATTTTGTAAAGCCACACCCAACTCATGCCCTAATATAATATAAAAATGCAAGAATTTAAAATTTATAAATAACTCAAGACATCAAAGTATGAATCTCATCATATGATTTATGAACTTTCAATGTGGTAGAGGATGGTGTAGTAAGAGAATAAAACACTATTACACTTACACTCAATGGAATGCTTACTTTTCATATAAGTGCCCTCTTACTCTACATAGCTTCATACCAAACAAATAATATATTTTTTCAGCATACATTACAATAATGTAAATAAACCATGTCATAAAAATTAGTAACAACTAAATATTAGTACATATCTATAACATGATGGTTTTGTAAGCAAAAGTTATGAGTACCCTCTACTAATTCACTTTAGGAATTCAACGTTCAAAGAGATGATAGATTAAGTTATTTGCAAGAGAAAAGAAAAGGCATCTCCATTTTATATGGAAGCACAAAAAAGGAATCAAAATCCCACTTCATAAGATAATCCCAATCCCCCAAACCACCATCAACCTATTAAAAAATTTATAGCTATATTATTCAATTCTTTTTTTATTTTCTTTGCTACCCAAACCAAGATTATGTATCCAATTTTCAAGTGACGTCAATGAATATTTGGATTTCCTAGAAAGGAAGAATCCCCAAAGGTCAAGAACTACTTTTCCTATGGTATTAATCCGAACAACATATTTTTTGAAAGATTCAACACACCAAGGAATGTGAGATTTAAGAGTTTAGAGGAAATCTTGCCTAATAGTTTGTTTTGTGAAAGATCAAGGACTCCAATTGAGCTATGGCTCGAAGAGATTTTTTGATTGAGCCACTCAAATTATATTTTGATATGTTGAAAGAAACAAGCCCTTAAGGAGTCCAAATTTTAGAGGAATATTACTTGAGATTGAAGGAGATACATTGTAATCCTCTTCTTATTTATTCAAGAACCATGCATTCTATTTCCTCCTATAATGTTTATAAATAAGTAAACGACTAACATCATGTTGTTGTTAAGATTAACCTCAGATAGAAATAACAATTGCATTCAAATATAAACAATATCAAAGAATATTAAATCACATAGAAAAGAACACAAGACACTAAGATTTAACATGGTTTACCCAAACCCTGGGCTACATCCACCAAATAGAAAGTCCAATATCAATATGATCCAATAATTACAATCCATAATCCCTTACAACTCAATATTGCTGCAAGAAGCAATTTCGCATCACACACTATGAAACAATCCCTAGCCCAATGCCATTTTATACAAGTATTTTTTCCACTTTAGGGTTAAAATTAGTTACAACATGTCAGCCATAAAATACTGATAAAATAGTCCCAATTTTTGTATTGTAATGGAGTATGTATAATACTTCCCTGATCAATCACCACAATCTAACAATTGATCTCCCACTTGGAGACTAATTAGGCTCCACACTACACAACAATCTTCCACTTGGAGACTAATCCTGTAGCAATGTCACTAGTCCATGAGACTCCCACTGGATCAAACTGAAGGATTTGAGAAAATATGCAAATCAAATCCATAGAGCCCTTTAATACTTACATTTAGAAAACCTATCACGAAGAAGAAAAAGACAAGAAGAGGCAAGGGTTTGCTCTTAAAACACAAAAATTGCATATTCAGATGAAGAAGAGATAATAAATTACAAAGAGATCAATTCTTATAAAAGGAGATCGAAACCCAAGAAGGGTAACCTAATAAGTTACAAAGGGTAACCTAAACGTGAAAGCTATTTAATAATTACTAATTAATTATAAAATATAGAAAGCTAAAAAAATGCATAAAGTGAAATCTTAAGAAGGGAGAAAAGGTAATTTAATAAATGAAATGAAATTAACATTTTTCTCTAACACTCCCCCTTAAGATGAGTAACAATGCAATTACAAACAATGCAGAAAGAGAAAGGAAACTACAATACAATGCTAAAAGAAAACTTATGTCCTAGCAACAAGGCCTAATGAGGCACCCAATCACTACAAAATCTCTATGAAATAGAGAAATAGAGAAAACCCAATGGAAAAAACTCTACTCCAAAAAGAGATAGTTGAAAACCTAGTGAAGGACTACATAAGCTTCCAACTAGATGAATGTTCCAAAAAATAGGAACAAAGAGTGATCATGAAGAAAACTATTGAAGCATGAAGAAGCCACAAATACTATCAAAAGGAAACTGTTGATCTGTAAAACCTACTCTAAAATAGAATCTGACTAGGTAGAGAAGATTGTAATATGCATCAAATCAGGAGGCAAACAAAGGCAAATAATTGAACTCAAAAATACAGATGGCATAAAACACCAAATCCTAAAGAGCTTATCAATTGAACTAGGAAAGGATGCAACCAAAATAGGAATGAAAAGAAGAGTGTCTATATCGTAGATGATCCATCTCACTGAAATTCATAGGTATCTAGCCACTGCAATTGCCTAATACATAGGATCAAATAATGAATACATAGCTCACTCCAATGAACCAAGGAAGCATTAGAAACAATAAAAGAACCCCCCTAATGTAGACAAGGGTGAGGTGATAGTCAACTGAGAAAGTGGGCCAAAATCTCCTGCCAAATAGAAAGAAACAAAAACATCGAGAGTGGGGAAGAGGTACAAACAACTATAAAGGCACATAGCATTAACACATCATGGGGCTAATGTCATGGAAGGGACACTCACTTAACAAAGAAAGAGAGCACTAAAAGAAAAACAACTATCCCCCATGGCACTTTATAATGTAGTGCGAGTACAATAAATCATAATGATGAAAAAGATCCTAAAAAGAAAGGGGTGACACCTTATCTTGGTGTGTTTGCATTAAAATACTTTAAAATGATATTAACAATGATCAGAAAGGGAAAAGAGCTGATACAATATGTAGTACAACCCAAAAGAAGAGATCTCATGCCATTAAAATGATCCCCATACTTGAAACACCCAAGATATCCACCATACAACATTTTTTTTTAAAATGATAGAAAGAGCATGGAGCAAAATCTAGAGGAAATTACAACATTTCTAAAAAGTAGATAGAACCAGATTTCCAAAAATATAACATTTTCAAAAAATAGAGATAGAGATGGGATGCTCAAGACATGCCCCCCAGAGTGAAAAACTATATATCTGGCTTTGACTACCAAAATAGGCAACCAAACTGCATCAAAACCAAAAAACACCTACACCAATGTCTCTATTTTGGAACCAGCTTTCTAGCACTTCTTTTGGATCAAAAAAATATCTCTATATGCTCAAGTTATGGGTAAAAACCTAATAGGGCCCCTAGAAATGCATTAAAAAATTAAAAAAATTAACACAACTCCCGCAGTGCCGATAGAGTGGTGCCTAGGCGGTGGGAGGAGATCCATAGTGGTGGAAGGGAGGTGGTCTATTGTGGAAGAGCTGCCACAGAACCGTTGGTAGAGCCACTAATAGAGCTGCTAGTGGAGCCACTAAGTAGGCCACTACTAGTGACCGCTATGGTAGCCACAACAAAGCCACTAGTGGTTAGTTGATCACGATAGCCTAAAATGGCCAAAAATCAATTTTTTTTGCAATTTGTTTGCCTATTTTCTATCTCAAACTACGTACAGATGTTGTACAGCCCTGTCGAGCAAAAACATTTTACCTCTTGGATCAATGTTGTCCAAAATGGATAAACCTTATATGGAAACAAGGGTTTTGACACCTTCTAAATTTATCCATGAAGTCTATTTAGCCTCAAACTACTCCAAAAATTGGTGACCCCCTATTTTCTCAAGAAATACTTGAAAAAACTCTAGATTTGATTTGTCAAACCCTTTTTCTTTCTTTTTCTCCAAATACCAAACAAGCTATAGTAGATCTGGCTCGAATACCATGAAAGATTTGAGCAAACATGCAAATCAAGCCCATGAAGCCCTCAAATACCTACATGTAGAAAACTTGTCACAAAGAAGAAAAAGATAAGAAGAGGGAAGGGTTTGCTCTAAAAACATGCAAATCATATATTCAAATGAAGAAAAGATAACAAATTGCAAAGAGATCAATCCTTATAAAAGAAGATCGAAACTTGAAAAAGGTAAGCTAATAAGTTACAAAGTGTAACCTAAAGGTGAAAGCTATTTAATAACTACTAATTAATTATTAAATAGAGAAAGCTTTAAAATGCATAAAGTAAAATCTTAAGAAGGGAGAAAAGGTAATTTAATAAATTAAATTAAATTAACCTTTTTCTCTAACACAAACCACCCTGAACTCTATTGTTCTTTTATTCTAGTCAATCTAGAAGACCAACCAAAGTTGAAGAGGAGTTCAACTTCTCTCTTGTCACTACCTTTGTAAACATATTTGTTGGATTATCATTTTTATGTATATTGTCCAACTTTAATTGGCCATCATCCAAAACTAATCAAATGAAATGATACTGCAAATGTATGTATTTTTTCTTTGAATGCAAAGCAAAATTCTTTGCAAGATGAATGACACTCTAACTATCTGTAAACAAATAATTATCCCTCTGAGGGTATTCCAATTCTTCTAGGAAGAAAGAAGCCATATCATCTCCTTGGTTGCCTTTATAGCAGCAACATACTCTGCCTCTATAGTGGATAAATCATTAACCTTCTACAAATGAGAAACCTAGCTCACTGTTGCACCACCAACAGTAAATACATGACTTGTAGTACTCCATCTAGTATTAATATCTCCTATAAAATCTAAGTCAACATATCCATTTAAGTTAGTAGTAGAACCCCCAAAATATAGAAACTTATTGGATATTCCTCTCAAATATTGGAGAATCCATTTTACAGGATTCCAATGCTCAAGCCCTGGATGACTCATATACCTGCTAACTATTCTCACTACATGTGCAATATATGGCCTTGTACATACCATAGAATACATCGAGATTCCTATAGTTTAAGCATAAGGTACCTTGGACATCTTGTCCTCCTCTTCTTGTGTCTTGGGACACATCTCCTTAGTCAACTTTAAATGACCAAGTAAAGGTGTGCTGACACCTTTAGTATTCTCCATAGAGAAATGTTACAAAACCTTCACAATATAATTAGCTTGAGATAATGCCAATGTCCTATTCTTCCTATCTCTGCAAGTCTTCATATCAAGGATTTTTTTTTGATGCCCCCAAATCCTTCATAGAAAATGAATATGCTAACTAGCATTTCAACCCCTTAATGTGATCCATGTTAGACCTAACTACAAGCATATCATCAATATATAAACATAAATTAATATAGTTTTTATCATCCAACCTCTTAAAATAAACACAATGATCTAAATGACACCTACTATATCCATACTAATGCATAAAACTATTAAATTTTAGATACCATTGACAAGGTGCTTACTTCAATCCATATAAACTTTTCTTTAATCTACACACTAAGTTCTCCTTACCTTTGACCTCAAATCCTTGTGGCTATGCCATATATATCTCTTCATCCAAATCACCATGAAGGAACGTTGTTTTAACATCAAGCTACTCCAAATACAATTCTTCAGTAGCCACAATATTTTAAATAGTACAGATAGAAGTCATTTTTACAATAAAAGAGAATATCTCATCAAAATCAATGCTCTTTTTCTATGCAAATCCTTTTACAACTAACTTGGACTTAAATCATTTCTTACCTCCATCCTCTTCTTTCAACCTATAAACCCATTTATTCTATAAAGCCCTTTTACTTGCAAGCAACTTGCATTAATCTCATGTCTTATTTTTTAGCAAAGGGTCTATTTCATCTTTCATTGTAGACTCCCACTGAATCGTAGTATCCACCTACACAACTTCATCATAACATTCTAGTTCACTAGCATCTGTTACTAAAATAGAATACAAAGAAGGAGAAAATCTTTATGGAGGTCTACTTAGCCTTGTTGATCATCTAACATTTATTGGGGTGTGTGGTATTTGTTTTTGTGGTTGTTTCAAATCATGAGGAATTGTTGGAACATCATCTTTTGGAGTATCATCCAACACTACATAATCATCTTCTTTCTTCTCATGTTGTTGCAATAGATCTTTGTACAACACTTTCTCATTGAATATGATATCCCTACTTCTTACAATTTTACAATTTTCAAAAACCCAAAGCCTATAACCAAATTCATCAATGCCATATCTAAAAAATATACATTTCTTCAACTTCGCTTCTATCTTGGTTCTATTTTCAAAATCTATATGAGAAAATGCTTCACAATCGAAGGTTTTGAGAAAAGAATAACTTACCTTCTTACCAATCCATGCTTCATCTAGAATACCATAGCCCAAAGGAGTAGAGGGACCTCTATTAATCAAGTATACAACACTATTAACAACCTCTACCCACATGTTTAAGGGAAACCCTGCATGCAACCTCATGCTCCTTGCACGCTCCATTATAGTCTTGTTCATCCATTCAACAACTCCATTTTCCTATGGAGTCCTTGGAATAGTTTCTTGTCTATGAATACCATTAGTAGATCGATAATCTTCAAATTCATGATTGCAATACTTGCCACCATTATCAAATCTGATACATTTTAATTTCTTACCAATCTCATTTTCAACCAAGCAATTCTATTTATTAAAAGTTTGAAATACATCAAATTTCTATCTAAGGAAATAAATCCATAATTTTTTAGTTGCATCATCAATAAATGTAACATAATAATGATAGTTGCCAAGGGAAAATATGTGAGCTGGTCCCTATACATCTATATGTACAAGCTCTAATATCTCACTTTTCTTTTCCTTCCCACTCTTCACAAAACTCACTTTCTTTTGTTTACCATACACACAACTTTCAAAAAAATCCATATTAACACATTTTGGACCTGGTGAAACTTTTTTTGAATGAATTACTTTCATACCTTTCTCACTCATGTGCCCAATTTTGTTGTATCATAATCTACAACAATTGTTTGTTCTCCCTACTCAAATGTAGCAACCATTCCTGAACATTCATTTTTCTCTGAAACAATCAAAGTAGAAGGAATAGTATGACTTGTACAAAGATATAAGGTGCCTACTTTCACACATTTTGTTACTACAAAGGAAACTTTTGAAACCTTCTAATTTTTATCATTAAAAGTAACTACATAACCCTCATCACCAAGTTGCCCTATTGAAATTAAATTCCTACTTAGCCTTGGAACATGTCTTACCTCATGTAGTAGCCAATGATTCTCATTCTACAACTTAATCTTAACTTTTCCCTTTCCAATAATCTGATAGGGTTCATTATCCCCCAAATAAACAAGCCCAAATTCCCCTTGGACATAATCAATAAAATAACCTCTATGGAGTGTAGCATGAAATGAAGCCCCAGAATCTAAAACCCATGAATCATCAACACTTTCTAAGACAAAAGAAAAGCATCCTCTTTAGATATTTTACTTACCACCTTTGCCTCCTTGTCTCCATCTTTCTTTTCTCCTTCATTTTTATTTCAAGTCTAGCAATCTTTCTTCTTATGCCATGGTTTTCCACAATACCAGCAGTTGTTTGGTCCTCTCAATTGATACCTCTTTCCCTTTGATTTTCCTCTTGATTTTCCATGATTTTTAGAGTTGTTTCCCCTCTCATTCATTCTACCTCTACTTTGTGCATTCAAAGCCCTTCCTGATGTAGATCCACTTGAGGTTTTCCTATGATTTTCCTCACTTAGAATAACACTAATCACATCATCAAATTTAGAGTACTAGATCCAGAAACAGAATTACTCATAGCCATTACCAAGCCATTCCAACTTTCTGACAAAAAATACAAAATCAAGAGAGACCTAATTTCTTCATCGAAATCAATACCCATAGAAGATAACTAACAAGTAATATTATTAAACTCATTTAAATGATCCACAACATATCCACCTTCCACCATCTTCATATTAAATAAACACTTTACAAGAAATACCTTATTTGAAGCGAAGGGTTTTTCATACAATTTTTCTAGGGTTTCCATCAACTCTTCCATCGTCTTTTCTTTTATAATGTTAAAAGTCACTGGTGGTGCTAGGCATAACCAAATACTTCCAAGTGTCTTTCTCTCTAAAATCTCATTGTCCTCATCTGTTATAGTTCACTATTTCTTGGATTTTCCTTCCAATTGCTTCTGTAAAGCCTTATGATAAAGATAGTCTCCCATTTGCATCTTCCATAACTAAAATTTATACCCATTAAACTTTTCAACCTTCATCTTACCCTCATCTACCATTACTCTCACTCAATCATGAGACTTTCTTGCAGAGAATAACTGGAAAAAAAAAAACCTCGCTCGAATACCACTTGTTAGGATTAACCTCAGACAGAAATAACAATTACATACAAATATAAACAATATTAGGGAATATTAAATCACACATAAAATAATATAAAACACCAAGATTTAATGTGGTCCACCCAAACCATGGGCTACGTCCACCAAATAGCAAGTCCAATATTATTACTATCTAGTGATTACAACTATAGTACAATCTATAATCCCTTACATCTCAATACCTATCGCTGGGGAATTATGGAGTATGTACAATACTTCCCTGATCAATCACCACAATCTAACAATCGATCTCCCACTTGGGGACTGGTTAGGCTCCACACTAAATAATAGTTGCTTCTTTCATTTCTACAACAATTAATACCTAAGTACACTCAAAAGTTCTCAAATCAAGGTCAAACCATATTTTCCCTTTGAAGTCTATTATCTATAGTAAAAAATTAACACCCAAGTATGCTCTTACATTGATATTCTTGTTTTCTATTGAATGGTTAAACTTCTTCCAAGCTTAATCTTCACTAAATTTGTGAAATTAAACAAATAATGTTTGCCTAAGAAATCGACAAAACTTAGTCCTTCTTCTAACATATAGACTATAGAAAAGAAAAAAACTATGTTCACCTAAGAAATTACCAAAACTTAATAACCCAAACTTAGAATAATAGACATGGAGCTTAGTCCACATGATCACAAAATAATTTACCCCCACACCTACCTGAAAAAAAAGAGGACAATATTGTCTAGTGTGAAAATTGTAAATGACTTTGCAACATTAATTATATTCATGTAAAAAAAATTATCCACAACACCAATGAAAAAAACAAAAATTTTTCCCTATCCACATCCATCTTAAGGGACTATTTGGTTTCTAGAATTGGATAGGAATTGACATTTGTAATTCTAAAAATTTCCAATTCAATATTTAGATGTGCCAAATCAGAATTGGGATTTGGAAATTTAGAATTTGATATCCTCATTTACCCCCAAAATATAATTTGTTATTTCATCTAAATAGGTGGAATTCATCAAATTCTCATTCTAATTCCAAAAAGGTATATTGCTCACGCTGCTCTACAAATATGAACATCTTCTTTTCTTCCACAAGAGATGTTACCAAGCCACACACAATGTGTATAAACACAAAGCTAGGTCTCATGAATAGAAAGTGTGTCATGGCAGCACAATGGACTTCCACCATAATATCACATGAGTTTAAGTCTAGAAACACATCTACCATATATGTATCTCTTCTTGGATTCAATATTTCTACCTTGAGCCATATTTTTCCCCCAGTTTAGTGATGACCTTATAGCTCATCATTTCCCTTAATTTATGCCTTGAAATTATTACCAATTTGGGCTTTGTCAACTAAGAAACATTGGCCATTAAAGATGATGAATTTTAATGGCATCATATTTGCACAATCTATTCATAATTTTCTTCATTTATGCTCTATTTTTTAGGCATGAAATTTAATCTACAGGAACAAACCTTGCTTAGAAGTGTCATATGATTTTACCTTCTTTCATGAGCTCTAGATTTATACTCAACTCATCATGTATATTGAGGTCGATTATCATCTTTGAAAAAGAGTGGATTTGATTATCATTGCTAAAATTGATGATGGGGTAATTGGTGAGTTGTGCAACAATATCTGCATATTTTATCATCCACCAATTATGGCATCTAAGGAGCTTTGTTTGCATATGATTTTTTTGGAAAGCAGCTTAATAAAAAAAACATCAAATTTTAACTTCAACTCAAATGAACCAATTTTAGTTTTGTAGAATCAAATAGAATTGGGAATAATATTTCCAGTATATCAAATTCCAAAATAGGAAATCCATAATATCAAATTCTAAAATAGAAAATTTAGAAATTATATTCCAACAACCAAATGAACCCTAAGTGGAAGTGGACACATTGTACTCTTCTTCAACCTACTATTAAAAGAGGTGTAATTGACTTGAAAAAATGTGCCACTTTATAAAAAATTATTGGAGTAGAAACATATTATCCCTCCTTTAATTCAGGTGTTGTACATGTGATGACATTTTTTAAGGACCTAAAAAATGTGAATTCTCATTGAATTTCTATTTAGAGAAAATTAAGTCAACCTAATAAACAAGTATTAAATCTTGGTCATTCAAAACATAATAGTTATCTATTAACATTTATTTTAATAGTTATTTAAAAGAATATTTTTTTGTTAATCTGAAAAAAAATTAATTTTATTTAAAAAATGTAAAATTTGTAAATATAAACAATTAAAAAAATATAAAAGCTTCTTCAATGAATTCTTGACTTTTTCATATTCAAGATCAAAATCAAAACTTGAAATAGTGGAAATTTGTTTGTATCTTTTTATTTTCAACTAAAAGTGCTTGAGCATCAATTTGTGATTTTCAATTTATTGGTTAAGGCCTTTGTTAAACTTTTCTTTATAGGTGTTGTTACCAAAAAATTTCACACATGCTGAATTTTACTAGGAAGTAACATCACAGAAAGTAACATTGCAAAAGGAAAAATGTACATTTTCTATTCATTACTATTCCATCATTTTTGCAATGATATATGAAACCCTGAGCAAAAGAGATACAACGTTCATTGTATAGATCATCCCTGATATGTACAATTTTCATTTTTACAAAGTATGAAATGAATTAACATGCTGACTAGAGAAGATCTCACACAAGCTGTGAGTCTATTAGCTAGGTTTCTTTCATAAGGAAATACATAAACAGAAATACATATGCACAAAAGAAATAGTGATAGAGATAACTAGTCATTGCATGTTGCTTTGACTAGTTATAAATTGGATATGTGTTCCCAAGATCCCCGTCGCACCCGTCCAGCTCCAAGCTCCATGATCTCCAGCATCTATAAAACATAAAAGCGACTGATGTTAGATCCCGAGGGATCTAAGTGATGACTACCTATCTCTATGACTACATATTCTATCTGTCATGCATTCCGTCATGAAAGAAAACAAACAGTGATATTGGCATTTAGTGCTAAAAGAAGTAAAAACCATTTGTGAGTGTCACAAGCCTGTGCTTGAACCTCATAAGATATGCAACAGAATAGAAAAGATGAATAGACTAACAAACCTATATTATGAAGTTATTTATGAACATGTGCAACATGCAATCCAAGTTCTGAATTTTAATTCAACAAAAGAAATATGGAGGGAAAATATCAATCAAAACATGGCACTGATATGCGGTTTGATGATGTAACTACAGCTCCAAGTTAGAAGGAAAAAAGTGAAGTAAATAACAAGGGTACTATAACTTGGTAAAGGTTTCCAACAAATGGATCATTTCAAGAAATCCCAAACAACATATAAAGCTCTAGAAAATTTTAGCAACAAGTAAAAAATCAATCAGTTTACAAGCTGGAGAACTTTTGGCACATAAATTGATGCATGCAAGCTATAGAAAAATAATCAGTCAAGTAACATGGAAGCTTTCACAAATGAATTAAACATAAAATAGTAGCAAAGCAGATGTGTGCCCATGTGAATCAATGGTCTAAATTGGAGTCTTCTTTATTTGTAGATGGTGTTTGCGAGATCATTATGAAGAATAATGCCCATCTGAATAGTGAAATCATTTATAATAGGATTGTTGTTGAGAGGCCTTAGCACATATTAATAAGAGTTTATGTTGAATTCATAAGAGCTATAGTGAAACCCATCATTCAAACATAACATGTATATGTATATGAGGACATAGGTTCTTTCATCCTTGCCTCGAGTGTAACAATGCATGGCCATATTTCGCTCAAGGGATTTATGCCGAGGGTCATAATGAAGATAGATTCGCTAAGTAATGAGAGGAGTCATTTTTTATTTGCATTACAAAAGATTAGACAAAAGATTACCAACCAGCATATTCAAAGATAAGAGTAAGCACTCAACTTACAAAGGCGGCTAGATAAGAAATAATTTCTACTACCTTAATCATGTGATTTGTGATGCAAGCTACACCAGATCGAGAAAATAAAAAGAAATGGTTTTCATATCTCATGTTCTAAGGACAACAAGATACTCTCAAATGCAATCATGAAAATTTATATCAGTCAGAGTGAAAGTTCAAAAGGAAGAGTGGAATATTCAACAACAGATGGAAATGCATTCAAAAGTCACAGATACAGCATGAAAAAAAAATGATAGATATGATTTCCAAACAACATGGCAGCATTAGAAGACAAACTCAAGAGAAAAATGAATCAGCATCATTGCTTCCAACAGAACCATGGAAACCATATCAGCAAATACATAGGGAAAACATGGCTGATATAGAAATTTTAAATGTTGGAAATGCTCGACATCAATAAAATTCATTTATCTTTCATGCCATGCCTATGAACACACCAGACGACTTCCAACAGCAAAAAGGCTACAAGATAATGGCATTTTTCAGCGAACAAATTGCAAATCTGGGCCATCCATGGCGGCTAGGGTTTCTAAATATCCTTGCCGTGTTTCATCTTTACTCTCTTGTGTAGTGAAATGTAAAGTGAAAGCCTTGCCTTCCCTTTTAACCAAGATCCAAACTTGCATTTTATGAAAATTTGGGTCCATTCAGGATGAATTCATTTTTCTTTTATTTCTTTGCAAGCTCGACACACATTTTTGGGTTTGTAACGTTTTAAAGACAAAGTCTTTTATCACCCATGCTCAACATTTTTAAAAAAAAATCATTGCAAAGTTATGTTTTTTTTAATTCTTTTTAAAAATCTTAAGATAAATATGTTTCCTTTCAATAATATTTTATTATAATATAACTTATTCATGTATTTTTATCTTATTTTAACAAATATTAGTTATTCTGATAAAACATTAAGTGATTATTTTTATCACTTAATATTTTATAAAATAATTAATATTTATTAAAATAAGAAGGAATGAATAAATAATAAATAAATTATATTATAACAAGTTATTAATTAATAAATATTAGATGCTTTATATTTTATTTTTAAAATATAAATCTTTTAATAGATGTTATTATGCAAGGAGATAAATATTTAATTTCTTTTTAAAAGGGATTAAAAGACAAATATTTTGTAAATCATTATGATTAAGTGTTGGGTCATGTGTTGATGAGACTTGGAGGCCAGGAGAGTTATTGCATTCTTGAGACTTTTGGAGGCCTGCCAGGAGATGTGACTGTAGTTATGAGGGGTGGTTGATGATATTATCAAGCCATGCCTTTTGGGCTATTTTGTACCCCTTTTTGAAGTCTTTTCAGGGACTCAAGTTTGGCCTTTGGGGTTGGATCTGACCCAAAATTTATGGTTTTTGAGAAATAGAGTTGGAAAAGGGTGTTAAGTATGAGTTTTTCAACTCATTGCAGGGGTACTGATTTTATGGATAGAAGTTTTGTGGCTATTCTCCGAGTCCTGGACTTTGTTCTATAGAGTTTGTAATTCATTTCTAGAAGTATAATATAGGTAACAACAGTGTGATTATGATTGATGAAGTTATTAATTAGCCTTTTTCCTTTCTACAAGTTCTATGTGCATTTTTAAATGATTGGATAGGTTAACTTGTGAATGTTTCATTATTCCTTTTTTTTGGTCTCATTTCAGTACCTTTGTGTAGAACAGTAAGTTTGTTTGCATGTTATGACATGTTTTTTTAGGTGAAATTTGGTCAAAGTGAGGTATTAGTTTATCTTTCTCTTTGTAGTTTCAGTGTGAAAACCTTATTATAAATCAATTGTGCAAGCCTTTACCGAAAGTTGTGCTTCATTTGTGTTTCATAGAGCTATATAATCCTCTTTGTTACATGCGGGTTCTGTTTCCATAACCCTTTGGTGTATCACCTCATTTTCTTAGTATAAGCTTTAGGTTTTAGGTTTATTTTCTACAATTTCTCCCCTTTTCCCTCAAGTTTTCATTGAGTTTTAGAGATTATCACTGAAAGATCTAATAGGAGTCAGCCTAGAATCTAGAAGTTTCATCTCATTGTCCAGTCCCATATAGTGAAATGGATCCCATGTTAAGTAAGGATTAATGAATGTTTTTCGATTTAGTAAAGGGTGCAAATCTTGAAACTTAATAGTTTTGGCATGCCTGGTGGGACCCAAATACATTTTCTAATTGTGCTAGTATAGCTGAAGCCCATTTTTCAACCAGCCAGTAGGAGATGATGAATTTATGAGAAAGATACAAACACGAAGTTCTAGTTCTTTTGAATATCTACAGCTAGAAACTCCAAAAAGGTGGGGAAGGAGTCTTACTAGAACAAAGCCAGTATCAAGGAAATGACTTTCAGCCCTTGGTCTTTGTGTGTATAGCAGAACACGTCAAGGGAAAGTTAGGCATTCAGCAAGTCCGTCAGTTAGTGTTGAATCATTTGACATACCTGCTAACTTTGCTGAAAATTCAGCAAACACTAGTTTTATACCAGTTAGTACAACAAATACAAGCCTTCAGCAGAGTGTTCCTGCTCAACAACAACCTGTACAATAACAACTAGTGCAGCATCCTATACAACAACCTACACCAATGGCGAGTCAATTTTCTTTTGTGCCTTTTAATCAAGGGAGTTCCTTGAATTTTTCTCAACATCATGACATACCACTGGCTGCATTGAAGAGTTTACCATATTTTACTAGAGAAAACCAGACTACAGCTTATGAGCACATAAGGGATGTTGCTATTTTGTGCAACATACATCATGTTATAGAGGAGGATGTGGCTACTAAGTTGCTGGTAGCATCTTTAAAGGGGAAAGCATTGCAGTGGTTCAGAAGCCTAACTGTTGGCTCCATTGGCTCATGGGATGCTTTGGGTGACTCTTTGATGAAACATTTTGAGGATAAGTCTGACTTCTTGTCGCTAGTAGAGCAACTCACAACTATAAAGCAGGCATCGCAAGAGCAAATGATGGATTTTAACAACCAATTTCAAAGGACCTGGACTAGAATACCCATTACAGTAAGACCTTCAACTGATCATGCTTTTCTTTATTATTTGAGGAGCTTAAATAGCGATATATCAGTAATGATTCAATCTATGGGAGGTGTTTCACTACCTCAATCTTATGATATCGCCATTAGAGCTTAAAATAGTCTTATCCAGGCTGGTAAAATAGCCCCTAGGCCTCCAATGCCTATTTTTCTGGACATCCACCCAAATATACCATTGAAAATTCCACCATTTAACCAATTACCTACTATTCCTAGCCAAGAAATTACTGTGGTAGGCCCTTTACAAGAGCTGTAGGAGATTAAGAATAGTCAGCTCAAAATCAAAAATATGATGCAAACTTTTAGTAATGAGCTAGTTAATCTAAAAAACCAATAGTTCTAGCTTAGGCCACCTTACCAACAGTAGAATCTAGTTGTAAATCTACCTTACCAACAACAAAATTAAGGTTAGGCCCAAGGAAATAGACAATAATTTCAAGGTAATGCAATGGGTTATAGGCAAAATATCAATCAAAAGCCTTTTCGACCTTATAACCCGATCCCTCTTAATGTTGCAAATCTAGTAAGAGACATAGTCCCCATGCAAAATAACCTTGTAGCAGATTTTGAGTGGTGTTACCCCTATAGTGAGCCACATAATCAGGCCACTTGCATGAATGGAGTTATAAATCAAGCATTAATGGTACAAAATATAGTGGCAGGATAGAAAAATGTCACTTATGATGCACCTGAATAGTAGCATGATGCACCTACTCCTGAAACTGGTTTCCTTAACTGGCAAAAAGATGAGTTTTGTGCAGTCAATAATGACTCACCAATATCAGCAAATACCTGAGCTAAGAAAAGAGCCCTTGAAGTAGAGCAAACATCAAATAAGGGTAAGTTACCTGACACTGCTAAGCCATCATCAAGTGCTACAAACACGATGGGAGACACTCACATCCCTATCACCAAGGAAACCATTCACAAGCCAACAGAACATGGTGTTGTTAAAGCACATCAAAAATCCCACTTTGCTACACCATTTAATATCATGGAGAACATGAAGAAGATGAACGTGTCTATGTCAATGTGGGAGACTTTTTCCATTCCTGGTCAAGTGAATATCTTGTAAAAGGATCTCTTGGATGAAGCAAATCTTGCAAGGGTGATGGATGAACCAACAAGAGCGGTGTTAACCAGCACTGATGAAAAGGAGGAGGATAGCGATAAAATTGCCAAGGAGCCAAATAAGGTAATAAAACCACCTCCTTTCTATCTTTCCTTGATCATTTGCAATAAACTAGTCCATAACTATATGATAAATAGTTGAGCTACAAGCTCAGTCATGCCAAAAAAGATAGCTAACCAGTTAGGACTAAAATACCAACCCATTGAAAAGGGTGTTGTTCAGCTTGATGGGATGTCTGTAGGTACTATAGGCATGATTAGAGATGAAAGTGTCACCCTTCATGCATGTCCTAATTTTTCCATTCAGTAGGATATCTATGTTATAGATTTACCTCCATACTTTGGCATCTGTTTGTCTAGAGATTTCACAACAAATATTGGTGGTTACTTGTCATCCAATTGGTCCCACATGCTTTTTAGGACTAGATATGGCACAAAAGTAACGATTAAATCTGAATTACTTGCAAAAAACCACATAGAGCCTTATGTTCCTAGTGTTGTCAATGTGAACTTGCTTGCATTTGACCAAGCAGAATGTCATATAGCTACTGAAAATCAAACTCGGCTAGACGATGTCCCAGATATTCTTCTTGATGAATGGACATCAAGTCAAACCTATAAACACCATTTTTATCATATGACGAGTGGTGACTTAGGGACCTATATTATACATGAACAAAATGAAGTTATTCCCAATTTGATCAAACCAGTAAATTAGTTGGGAGAATCCCAAAATTAGTTGTGGAGCATGTTTTTTGATGGTTCAAGGGGCATACAAGGTGCTGGTGGAGGTGTCATGTTAGTTGCACTCGACAATGATAGGTACTATGCCACTTTCAGATTGAGTTTTTCTTGTACCAATAATATAGCAAAGTACGAAGGGTTAATTTAGGGATTAGAATGGGAAAGAAAATGCGATATTAAGTGCTTGAGGGTGTATGGTGATAGTGAATTGGTAGTAAATCAAATCAGACATCTGAATTCTGCAAAAAATGACATTTTAAAGTCTTATAGACATCATGTTTGTGATTTACTTGAAAACTTTGATGCATTTAATATATTGGTTGTTCCTAGAAAAGAAAACCAACATGCTGATAGACTGGTAGCTGTAGGAGCTTAGTATGATATTGTTAAAAGTGTTTCAGTTCATACTGATCAATAGCATATTAGAATTATTACCAGGCCTTCCATTCCTGATAATGATGTTAGTTGGCAAGTTTTTGACAGCGATGAAGAAATTTTGCAATTTTTGTTGGAAGAAGACATCTTTTCCAGTTCTAACTAGCAAAGATATAAAGATTAGTATGGTGATCAGGTGATACAATTAAAGAACAAAAAGTTACCAAAGGGTTTATTAAAGTTGCAAAGCATTTTTAACTCTGATGATCAACTAAAACTTGGCTCCAACTTGCTAGTCAAAGAAAACCAGTATGCAGATCTAGAAATTGCACTGGGTAAATGCCTAAAATTTGGAAAAGTAAATTCAGCTAAAGAAAAAGAAGTTTTTCTTCATTTGTTCCAAGAATTCAGTGATTTCTTTGCTTGGCAATATAGTGACTTAAAGGGATTCAATCCAAGACTTGCATAGCATACAATAGAGCTAGAACCAATAGCTAAGCCAGTTCGGCAAAAGCAAAGGACAATCAATCCTAAGTTGGAACCTTTGATGCAAAAGGAAGTTTTCAGGTTGATTGAGAGTAAGATAATTTTCCCTATCGAACACACGAGTTGGGTTGCTAACTTGGTCCTGGTAAGGAAGAAAAATGGAGAGCTACGGATGTGCGTAGATTTCAGAGACTTGAATAGAGTCTCATTGAAGGATAGACACTCTCTTCCATCCATGGAGTAGCTATTACAGTGTGTATCAGGGGTTGAAAGGTTCTCTTTGCTGGATGGATACTTGGGTTATAATCAAATCCTGCTGAAGGAGGAAGACCAATTCAAGACAGTGTTTACAACAAAGTGCGGAACAATGGCGTATAAAAGAATGCCATTTAGATTGTCCAACGCTAGAGCAACCTTTCAGAAAGCCATGAAAATGGAATTTAGTAATCTGATGTATAGATTCATCTTGGTTTATTTAGATGATGTCACTATTTATTCACAAAAAATAATAGATCATATTGATCACCTAAGACAGATTTTTCAGCGCTGTAGAAAGTTTGGTATCTCATTAAACCCCAAAAAGAGTATTTTTTTGTGCATGAGGGTAAGTTACTTGGATACATTGTATCTAAGTTAGGCATCACGATAGACCTTGAAAGAGTTGCAGCAATTCTGGAGCTGCCTCTACCACAACACAAGAAAGGCCTTCAAGGTTTCATTGGCTGCATTAATTTTGTACGAAGATTTCTGCCTGACATCGCAGCTCTTCTCAAACCATTAATGACCATGCTTAAAAAGAATGTAGTTTTTGCATGGACAAAGGAAGCCAAAGAGAATTTTTAGGCCATTAAAGATGCATTGGCAGCAACACCCATTCTAATCAATCCTAATTTTGGTAAGGATTTCATTCTTTATGCATATGGTGGTCATGATGTGATTTGAGCCATGTTGGTACAGAAAATGCAAAAGGATTGGAACAGCCAATCACATTGTTCAACAAAGGACTAGAAGAATATGAGCAAAGGTACAGTTTCATTGAGAAACATGTCCTTGCTATTGCAAAAAGCCTTAAAAAATTTAGGCACTTGTTGATGCATGGTTACAAGATATGATACATTTTTTGAAAACTAGTCAATGTCCAACCACCTTAGATCGAGCAAAGTGAAGGTATTATTGCTTGCACTCAGCCCCTTTTGTGTTGATAAATGACATTTTATATTGAAAAGACTTCAATGGAGTCCTTCTCAGATGCATAGATTCAGATCAAATTGCTCAGATACTACATGAATTTCATGATGGGCATTCAAGAGGACATTTTTCTCCTAGAAAAACAACCTATAAGATTCTTTGAGCTGGCTATTATTGGCCTGGTCTATTTAAAGACTATCATGTACATGTCATAAAATGTGTTAAATGTGCCATGTTTGTAGGAAAAGAGAGGTTGCTAGCTTTTCCCTTGCAGCCAATTAAGATAGAATAGCCCTTTCAGAAGTGGGGCATTAATTTTATAGGGGCCATTAACCCTCCATCAAGTGTGGGTCACAAGTGGATCATTACAACCACTGATTATTTCACACACTGAACTGAGGTAGCAGCATAAAAAGACGCAAATGAAATAGTAGTCATAAGCTTTTATGATGACATTGTGAACAGATTTGGAGTACCAGATTCCATTATCTCTGATAATACACTTACTTTCATGGGAATGAAAGTCACTAATTGGGCTTTTAATCATGAAATATATCTCAGTATGAGCTCTAATTATTACCCGCAAGGTAACGGGTTAGCGGAGTCCTCCAACAAGAACCTGATAAGAATCATCAAGTGCAATTTGCAAGAGAATCAAAGAGATTGGCATTCAAAATTGAAGGTCGCCTTATGGGTTGATAGGATCACCCCAAAGCAAGTCATTAGAAACTTGCCTTATAGGCTTGTATATGGGAAAGAGGCTAGATTTTCAATTGAGACAAAATTACCAGCGCTTGATCTTGCTACACAACTAGTCCTATTTGAGGAAGGTGACCCTATGCTAGTGTGGTGTGCCTAGTTGATAGAGCAAGAAGAGACCAAAAAGAAGGCCATGGAAACCATGGAGTACCAAAAAATACAGATAAAGAGGAGCTTTGATAAAAGAGCTTGAGCATGAGAATTCCATGTCGGTGACATGGTACTGAAGTGGGATGTTCTCAAGAGTAGGCCCGACCAGCACAGTAAGTTTGATCATATGTGGGCTGGGCCATTTCAGATTGCTGAATGTAAACAACATAATGCTTACCAACTAGCTACCATGGAAGGAGACGTCCTACCAATCCCTATGAATGGGATCCATCTCAAACCATGTTTTGAGGTATGAGTTCCAGTCCTAATTTGTACATACTAAGTTAGTTTCCCTTGTTTTCAATAATTGCATCTACATTTTAGTTTTGTTTTGTTTCTGTTCTAGGTTAGCTTCCTATTTTGTTTGTAGTTTAGTTCGATTAAGTTGCTGGTTTATGTTGTTAAAAATTCATACCCACTCATTTCATTCATGCATGCATAAATATGTGTGCTTAAACACATACACATATCCAACATACACATACATACACACATATATATCGCTGCAAATAAATGTCTGGCTACCAGCCATACATATCTACATACCCATGCATACGCTGCATACATGCATTCATTCAAACCCACACATTCACCCATACATCAACCAAATGGTCGACTATGATGATTTTTGACTCCTAAAGTTGATACTTGAGTTCTGACCCTGCATACCCATCAATCCAATAAGAGTTTCCAGTCTTACTGAACTCACATGCATGCATTCAAAACTAAACCAGCAACTTTAGAAGTCACTTTTTGTCAGGTCTAGGTGCTAGGAATACATAATCACACTCTATGCCCAATGAATAAGAGCAAACTAGTCAAATGTCAAGCAAGCAGACATACAATAGAAGTCGCCAAAAATGTTACCAAAAATTTTCACAAATGCTGAATTTTACTAGGAAGTAACATCACAGAAAGTAACATTTGAAAAGGAAAAATGTACATTTTCTATTCATTACTATTCCATCATTTTTGAAATCATATATGAAACCCTGAGAAAAAGAGATACAATGTTCATTGTATAGATCATCACTGATATGTACAATTTTCATTTTTACAAAGTATGAAATGAATTAACATGCTGACTAGAGAAGATCTCACACAAGCCATGAGTCTATTAGCTAGGTTTCTTTCATAAGAAAATACATAAACAGAAATACATATGCACAAAAGAAATAGTTATAGAGATAACTAGTCATTGCCTGTTGCTTTGACTGGTTATAAATTGGATATGTGTTCTCGAGATCCTTATCACACCCGTCCAGCTCCAAGCTCCATGATCTCCAACATCTACAAAACATAAAAGTGACTGATGTTAGATCCCGAGGGATCTAAGCGATGACTACCTATCTCTACGACTACATATTCTATCTGTCATGCATTCTGTCATGAAAGAAAACAAGCAGTGATATTGGCATTTAGTGCTGAAAGAAGTAAAAACCATTTTTGAGTGTCACAAGCCTGTGCTCGAACCTCATAAGATATGCAATAGAATAGAAAAGATGAACAGACTAACAAACCTATATTATGAAGTTATTTATGAAAATGTGCAACATGTAAATGGGAATCCGAGTTCTGGATTTTAATTCAACAAAAGAAATATGGAGGGAAAATATCAATCAAAACATGGCACTGATATGCAATTTGATGATGTAACTACAGCTCCAAGTTAGAAGGAAAAAAGTACAGTAAATAACAAGGGTACTATAACTTGGTAAAGGCTTCCAACAAATGAATCATTTCAAGAAATCCCAAACAACATATAAAGCTCTAGCAAAGTTTAGCAACAAGTAAAACATCAATTAGTTTACAAGCTGGAGAACTTTTGGCACATAAATTGCTGCATGGAAGCTATAGCAAAACAATCAGTCAAGTAACATGGAAGCTTTCACAAATGAATTAACAGATTCAAAGGCAGCGAAAAGGAACAGTCGGCATCAATAAAATTCATTTATTTAATCATTGCAAAGTTATGTTTTTTTTAATTCTTTTTGAAAAGGTTAAGATAAATATGTTTCCTTTCAATAATATTTTATTATAATATAACTTATTTATTTAGTTTTATCTTATTTTAACAAATATTAGTTATTCTAATAAAACATTAAGTGATTATTTTTATCACTTAAAATTTTATAAAATAATTAATATTTATTAAAATAAGAAGAAATGGATAAATAATAAATAAATTATATTATAACAAGTTATTAATTAATAAATATTAGATGCTTTATATTTTATTTTTAAAATATAAATCATTTAATAGATGTTATTATGCAAGGAGATAAATATTTAATTTTTTTTTAAAAGGGGTTAAAAGACAATTTTTTTGTAAATCATTATGATTAAGTGTTGGGTCATGTGTTGATGAGACTTGGAGGCTAGGAGAGTTACTACATTCTTGAGACTTTTGGAGGCCTACCAAGAGATGTGACTGCAGTTATGAGGGGTAGTTGATGATATTATCAAGCCATGCCTTTTGGGCTATTTTGTACCCCTTTTTGAAGTCTTTTCAGGGACTCAAGTTTGGCCTTTGGGGCTTGATTTGAACTAGCATTTATGGTTTTTGAGAAATAGAGTTGGAAAAATGTGTTAAGTATGAGTTTTTCAACTCATTATAGGGGTTCTAATTTTATGGATAGAAGTTTTGCGGCTATTCTCTGAGTCCTAGACCTCATTCTATAGAGTCTATAATTCATTTCTTGAAGTATAATACAGGTAACAACAGTGTGATTATGCTTGATGAAGTTATCAGTTAGCCTTTTTCCTTTCTACAAGTTCTATGTGCATTTTTAAATGATTGGATAGGTTAACTTGTGAATGTTTCATTATTCCTTATTTTTCTATCTCATTTCAGCACCTTTGTGTAGAACAGTAAGTTTGTTTGCAGGTTATGACATGTGTTTTTAGGTGAAATTGGTCAGAGTGATGTATTAGTTTATCTTTCTCTTTCTAGTTTCAGTGCAAAAACCTTATTATAAATCAATTGTGCAAGCCTTTACAGGAAGTTGTGCTTCATTTGCATTTCATAGAGCTATATAATCCTCTCTGTTACATGTGGGTTACATTTCCATAACCCTTTGGTGTATCACCTCATTTTCTTAGTCTAATCTTTAAGTTTTAGGTTTATTTTCTGCAATTTCTCCCCTTTTCCCTTAAGTTTTCATTGAGTTTTAGAGATTATCACTGAAAGATCTAATAGGAGCCGACCTAGAATCTGAAGGTTTCATCTCACTGTCCAGTCCCATATAGTGAAATGGATCCCATGTTAAGTAAGGATTACTGAACATTTTTCGATTCAATAAAGGGTGCAAATCCTAAAATGTAATAGGTGTTTCATGGTAATTTTGGCAATACACATGTGTTTTGGGTCGCATAGTTTTCTGACCAAATGTTTCTTAAGTTTAGGGTTTCATTCCATAGGTTTGGCAATGTAATGGCTCTAAATTTGTTGCTAATTTTGTAATAGTGCTTTGTCCACCATCATCTACATTTTCCTCTACTCTGCCAAAAAATATTTTAAAGTCCCCAAGGACAACATTTGGTACAATTGATGGTGATCTTTTGAAAAACATGTTGGATTCAACTCATGCATAAGAGGCACATATTCTTCTTTTCTTCCATGACACACCCAATCTACTATTTTTTCCAAACTATTTGGTATTATTTTAAATTTATCCCCTTTACCAAGTTGTATACGATTACATAATTTTTTACTCAAAATCCAGTTCTCTATGTAAAAAGTTAGAAAATAAAAATGACTCAATTAGGTAAAATTTTGCTTCATGTCTACCTAGTTACATATTTTTTAAAATTGTGTCAAAGCTCTAGAAATTTATTTTGTCAGAAAATTTGACATTATTTTACCCATTTTACCACATTCATGCACACAATCGCACAACTATCCATTAGTAACAAAGACATTGAAATTGTAGGGAAAGGACAGATTTTCATAACTAATTTTCAAAACCCTAGTGCATGTTTACATGGAGCACATTGAAGTAATGACTGTAAGCAGATTGAGGTTTTGGTTTTTGGTTTATATAATGTTTTAGAGGCTTTTCCTAAGGAATGATCTTGTGTCTTAAATATATTTCCTCTTAAACCTGCCTATTTTCTCATCTGCATAGTTGATAACATGATACAATTTGTGTTGAATTATTAAGTGAGTTTTAGTTTTTTAAATTTGTATGTGACCTGATCATTTATTACCCCGAAGACATCCTTTTTTGAAGTTTCAAAACTTCATTTTAAAATAAATGTTCAATATTCTCTTATACAGTGCGCAAGACAATTGAAATAATCCACACTATTTATTTTATTCTCGTCAAAATAGGCATATATAATGTATTTTTTGTGCGGCATGATTCATTTTTTAAACTAGACCATAAGAATTATTTTCCCATTTTCTTCCATTGTCTGTTGATCGTATTTTTATTTTCGCAATGCTTAATAACTATTCACATTCATGATAATCTACTGAAAATTTTCTTAAAAGCACATGTTTAAGATTAATGTTTGGTCTATAATATTTTACCTTACAAATCATAGAATAATACTTTTACAACTCATATTTGTGTTCATCTATTCAAATGAACTAATTTTAATATTGAGTAGATTAAATATACCTCTTGTATTCCTTAGACTAAGATTATTGTCATGTTAAGAGTACAAAGTAGCACTTGCACTTGTAAGAGGTTCAAGGGATAAGCTAATAAAGTATTTTATGAATATTATCATTGTATAAAATTGCATAGATCACTAAAGAGTTTATTATATTTTTCTTATAATCTATGGGATTTTTGGTCATGAAACAGTAATGGTTGAAAGTGCTTCAAATAAAGGTATTTTTCAACTCCTCAAGTTATCTCTACTTATGATATTTTCACAACACTTATATTTTCAACTTCCCAAGTTATCATTTTCACAAACTATGTATTGTTGATTTGATTAACTTTTGCATTTTAGGTGAGTTTTTGAGATGTTTTTGAAGTGGTGTAAAGCCCATTATAATTTTCTTGATTAAGTTATGGATGTGCTTGTGTAAAATGAATTTATTAGAAATATTATCCATTTTAATAATATTGATTAACTTATGGATATTATTGTGTACAATAATTTTATTAACTATGTTTGGAAATATATTTCATGATTCATCATAAGGATGAAAAATTTCAAAGTTAAGGGTTACTTTTTTAACTTTTTAATCCTATGATGAATTACCAAGTATGATTCCAAATCATTGATTATAATAAAAACAACAGAAGATAACTAAGTAAATGTTGTGCTAATGACTTTCATAATTGATAAGTAGGAGATAATGGTTTTGCAAATGGAGTTGCAAGCTATGGGTTTAACCATGGAAGAAACTTCATAGTTAAGTGCACTCAGGCTGGAGTAGTACTAGGATAGGTGATCTCCTGGAAAGTCTGGATGCTTCACCCCTATGAGCATCACCTAGATCCAATGAGTGCCAAGTGTTCCATTTATTCTCATGAGAGATGGATTTATGATGAATAACTACTCATGAAAGATGGGTCAATGAGTTTGAATCAAAAATCACACAGTCAAATCCTGATAGCAATATCATGACTTACATAATGTTTGTTTCTATGGCCTCAAAGGCCTTCAATTAAGCTTGTTAGCATGTTGAGATAGGCTCATGATGGGGCAACACCAAAAACCTACAAGGGATGCTACCTAACCCTCCAATGAGTAGAAAGTTAGAACCACCATTAAGTTTGGTAGAACTGGTAACTATATTGTTGAATATGTTTCCAATAGAACATGTTTTAAAGGACACATTTATTTATTCGATCATTATGAATGAAACTATATTGTTTTCAATTCCCTTTATCTTTTTAGCTTTATAAATATTTAAGTTAAAATTATTTTTTGAATTCTCGAAAATATTTTTATTATATAATATTTATTCTTTCTTATAAAGTATTAAGTGAACTTTTATGTTGATTAATAGTATTTATTATGAACTTTTATAATAAATTTATTTTGTATTTGTCTAAACATAGAGTTAAGCAATGAAATATTTCAAATGCTTCTCTAAATAAGTCAAATTAAATCATTGATATATTAAATTAATTTAAATTTGTATTTAGAACTTTATTAGAGATTGTTATTAATTTTAATTAAATTAATTTCAATAAACTAGTTATTTAATCTTTTATAAGTTTTTTTTTTAAATCATCTTTAAAATTTAAAATTTATTTTTAAATGCTTGAGAATGTTTCTATTCATAATCATATAAAATATAAAAAATAAGTTACATGAGGTTTATTTTTGTTGTTAAAAGCTTTCAATAGTAATTATATATCTGTGTGTGTGTAATTTGAAATATTTTAATTTTTAGAAAAAAAAACATTTTGATTCAATTAAATTTTAAATAAACATATTTATTCTAGATTATTGATGAAGTTGATTGAAATTAAAATATATATATTATGTATAATAATTTTATAAATTGTTAAAAACATTAGTTAAAATCTAATAGTAATAAGTAGGTTTCAAATAACATATTTTTGTTTGGAATAAATTTTAAATAATGAATATATTAAGTTATGTAAATATTATTTAAATTTTTATTAGAATAATAGTAATTCTCTTGTTTAAATTAAATTATTGAAAATCTTTGAATTGCTCATATAAAAAATATAATTAGATTATTATTTTATTTTATTTTAATATTAGAAAATGTTGAACATTTTTCTTGAATAATAATTGTTATTTTTATTATAATTTTTAATTTTATATTTAAAAGTTAAGATTTTTTAATTTTTTAAATTATTTTGATCAATTGTTATAAACCCCTTCAAACCCCTTTCCATGCATCAATGGAAACTGGTTGTAACATGTTGTATGGGATATTATTAGTGGTAAGGGGTCCTAAGGGTATTTTAATGGGTCTTAAGACCCCTTAGGACAATTTTTCTCTAAGACCCCTCAATAATCATTAAGAATATGTTGTTAGTCAATGTGCCTATCTTCTACTAAAAGATTTACCTTCTAACATACGATACAACCACATCACTTATATAAGACACAAGAGGTTGTTAAACCATGTCACAAACCCTATGAGGGACATTGGCCCACTACCAAAAATTTCCATTCCTATGTCACTTGCCATGGATTTCATGGATTCAAACCTATGACCAAGCTTTGTTACCACATGTTAGTTGACATGTTTTTTGTTACACTAAAAGATCAACCTTTTAACACCCAAAATAACTGCGTGACTTAGAGAAGAGACTTTTTTTAAAAAACCATGTCACAAACCTCATGAGGGACATTATCCCTCTACCAAAAATCTATTTCCTAGTATGACTCCTTGTTGCTTGCATGCATTCAAATCTATGACCAAGATTTGATACCACTTGTTAGCTAACATGTTTTCTATAATAGTGAGGAGGGATTTTTGGAATAATTGTCATTTGTTTCCTTCAATATTCACGATGTGTCTTAACTTCCTCATGTGTTCTATAATTTGTTTGTTTGTATCAAACATTAACATGTCGATCTTTTACTGCAATGAAAAACATGATGATTAACAAGTGGTATCAAAGCTTGGTCATAGGTGGGAATCCATGGAAGCTATGATAAGTGACATTAAGAGGGGGATTGTCAGCAATGGGCCAACATCCCTCACAAGATTCATGATATGGTTTAACAATTTCATGTTTCTTTTATTGTTGGAATATTTAGGAAAGGAAGGATGCTGAGAAGGGGGGTGAATCGATCCTTTAAAATGTTTCTACTCTTTGAAACTTGACTTAACCTTATGATTTTAGAACTTGGCATATATGCATACTCATAACTTCAAAACCTAAAATAATATTAAACATAATTATTTTACTTCACCATAGTAAACATAACATAAAATCAATACAGGTATGAGAGAAAGACTTTACTCGTGTAGAAACTCTTACTTAGAGGCAAACCTGTGGTGGGGATGACACCCTCAAATTCTTCACAATGGCAACAAGATGTTTCCTATTAGGGCTATAAAGGATGCTGCTTCTGGTAACTTACTTTGTTAGGAGTAATACAATAGGATCTATCAAAAACCACCTTACTCAAGGATTTTGTAATATTGTACAATCCATTAACACATTTACAATCAAGACTATTAGGTATACCCTACTAAAATATTTATCCACTACAATGATAATAAAAAAAAAAGTAATAGTGAACATGATATGATTGTGTGCAACTTACTTTGTTGCCCAGATCTCTAATATTCTCAATTCTTTATCACCTCCTTGTGAATGATGTAAATGATCCTTTCCTTCACTGCACAATACTCTTCTTTGTATTAGGTTCACCTTTTAATTCCTTTATCATATCCCCTTCATAGTATAGCATAAACCCCATCAATCCTAAATTGTCCTATATACGTCCTTATATAGAAATATTTGTGCCTCTTTGATCCATGACCTAATTAGGGTTAAAGAAACTTATGAAATATTCCATTGATCAAAATCTAAAATCTAGATCAATCCTTATCATCTCTTTTACCTTCTTGTATTTCATTTATTCATATTCTAACTTGGGGTCATCATTGATCAAATCTCTCTTCCCAATAAATCTTACCAAAAAATTTCTTGTTCCTTGTAAATATCTTTTCATGCTTGGTAGAATTGAAATATATAGATTCTAGTGACATTCCATACTTTTATGTCCTTCATGTTCATCTCAATAAACACTTTTTTCTTTCTTAGTAGAAATACTAACATTTGGTAACAACATGTCTCAATAGTTCTTCCCTCGCTTGGTGTTCACTTCTTGGTGTATATAGTGCTCATTTATATGTGATCCATACTTTTACTATATTTCTATCTTGACTTGGTTAGTATAGTATTGCTAGGTAATAATTTTCATTAACCAATATCCTTTGTACTCATCGACTAATATTTTGCACTAATAAAAACATTTGATGTCTATAGGAGTAACATTCTCCCCCTTTGGCATTGGTGGAAAACCTTTGTATATACACTCCACACTCAAAAACTAACAAAGTGAAATTTTGCATAACTCCCTTGTATATGTGCTTATCCTTAGTATATCAAGTGTTTTATAGAAGAAATTCATAAAACTCTTTTTGGTACAACACAACCTTATATCTCCTAAAAAAATAATATTCCCCTATTCAATATACTTACATATATACATATGTTCCCCCTTCTTTGATGCTTCTTCCAAAAAGATAAACTCAAAAGTTACAAAGCCTTCAAAATATACACTCACAATTGGTCAAGTAACTTGTTATGAGTATTCTTCAAAGTATCCACAGTGGAGTTGTATTTATTCTTCAATTCTTTCAATACTTGCTTCTCCACATATAGTTTAACTAGAAGCTCTAGGATATGATCTATAATAGATAGATCAAGTTGCACAATCTAATTCTTGGCCTTGTTAATATGCCTTTGCATGGTAATAAAAAGCCTTTTACTTCATTCATTTCAGCCCTTGTCCTTGCTTCTTTCACTTGTACAATAGACTAAATTCCTATAAAAAAAATTCACTCAAGAATAGTGAACATTGTATGAACTTGGTTCAATTATCAGTGCATTTTCACTTTTCTTCAAATCCTCCTTATTTTTCTGTAATTTTTTTTTAATTTTCTTTGTAATTGAGGAATATCACATATCTTCTAAACCATGACAATAACTTTGTGAACAAGAGCTTCAAGCTCGGTAACCATAGTTGAAAGTTCCACTTGTTGAATTGTATAATTGAGCTACTTTCTCCATTACTTTTTACTCAAATTTCTTCTTTTTCCATTCCAATAGATTCTCTTGGGCATCAACATCAAGTGCATTCACCTTTTCTAATAGCATGACTAGTTGTTCCAATATCGGGAATTTCTCATCCAGTGCAGTATTGGGAACAACTTCTAATAGGATATCCTTAACATCAAGTAAAACTTGTTTATTCTTAAGTTCTTATCAAAGTCTATCATGTGTTGCCTTCCTAGTGCATAGTTCTCTATATTCTCTCAGAGTATTGGGGTCGGTATAACAATAACTTCATCTAAAGTCACTAGATTTTATTGATGTCTCCTTCTTATTATTCTTATTATCTTTTGAAGTAGCAGTGCTGGTACTCAGTGATACCTTGTGTGGAATTGGAGCCTTCTCCTAAATATTTTTCTTTGTAGGCTCAATGTCATTTTTTTTCTTGTTTTGTCCCTTGCTTAATGAATATCGTTGAAAATTTTGAACTAGTATCATGTGAGGTTGGTCCTTAGATGGTGTCTACTTGTCCTTCTCTTGTTATCCTTGAGAACTCTTCTCAGGTTGAGCTTGATGTTTGATAGTAGTTCTTTGAGTCACCATTTTATTTCAAATGTCTTTCCTTCATTTTTTTCCCAACCATTTATTGAAGTCTTTCCCTTGTCGCTTCACATATTCACCATCTCCTGAAGTGATTATTGAAGC
This sequence comes from Cupressus sempervirens, assembly GCA_028749045.1. Classification (NCBI taxonomy): domain Eukaryota; kingdom Viridiplantae; phylum Streptophyta; class Pinopsida; order Cupressales; family Cupressaceae; genus Cupressus; species Cupressus sempervirens. The sequence goes on from CM053788.1 coordinate 402,782,975, forward strand.
GCCTTTTGCTCCCGATCAATATCTCTTCCCTCAAACCACTTTGAACAACTTTGAACCTCAATTCAAAGTAGTTCAAAGTAGTTCAACCAAAGGTTTTGTACTAATAATTTTTCTAGCAAGTGATATGTGTCAACTTGGCATAGTTTTCTTTTGAATCGTTGTGAACCACTTCGAACCTCGGTTTGAAATTGTTTAAAGTTGTTCAACGGTGGAGGTGTTTTGGCAATATTAAATCCTAGTGTATGACATGCCATCATCCCACAAGGAAATTGATGGTCATGTCAGAGAATAATGAATAAAAGGACATTTCTATTCCCAATGTGGAAAGTCCTCATTATGGGGAAAGTGGGAAATCTTTAGCTAGAGAACAGATTGGATGTCGCATTAAAACTAATCATTACCAATACATCCAAAAAGGAAATCATTAAATGGAAAGTTTATGAAACAAGGATTTTGAATGTGTGAATGTTAATAAGGAGTGATGTGTCATTAATGCCTTATAATGAGCTTGTACTTCCCCATGTAAGTACTTTCCCTTTAAAACTTGCTCAACTTTCTTTTTCTATTTGTCATGCGAAGAACTAAAAGTGTGGAGAAGAAGTTGTTAAGGGAGACAAAGAAAATCATTGATTTTTTAGTAGAATACAGGTGAGAACTTAGCAGTTATTGTTTTATTTTGCAAAACTCTATATTTTCCAGCATTATCTATTTGAAGCCTTGTTGTTTGATTACGAATGAGGTCTATATTGCATTTCTTTGGTAATGTCTCAAGTTTAGAATGTAGAAAGCTAGTCATTTGTGATACGAATTTGGAGGGGGTTAAGTTGGAGGATTTACAAGCAATTTTTCTTGAATATGCTAATGAGGTGAATGGGTATATGGAAGTCCTAACCAGTGGGTTAATTGAGGCTGCTACTTTCTCCTAGTCTTTATGAGTCTTGAACTTCTTCAAGTTTTTATTGATCACTATGATGTTAGAAGCAAAAGTGTTGTAAGTAAAAATGGCAACATGATACTCTCGATTTCAAGAGACACTATTGCCTCTATACTCCATTTTCCAAAGAATACCTTTGCTGCATTTTTATCTGTTCAAGCCCAAGTCGAATATCAAGAAACCCCAAACCACTTTTGTAATTCCCTAGCTAGGAAATGGACTGAGATCATGTATGATGGTGGTTCTAGGCTACCCAAGGTCATCACCAAAGATCACCTTAAACCTCATATCCATGACCTTGTGGTGTTATTGCATAGGGTCAAAGGTTTAGTCGATGTGTTTCTTTTTTAGGAATGGATGTATAGGTAAATAGAAATCATCTTGAAGGGTGAACAATGGATAGATTGGGCATAGATTATTGCCAGTTCATTGAGGTCTCAACTCAAATGTGATAAGGAATCCTGGAAGAATTTTTATACAGCTTCCTATTTAACTTACTGCATTGCCTATACTTGTGATCTTAGCCCTCTCCCTCATGGAGTATGGAGTGAAGAAATAATAATTTTTTAGTATTGCCCTCTTCTACAGAAAGATAGAGTCTTGGAAGATTTCAAGAAAGTTCATGATGTGTTAATGAAGAATGTTTTTGTGTCTCTGAAGAATAAGTTGATGCCTAGGTTGTCTCCTAAAGTCGAAAGGTTAGTTCAGCAATATGGAAGCCACATCATAAAATTTTCCAAGTTCACATACTTGAGGATCGGTGGATTTGAAGAAGAATCTACAAAGTTTCCATGGTATGCTTTGGATTGTTTTGTTCTAGCCAAGATATGTAGGCAACTTTTCTTTATTATAAAGGATAATTTATCGCAAGAGGATTGGGAAATAGCTTTTCCTATTAAGCTGGGTTCATTGGTTTGTAGTAGCATGACCAACACTTCTATCATTGGGAATAATTTTCTTGGGTTCAATTTCGGCTCTTACCATAGCAGGAGGAGCTTCGACAATAAAGGGTATGCAGTCTAGATCCTTGCTCTTGAATTTCACTCGTGGAAAACTCCATAGTTGGAAGACCTATGGCAAGATTTTAAGGATGAAGGAGAAGTTTTGAGAAAAGATGATTCAAGGCTAAGTTTGAAGCAAATTAATTCTTAAAGGTTGAAGTTCAAAATAGAGGGAGTGGTTGAAGATGGCTAGGATATAATTAAACCTGGTTGGGAAGAACCTAGTGAATTGAAGTCTCTCATAGTTGACTAGAACAAGGATGAGGAAGATGATATCAAAGGGCTAGATTTATACTTACCTTCACAAATGACTGGTTAAAGAAAAATAGCAAAGGAATTATCAATGAAACCTCTTCAAGGGTGGTTTCTTTTTTTGAACCATCTCCATCTGATGTACCACTTTCTCCTATTGCAGGCAGTATATTAGCTTAGGATAAATAGAAGAAGAAGCCCCTTCATTTGCAAACTATGGCTCAAAGGACTAGATCTTAGTCTAATTTTGAAGCCCTAAATCAACATAAATTTCAGAAGGAGAGAATGTTGACTCAGGGGTAGGATTTGAATGACAGCCCTAATCTCTCATATGGTGTAGATGGCGATGTTCAGTTCATCGAGGCTCCTAAGGTAGATTAGTCTAGATTCCTAACTCCTACTAGAGATTCCCAGACAATGTTCATGAGCTTGCTATTCCTTCCTAGCTATCTAACACAACTAAAAAAAAAAAGGAATTTGCAACCAGTGTCCACACCGATGAAAGACATTGTCACTAAATATGTAGCTAGGGGTTCAAAGTTAAAGAAGTTGAAGACAAATGCTCACCTTGCCAAAGACCCAATAATAGGAAAAATCACTGCTGAAATAGTTACCTACAAGCAAAATGAGTCTATGGATATTGATGATGAAGGTTTCAAAGTTACCTCTATTGAACCGAGGACCATTAATAGGAGCACTAGTAATCATTTCTTTAAATTCTCTACTGATCATATGTTGACACAATTCAAGAAGGATAGAAAAGAGAAAAAGGAGCTAAAAGGCATGGTAATGAAAATGGTTGCATATATCAATTCCTTAATGAACCTTGGTGCATTGTTGATTGTTCAAGTTCCACAGCCCTTTGATCCTAATTCAGTAGAAAGTCAACAATTGATGAAGCAAATGCAAAAAGGATAGCTTTTAGCTGATGTCATGAAGAACTGGGTGGACATCATCATAAAAGAAGGTAATAAATTTATTTTAGAATTTACTAATGTCTATTTTGAGGGAGAATCATTACTAGGAGAGATCTAAACTTTAGTTCCAGCTTGGGAAACAAAGCTAGGTCGATGTCAAGCAGTTGTTTTTCAAGTGGCTGAAGTTGAGAGGTTCGGGGTCCTCAAGTTCCTAAATGAGAACCCAATGAAAAATGTGGATCCCTACATGTTCATTATGAAGAACAACATGGGATGGAAGGAGTCATTTTACAAGGATACAATTAAAGAAATGCAGGGCATAGAAAATAAAATTATTGAAATGCACAAAGAACTCCTTAAGGATATGAAGGTAGTTAATCCTATAGGGATCCTGCAATTTGATGATGAGAACATGGATGCCGAAACACTAATAAAGAGCTTCAATGAAGTTGTGGAACAAATTAGGGATGGTGAATCACCAAGTGCCAACAATTTCACTACATTGGTAAGTATTGAATCAATTTTGTGTCTCAACAAGAACCTGATGTTGTGTCAGAGTTTAAAGATAAAGGAATTCAAATGGCAAAAAGATGCATGTAGAGCCCAATTGCTGAGCCTGAAGAATCCACACTCTCACACGATGTAGGATTTTATAAATAGTTTTCAAAGCTAGAAGCTAGTACGTCTGACCATTGGTGAGGAGGAGAAAACTGGCGATGATGCTTGAACTGAACTGCTGCTTTCAATTACTTTTTGGTGCTCATTTTTAAACTACTTTCTTATTTTGTAACTGTTTCTTTTTTTAATCAAAATGGTTGGGTTTTGATGGAGTCCTTTCAATTTTTTATGAAAAAACTATAAATGCTAGGGCATTGAACTGGTTTAAGGTTAGCAATAGATAGTTAGAAGGTAGATAGTAGAAAAACTCAGATAAAAATAGGTATTTTTAAAGCAACAATCAAAGGATAGTGTGTGGATATTTTTCTTTCAAATGATTGTGTGCATGGAAAGGTTTAATATACATATATAAATAATATTGGATTCTACTTTTGAAACTTAGTGTCTAAAGTGTTTAAATCTTTGTTACTTTGTGAAATGTGGTTTAACAATTCGAGATATTGGTTGTTGTTCTGATTGTAAGTTCATTTCAGTTATGGTGTTTGAATGATTGATATCAGTTTGTGATGATTATTCATTCTTTTAAAAGTAGATCTTCTATATAAGTATATTCAAATGGATGTTTCTTTGATATTTTTGAATTGATTTTTACCTCACTACCTAAGAGTAGGTGAGAGATCCTTACTCGTTTTTGGGTAAAAGTGCAAAAGATAATTTAAATTCATTGCAAATCTAATCAGGGATTTGTACCTTTAAAATTCAAAGAGAAAGTCAAATAACATGAAATTTTCTCAACTTTTGTGAGCATTTTATGTTTTTCACACCTTGGGTATGGAGTAAATTTGTTAAATTAGTTGAAAGGACAATCTATTCAGCAATAGATTTTTGGTGACTCTGCTGGAGAAGAGTCCCTTCAAAAAAGAGTCTGAATTTTGAAAAACAATGTATAAAAATGGTTCTTCCACATAATTAGGTCTTCCCTGTACTAAAACCTAATCTCCAATTTAAAGATACTCAAGAAGACATAATCTCAAACTTTGTTTAAACTACTTGGGCGTTGCGCAGAAGTAACCAACATTATCAACAAGTATTGGGTGTTTTGGAAAGAGAAGAAGAAATGGTTAAGTTGTTGATAGGGATACCAGAAGTTCAAGAGGAAGTAGTTGTGAATAGACTTGCTCAAGCACCTGCAAGACCTTTAACTTAGAACTAGGAGTTAAAGTTGGCTACCCATAGATACACAAGAGGGCAAAGAGAAAAGGAGATTCTTGATGAAAATTTTGAGTTATTGAAGAATCTAAAGCTCTTACCAAATTTTAATGACCCTAACAAGAAGAGTATCAAATCCCAAAGTAGACCCAGTTCACCACCAAAGCAATCTCCTTTTTCACCATTAGTGCAATCTTTGCTTCCATTGAATACTCGTGTCCCTACTTTTATAACCATCCAATCTTTGTAAGTTGTACCACCAAACATGGCCATAAACCAACCATGGAGGCAAAACATAAGGCCACTAAATTTGGGTGTAAATCCTATAGCATTACCCAAAGGAGCCACTAAAATTTTACCCAATTTTAGTGGAGATTGTAAAGTTTCAACAGATGATCATTTAAGTGCCTTTCATTCTGCTTGTGTTGTTATAAGTGTTCCCACGCAAGAAGTTGTTGTAATATTATTTGTGCAGACATTGACTGATGTCGCCACAGATTGGTTTAACCACCTGCCTCACCATTCCATCACCAGTTGGGATGATATGAAAAATGCTTTTGAAGATAGATTTAAGACCCCTAAAATTGAAAGTTTCTATTTTTTCAACTTAGTTAGATGAAAAAAGAGATCCAAGAACCTATAAGGGAATTCCTCACCAAGTTCAATAGATTGATTCAAAGAATCCCTGCTACATCTAGACCTAATGCAAAGAACCAGAAGTCATTCTTTACAAATGTTGTTCATCTAGACATAAGCTTTCATCTCATAAAGGATGCATGTGTTGATTCGGCTACTACATAGAGATTTGCTATTCAGTTAGAGGATGCATTTATCAATGCTGGTAAATGGAAACGAGAAGTTCAAACACTAGGAATAGCTTTATCTTCTAATTCTACTGATCTTGTCCTACAAAAATTGATGAAGGATGTAGTGATGATGAAGAGACAAAAAAACAAAATCCATGGCCCTTACCAGACTCCTTATCAAGACATTCATAGATGGAAACAACCTCAAAATTTTGGTAAAACTCCCCTGTTGACTACTCCTCAAACGAGACTACAAATTGAAGAAGCTCCTAAGGAAGCAATGTGTTCTTTTCATATGACTTCAGACCATGATGAACAAGAATGTCCTTATTGGCTCAATTATGCTCAATTACTAAAAAAGGCTCTTGCAGTAGAGCAAATGCCTAAAAATGAGAATGTAGAAGGTGGAGATTCAGGTGCTTATTTTCTTTAGTACGAATATGATTTAGAGAGAGGAGACATTATTTTTATGACTCTTCAAGACCCTACTTACATGGTGATGACTAGAGGGAAAAGGAATTAGAAATCTTACCCAGTAGTCAACCTGAATGTGTTGAGTTCCAAAGGTAAGGAACATATACATGTCGTTTCAACAAAAACTATAGAACCAAGAATCTTGTCCAAACTAGAAACTTTGGTTAGTAATTCAGCATTTGATATTATGGAATTTTGCAAATTCTCTTCTATATCAATTTCTCCAACCGAGTACCTGATACTTAATCCTAAGAAGTTGGAAAAGTTAGTTCAATATGTAAAGGGAGGTTCTACCACTAATGCACATTTTGTTGATGATGTTTTTGAGAACTCAAAGGCTATTAATGAACCTATTTTTGTGTCTAAAAGATGCACTAACAACACCTCTTACCATGAGGCAACTGCTAACTCTATTCAGAAGGAAACATAAGAGAAAAAGCCCAATGTGTTTTATATATCATTGCTATTAAATGGCTAGAAGCTTAGCAATTGCATCATTGATTCTAGAGCATTGGATAATATTATGCCCCAGCCTGTTGCAAAGGCTCTCGATCTGGAGCTCACAAAAACTTTTGGGTATTGCTATTCTATGGATGGAAAACAAGTACCCCTAGTCAGACAAGTGAAAGATGTACAAGTTTTCCTTTATGCTTGTCCAGAAAAAAGATTAAAGCTTACCATTCTTGTACCTGATATACTAACCAACTATGGAATGTTGCTCAGCAGAACCTTCTATAAGGATATGGGTGGGGAAATTTAAATGGATTGGTTAGAAGCCTATATTCTAGTAGGAAAGAAGAAAATAAAGCTAAAGCCTGAGCCAAAGAATAAATATACAATAGTACCCTTAGATAACCCCAAAGCACATATATTATATGAGGAATGTCAATTTGGAAGTTATATTATTCTTCCTGAAGAACCATGCAAAGAAGAAGAGATAGTAAGTTCTGAAGAAGCCCTATGGACTCTAGAGTTTGACAAAAGTTGTTCCAATTCATGTTCAAGTGCTGGTGTTGTCCTCATTTCACCCACAGGGGATATTTCCCTTTCTCTTTCAAATTGGACTTCCATAATACCAATAATACTACGGAATATGAAGCATTTCTTCTAGGGCTGCAAGAAACCAAGGCAAAAGGAGTGAAGCAGTTGAGAGCGAGAGGTGATGCTAAACATATCATAAAATAGGTAAGAAAGCAATTCTTTGTTAAAAATGATAGGCTGAAGCATTATAGAAATCTAGTATGGGATGATATTGAGTCTTTTGAAGCATTTTCTATTGAATTTATACCTTTCTCTCAAAACAGAAAAGTTGATTCTTTGGCTATTTCAGCATCCTTGTCATTACCACATCTGAAATTCAAAAGTGATACCTATAGAATTGAAATGATCTACAGACCTAGGGTACCAAACAATGTTAATCATTGGCAGCTCTTTAATGACAATGCACAATTGAAAGAATTCATTGAATGTGCAAGAAATTTTTTTGAAATTTCCTTTGAAGGGTCAGATCATGATGGTAAGCCAATTGGAGAAGAGTCAATTGAGTCTGGGGAGATCATTTAACTCAAAGGGAATCAGATTCCTAAGGGACTAGTTTCTTTTGAGCACCTATTCAGGAGAAAGGATGATAGTGCCTTGAAAAGGAATCTTGATTATGATAAGAAAATGGAAGAGCATGATAAAATCAACATTGGAACTGAAGGAAACCCCAAATTAATCTCTATAGGTAACACTTGTTCCAAAGAGGAGAAAAATAGATTGTCTGAGCTTTTTACTCAATATTAGGATGTCTTTGCCTCAAGTTATGAGGACCTAAAGAATTCCAAAAATGCTGAATTTGTTCATCACATACCACTGAAACCAAAAGCAACTACTTTCCAACAAAAGCTCAGGAATTACAATCCCAAGGTATCTGAGGCTATTTTTAGAGAGGTTGAGAAAATGTTAAAGGCTCGCATAATATACCAAATTCATCATTCAATGTGGATAGCAGACATTTTCCCTATGAGAAAGAAAAATGGTGAAATAAGGATTTGTGTGGACTTCAAAAATCTGAACAAAGTGAGCTTCAAAGAAAACTATGCACTTCCCACTATGGACCATATTTTGTAGACAGTTGCTAGATCTGAGGTCATGTCAAAGCTTGATGGCTATTCAAGGTACAACCAAATCAGTGTTACACTAGAAGACCAGCATAAAACAACCTTCATTACTCCTTGGGGCACCTTTTCTTATAGTCAAATACCATTCGGTTTGATCATAGCAGGGGTGACCTTTCAAAGAGAAATGAACTCATCCTTTAAGGATTTGAGGGACAAGATAATTGTGATATATCTTGATGATTTGACTATTTACTCTAGGAGAAGAAAACATCATTTAAGGGACTTAGAAAAGGTGCTTAATAGATGTAGACAACATGGTATATCCTTGTATCCTAAAAAGTCTGTGTTCTTTGTGGAAGAAGGTAGATTACTAGGCCATATCATCTCTAAAGATGGTATAAAAATTGATCCAGAGAGGGTGAAAGCAATATAGAAGCTGGCTCTGTCCACCAATAGAAGTGATTTGAAGTCCTTTGGTCAAATCAATTTCTTATGAAGTTTTGTTCCTAAATTTTCTGAGAAGGTGAGATACATGTTGAATATGATGAGTGAAAAACATCCTTTTAGATGGCAAGAGGAAGGTAAGAGGGCTTTTGAGGATATTAAAATAGCTATTGCAAACACCCCAATGCTAATAAGCCCAAATTTTGAAAAATACTTCATTATTTATTATTATGCTTCTGAACATTCCTTGTATGGTATTTTAACTCAATAGGATTATGAGGGTAATGAGGCTCTAATCACCTTTATGAGTGTTCCATTAAAGAATCATGAGTTGAACTATACTAAAGTAGAAAAACACACATTTTCTATGGTAAAGGTATTAAAACAATTTAGGTATTATATCTTGCATTCTCATTCAATTGTGTATGTGCTAGAAATAGTAGTTAAGAGTATATTAACTCAGCAAGAAGTAGGGATGAATAAAAGGGTTGTATGGGTAACTAAAGTTCAAGAATATGACTTAACTATTAGGCCTACTTCTTTGGTGAAAGGGTGTGGTTTATGTAAATTAATGGCTGAAAGCAAGGATACATCTCTTGATAAAGCTAGAGAAAAACCTGATGTTTTGTTTGTTAGCCTTATGGACCCCTGGTTCTCAAATATTGCATATCTTCTAACATACGGTAAATTTCTCCCGAACATGAGCTATAAGGAAAGGTGAAACCTCAGATTAAAGGTTGCTAAGTATGTCATTTCAAATGGTATTCTATATAAGAGAGGAATTGATGGAAAAAATTTAAGGTGTGTGGATGCAGTGCAATAAGAAAAATTATTAAAGGCATATCATTTGAAGGCTTGTGGAGGGCACCTCTCATCCATAGTAATTGCTTTCAAGACCCTTAGGAATTGTTTCTATTGGCCAGGTATGTTCAAGGATGCTTATAAATTTGTAAAGAAATGTGAGAAATGCCAACTTTTTACCAGTCACCCTCAACTAGCAGTACTACCTCTTAGGTCAGTTGTTATTGATGAGACTTTTTAGCAATGGGGTATCAATTTTGTTGGACCTTTAAATCATCTATCAGGTGTTGGACATACACACATATTAATAACAACAGATTATTTCACCAAATGGGTGGAGACTATTCCAACTAAAAAGGCCAACTCCTAGGTAGTATGTGATTTCCTGATGGAACATATTTTTGTCAGATTTGGGGTTCCTCAAACGATAGTTTTAGACAATGCAACCTACTTTTCGTCTGAAGAGATCTCCCTTTTCTACTATGAACATGGCATATCACTAGACCATTCTTTAGACTATTTCCCACAAGGGAATGGACATGTAGAGTCCAACAATAAGAACTTGATAGCTATAACCAAAAAATTGGTGTCTGATAATCCCTAAGATTGGCATAAGAAACTTTATGAAGCATTATGAGCATATTAGATTACCCCAAAAAGAGCTATCGACATGGCTCTGTTTGAATTGGTGTATGGGATTAGAGTTCGAGTATCATTGCCTCTAGAGTTGTATGCTGCTAAAATACAATATGTTGTTGAGGATTAGTTCTTTAAGGATTCACTAGAGAAAAGAATAATGTATTTACACAAGCTAGAAGAGGAAAGGAACAAGTTGGTTGATCATATTACCAAGCATTAGATGAGGTAAAGAAAATCTTTGATAGGAAAGCTAGACCGCATGATTTCCTAAAAAATGATGAAGTACTTCTCTGGGATAAAAGGAGAGAACCCAAGGGTGCGCATGGAAAATTCAAGTCTCTCTGGAAGGGTCCATTTATTATTTTAGAAGTTGTTGGCCCCAACACCTTTCATCTGAAGTACCCAAATGGAATAGTTCTACACTTTACTTATAACGGGTAGGACTTGAAGTTAATCAAGTTCTAAGTTTTGGAGTCCTCTATCATGTACATAGCCTTTTGTTTTGTTTTATGTTTTCCTTTCCAATCATTTTCCTTTGTGTTAGTCTAGGTTTGTTCATGCTTCTAGTTTTCTGAGTTCTCTGTGTACACAGTCCCTAGTCAAAGCCCCTGTTAGTTGTTCTTTGAGTTGCCATTTTATTTCAAAGGTCTTTCCTTCATTTTTGCCCAACCATTTATTGAAGTCTTTCCCTTGTCACTTCACATATTCACTATCTCTCAAAGTGATTATTTGAAGTCCCTTTTGCCCCCAGTTGATATCTCTTCAATTAAACCACTTTAAACCTTGGTTCAAAGTAGTTCAACCAAAGATTTTGTACTAACAATTTTTTTGGCAGGTGATATATGTCAACTTGGTGGAGTTTTCTTTTGAATTTCTTTGAACCACTTCGAACCTCAGTTTGAAGTAGTTCAAAGTTGTTGAACAAAAGATGTGTTTTAGCAATATTAAATCCTAGTATATGACACGCTATCATCCTGCAAGGCAATTGATGGTCATGTCAGAGAATAATGAATAAAAGGACATTTCTATTCCTAATGTGGAAAGAAGTCATTATGGGGAAAGTGGGAAATCTTCAGCGAGAGAAGAGATTGGATGTCGCATTAAAACTAATCATTACCAATACATCCAAAAAGGAAATCATTAAATGGAAAGTTTATGCAACAAGGCTTTCGAATGTGTGAATGTTAACAAGGAGTGATATGTCATTTATGCCTTCCAATGAGCTTGTACATCCACATGTAAGTACTTTCCCTTTAAAAGTTGCTCGGATTTCTTTTTCTGTTTGTCATGCGAAGAACTAAAAGTGTGGATAAGAAGTTGTTAAGGGAGACAAAGAAACTCATTGATTTTTCAGTAGAATATAGCTGAGAACTTAGCAATTCTTGTTTTGTTCTGCAAAACTCTTTATTTTCCAACATTATCTGTTCGAAGCCTTGTTGTTTGATTAAGAAAGAGGTCTATATTGCATTTCTTTGGTAATGTCTCAAGTTTAGAATGTAGAAAGCCTATCATTTGTGATATGAATTTGGAGGGGGTTAAGTTGGAGAGTTTACAAGAAAATTTTCTTGAATATGCTAATGAGGTGAATGGGTTTATGGAAGTCCAAACTAGTGGGTTGATTGAGGCTGCTACTTTTCCCCTAGCCTTTGTGAGTCCTGAACTTCTTCAAGTTTGTATTGATCACTATGATGTTAGAAGAAAGAGTGTTGTAAGTAAAAATGGCAACATGATAATCTCAATTTCAAGAGACACTATTGCCTCTGTACTGCATTTTCTAGAGAATACCTTTGTTGCATTTTCACCTGTTCAAGCCCAAGCCAAATATCAAGAAACCCCAAACCAATTTTGCAATACCTTGGCTAGGAAATGGACCAAGACCATGTATGGCAGAGGTTCTAGGCTACCCAAAGTCATCACCAAAGATCACCTTAAACCTCATATCCATGACCTTGTGGTGTTATTACATAGGGTCAAATGTTCAGCCGATGTGTTTCTTTTTTAGGAATGAATGTATAGGTACATAAAAATCATCTTGAAGGGTGAACAATGGATGGATTGGGCAGAGATTATTACCAATTCACTAAGGGCTCAACTCAAACATGTTAAGGAATCCTGGGAGGATTTCTATATGGCTTCCTATTTAACTTACTACATTTCCTATACTTGTGATCTTAGATCTCTCCCTCATAGAGTATGGAGTGAAGAAATAATAGTTTTTCAGTATTGCCCTCTACTACAAAAAGATAGAGTCTTGGAAGATTTCAAGAAAGTTCATGATGTGCTAATGGAGAATGTTTTTGTGTCTCGAAAGAATATGTCGATGCCAAGGTTATCTCCTGAAGCATAACGGTTAGTTCAACAATATGGAAGCCACATCATATAATTTCCCAGTTTCACATACTTGAGGATAGGTGGATTCAAAGAAGAACCTAAAAAGTTGCCACAGTATGCTTTGGACTATTTTGTTTTGGTCAAGATATGTAGGAAACTTTTCTATGTTATAAAGGATAATTTACCACAAGAGGATTAGGAAACAACTTTTCCTATCAAGCTAGGTTCATTGGTTTGTAGTAGCATGACCAATGCTTCTATCATTGGGAGTATTTTTCTTGGGTTCAATGTCGGCTCTTACCATAGCAGGAGGAGTTTTGACAATAAAGGGTATGCAGTCCAAATTTTTGGTCTTGAAGTTCACCCATTGACAACTCCACAATTGGAAGACCTATGGCAAGATTGTAAGAATGAAGGAGAAGTTTTGAGAAATGATCATTCAAGGTTGACTTTGTATAAAATTCTTTTAGGTTGAAGTTCAAACTAGAGGGAGTGGTTGAAGATGGCTCAGATATAATTGAACCTAGCTGGAAAGAACTTAGTGAATTGAAGTATCTGATAGTTGACCGGAACAAAGATGAGGAAGATGATATCAATCTAAGGGCTAGATTTATATTTACCTTCACAGATGACAGGCTAAAAAAAAAGAGCAAAGGAATTATCAATGAACCCTCTTTAGGGGTGGTTTCTTTTTCTAAACCATCTCCATTTGACATCCCACTTTCTTGTATTGCAGATAGTATATTGGCTTAAGATAAATAGAAGAAAACACCCCTTCATTTACAAACTACAGCTCCAAGGATTAGATCTTAGTCTAAGTCTAAAGCCCTAAAGCAACATAAGTTTTAGAATGAGAGAATGTCAACTTAGGGGCAGGATTTGAATGACAACCTCAATCTCTCAGATGGTGTGGATGGTGATGTTCAGTTCATCGAGGCTCCTAAGGTAGATCAGCCCATATTCCTAACTCCTACTAGAGATGCCCAAGTGATGTTCATGAGCTTGTTATTCCTTCCTAGCTATCTAACACAATTAGGAAAAAAATGAATTTGCAACCAGTGTCCACACTAGTGAAAGACATCGTCACTAAATATGTAGCTAGGGGTTCGAAGGTAAAGAAGTTGAAGATAGATGCTCACCTTACCAAAGACCCAATAAAAGGAAAAATGACTGCTAAAATAGCTACCTACAAGTAGAAGAAGGAGTTCAGGGATATTAATGATGAAGGTTTCAAAGTTACCTCTGTTGAATCGGGGACCATTAATAGGAGCACCAGTTATCATTTCTTATAATTCTCTACTGATCATATGTTGACACAATCCGAGAAGGATAACAAAGAGAAAAAGGAGCTAAAAGGCATGGTAATGACAATAGCTGCATATATTAATTCCTTAATGAACCTCGATGCATTGTCAATTGTTCAAGTTCCATATCCCTTTGATCCTAATTCAGTAGAAAGTCAATAATTGATGAAGCAGATACAAAAAGGGAAGCTGTTAGTTGATGTTGTGAAGGATTGGGTGGACATCATCATAAAAGAAGGTAATAAATTTATTTCAAATTTTACTAATGTCCATGTTGAGGGAGAATCATTACTGGGAGAGATCAAAACTTTAGTTCTAGCTTGGGAAACAAAGCTAGGTTGATGTCAAGCAGTTGTTTTTCAAGTGGCTAAACTCAATAGGTTCGGGGTCCTCAAGTTCCTTAATGAGAACCCAATGAAAAATGTGGATCCCTGCATGTTGTTCATTATGAAGAACAACATGGGATGGAAGGAGTTGGTTTGCAAGGAGAAAATTAAAGAAGTGCAGGGAATAGAAAATAAAATTACTTAAATGCACGAAGAACTCCTTAAGGATATGAAGGTAGTTTTTGATAAGATAAATAGGTTCTATAGGGACCTTGAAACCCAAAAGTAGCTACAAACTAATGCTGATAATAAGCAAAAAAGCCCAACCAGAAAAAAAATTAGTCTAAAGGCTGATAATAAGCATGAGGCCCAGCCAACAACAAAGGCCAGATCTAACTGTCTTTAACATAAATAAGAAAAAGCCAGAATGAAAAGCCAAAAGAGAAATAACAAAAATACAAAAAGATAGAACAAGAGGGCTACTCTTCATTCTTCTTCTCAAAATCCTGCATGGTCTAGGTAGCCTCATAAATCTTTTGATGCTCCTCAACCTTCTGCTCCTGGACTTTCTCCATTTCCTAGTCCAAATTGGTAAAGGTGATGTTAGTGGCCATATCATCATCAGACTTGGCTCTTTCTCTATCCTTTCCATCCTCACCTACCAGTAAGATTTTGTCTTTGAACACACCGGTTAAAGTGAGAATATTATTATTGATTGAATTTAGGAGAGAGATCAACTGACTAGCCAAATTATGATTGTAGTTTTCAAGATTCTTAATTCTCCTTTCAACCAGACTGGCTCTATCGCTCTGATCCTCATGGTTCTCATTTTTAGTCTTCCTATTGTTGCCCCCCATCTAACAAACCTTCTCTCTGACCTCTTCCAGCTCATGGTAGAGCCACTTGATTGATCTAAAATTATCAATCATGTTGTTATGAGTATTGTTGAGAAGGTTCATACCCATCTCCCTTGCATTACCAGAGATGGCCACAATAGCTGGGTCTATGAGCTCTTCAAGCCAGGGCTCTTCCTAATTTTCCACCAAAATCTGAGGATTCATAGCTTCTCTATAAATTCCCAATGTCACAGTCCTTACATTAAAATTCCTCCAAGCTTTTCTCCTATTTTTGACAAGCACTTCCCCCTCTTTAGCACCATTATTATCCTTTTCCTTCTCCTCAGAGTGAGAATGAGGATGGGGATGAATAGGGGAAAGGGGGAGAATCGAAACCTCTAGTCACTGATTCGAAACCCTCTCATTATTTGCATCTTCCCTCTTCTATTTTTTCTTGACATGGTCCTCTTAATCTCCTCTTCCATCTCCTTATCTTCATCATCAGAAGCCATGTCCTCCTCATCCTCTTTCTAATCTATATCATCGTTACCAAAGATTTTTCCGTAGTCCCTTGAGCTCTTTCTTCTAGGGGTTAAATCAGAGGATTGTTTCTTAACATGACCCTTAATTTTCTTTCTAGAAGAAACATTCCCCTCCTCCTCCAAGCTTATGCTCTAAATTTCTTCAAAGTCAAAGGAGTAGCTAGAGCTACCATTGTCCTCATCCACATCCAATGAAGGATTATTTCTAATTTTCTACACTTTGAAGTAAGCATGGATTAGCAGCAATAATCCCTCATGCAGAGTAGGGTTGACAATGGGTTTCTTCTTAAAGCTAGTGATAGCCTTACTCATGGAGTTAAGTAAATAGTAAGGGAAAGAAATTTTCCTATCATGGCAGAAATGATTTAGAAGAATGAAATGGTGGGTTCTTACTTGATCAAACCTAGGGTCCAGAGTAATATATTCAATGATAGCATGCAACACATACCTCCAAAGCTTCTTGATGGAATCCGTCACATAAAAAGTCTCACTTTTAATCAGTTCATTCATTTCTTCGGTGCTCTTCACAAAAACCTTCACAACATTGTAGAGAGTTTTTTATCCTTGTAAAACTTGAAACCCTCCATAGGAATCATAGTGACCACAGTGATAACCTCCTTAGTGATAAAAAAAGAGACACCATTCACTTTCACCTTGTCGTCTTTCCATGAGTTCACCATACTATTGGTGACCTCAAGATCTAAACCATGAAGTTTGGAAATGTAACTAGAAACTCCTCCCTTTTTCAAAATTTTCCATACTTTTCCCCTATTCCTCCATTTCTCCAAATCCCCCACCAACTCCTTTCTACAGCGTTCTCCCACCATCTCTTCAATATTAACTCCAACAATTCTCATAAACTTTGGGCTCTGTAGCTCCTTTGTAGACAAAATTTTGGCACTGTTTCTCTGATACGCACCAAGAAAATTCACCTTACTAAAACACAAGCAGTAAATGACAATTTTGACCCACAAAATGTGTCAAAAAGACAAGGATAGCCTTAACTACTTTTGTAAACCAAAAAGGCCTTTATGACTCATACTCATATCCCATATTACTTTAATATTCACTATTACCATTAGATCTCCATCGTACACCCCTAGATTTTTTCTAGGTTGATAAGGGTCTTGGCTTCCACCAAAATATCTATTCCTGATTTCCATGTAATCAACTTGTTAGATCCCACACCTTTATTGGCATAAATCCACAACTGGATTTGCTTCTCTGAACACATGTGTGATGTGGACAGTCTCAAATTTAGCAAGGGTGTCATGTGTCTCTTCAATTAGATTGGAAATCGACCAAGAAGGATGAGATTTTCCATTGATACAATTAATTATGTTATTGGAATCCCCTTCTAGCCAAATCTTAGTTATTCTAACTTCAAAAGCTAGTTTAACCACATGGTACACAGCTCTAGTTTCTGCAAAATGATTAGTTTGGGTTCCCAACGGAAGAGAAAAAGCCGCAACTTCATCACCAAAATTATTTCTTATTATTCCACCACTTCTTGAGGGACTAGGATTTCCTTTTGAGGCAATATTGAAGTTGGCTTTATGTCATCCCTCCGGGGGAAGAAGCCATCTAGCTTCCTATCTTTTGAGCTCCCTATCTTTTTCCTCTTTAGTCTTTCTGCTACCAACTTCTAACTCTCCCCCCTTCTTGACTTGGTAGTTTTCCTTAATGTTTTTATAAATCTTCCTCCCAAGAATAATAGCTAGCTCCTCCCTATCCCTAAAAATTATGTTGTTCCTTTCCTTTCAAATACTCTAGTAAAAGTGAGGCAAAATCCAGGTACTTAATTCCTACAAAACAAAAGATTTAAATAGACTTTTCCATTGACTGAAGAAATCAAGGAGATTATCTAGCATGCACTAGAAAATCTCAAAATCTTGGGTTAGGAACTCCCAAACCTCCCTAGAGTAAACACAATGATTGAAAATATGGTTTATCGACTCCAGCTGGTTTTTACAAAGAGGACATCTATTAGGCATGCCATGTCCTCTCTTTTTAAGATTTTCTTGAGTGAGGATTTTATTTTGAAGGGCCAACCAATCAAATATATTGATCTTGGGAGTGAGAACAGGAATCCAGGCATTCACCCAGGGGGGTTTCTCCCTCCTACACCAAAGAGAGTTATAGCCTGAAGCAATAGAATAACTACTGTTAGGATTATCCCCCCAAATCATTTCATCTCTTTTATTACTAAGGACCATAGAGTTTAAAATTAACATAATCCATTTAAAATCTTCAAATATGAGGGAGAGATCTCTCCATCCCTAGCCAATCCTATAATTGCTAACTTTAAACCCAAATTGTTGCATACATTCATTCACCCATACTTCATAGGCATGATTGTTAATAAGGGGACCTTGAAATAGCCAACTATTAGACCATAACTAAATATCTTCTCCATTACCCAATTTCCAAAAAACCTTGGCCTTTGTTAGGTGCCTAGCCTTCAGGATACCATTCTAGATAATTGATCCTTTTAGAATATCCTCATTGTTTAAAATGAAATGAAGAGAACACCTTTTGATATATTTATTAACCAGGATATCCCTCCATTCACCAGTGTTGTTAAAGATGCACCATATTTGCTTGGCCAGAAGAGCCTTATTGAGATGGGTTAACTTTCTTATGCCAAGGCTGCTATACCTCTTTGGAAGACACACATTCTTCCAAGCAACCAGAGGATACCTTTTTCTCCCTCTAAGGCCAGTCCATAGAAAGTCTCACTGAATTTTTTCCATTTTCTTTGAAAATCTCCTAGGAATTCCATATAAGCTCAAAGCATACATAGGCAAGTTTTGTAGAATACATTTGACCAAGTGACATTTTCTTTCCTGGTTGAGCAAAGCACCTTTCCACCCAACCAACTTTCTACTAAATCTATCCAAAATCCCATTCCAGAAGGAATCTGGGGGAGAAGATCTCAAAGATAGCCCAAGATAGGTAGAGGGAAGCTTTCCCACTCCACAACCAAGGATCATAGCAATTTTTTCCTGCCTGACTTTCTAGGTATTAACAAAGAATATCGAGCTCTTTTCCCAATTGATCAGCTAACCAGACCCTCTAATGTAAGTATCAAGGATCTTCTTCATGGCCTTAACCTCCCTAACAGAGGTCTGGCCCCCATTATTTTGTCATCCAAAAATTGCTGGTGGGAGAAAGGCTCACATTTAGATGAACGCTTAATCCCCTTGATACTTCCATCTTTCTTATTGTGCTCAATAAGCCTACCAATACATTCAGCCAAAATAATGAAAAGAATAGGCGAGAGGGGGTCTCCCTGTCTAAGACCTCTAGAAGGTTTAAAGAAGTCTAAGGGATCAAAATAGTAAGAGAAGATGTAGAAACAAGTGAAGAGATAATCTTACAGAATTTTTGATCAAATCCAAAGGCCTTAAGGACTAACCTAAGAAAATACCAGTCAACTTGATCATAGGCTTTAGAGAGATCCAATTTTAGCAACATACCTTCATGTTTACTAGCTTCCAAAGAATGAATAACTTCATGAACCATCATAATTGAATCTAAAAAATTTCTTCCAAGGACAAAGCTAGTTTTCTATTGAGAAATAATCAGAGGGAGAATTTTGAGCATTCTAGAAGTAAGCACCTTCTAGATGATCTTATAAAAAGAGTTGCATAAACTAATAGGTCTGAATTTATCCAAAGAGTTAGCCCATGAAGATTTAGGAATGAGGGTTGAGAAAGTGGAATTAATCTCCTTGGGAATACTTCTCACACCAAAGAACTCCTAAACAACCTTCACCACATCTACCATTACCACCTACCAATATATTTGAAAAAAGAAGGTAGGAAACCCATCCAAACTTGGAAATTTGTTAGCAAGGAAGGAAAAAAGAGCTTCTTTTACTTTTAGCACATTAGGAATAGCCTAAAGCATTTTTTTGTGGTGGCATTGGATTATCTAAGGGATACAAGAAACAATGTCCTCCTGATCCACCCTTGATAACAAGGGGTCCCATGATAGAAGAGAAGAGAAGAGCGACACCACCTCAGCAGAGATATCATTATCTTTGGTTAGTAAAACCTATCCCCTCTTGATTTCATAGATTGTGTTATTAGCTCTATGCTTAAGAGTGGAGAGGTGAAAAAACTTCATGTTCTAATCTCCATCCTTGAGCCAATTTATCCTTGATCTTTATCTCCATAATTTTTCCTCCTTATTGATGATATTGTGCAAGTCTAAAAGAATAGTCAGCTCAGCCTCCCTATTCATCTCATTGTAGCCTTCCTATTGGATATTATCTTGAATTGAGGTTAGTTTGTTTGATAGATCCTCCTTATCATGAAAGATATGACCAAAGTCTGTCTTGTTCCAAACTTTAATCATCCTCTTCACATTGCTCAACTTCATAGTAACTCTAAACATAGCAATTCCTTCCATATCAATCCCCCACCAAAATTTCACTTTTTCTAGAAGCTCTAGGTGGGAGTGCACATTTTTTCAAACCTAAAATGGAAGTTCCTTCTTTGTTTAATAGGAACAACTGAAGGGGAAGTAGGAGAGTGATCAGAGCCAACTCTAGGTAGCAGAGATAGCTTACAAGAGAAAGATTGAAACCAATCAGGAGATATCAAGGCTCTGTCCAATCTGACTTGAATACACTCTTGGCCTAATCTTTTGTTAGACCAAGTGAAAACACCTCCCGACAGATCCAAATCCATAAAAGCCAAACCATTGGTAAAACTAGAGAGGCCTTGCTTACTGTCCCAATCCAGTGCCAGGCCTCCCAACTTGTCCTCATCCATAAGCAGAGTATTGAAATCTTGCATTATTATGCCCTTTCTTAATTTACTAGACTGCACCAACTCTCCTACTTTAGACCAATAGTTAATCCTACAGGGATTCTATGGTTTGATGACGGGAACATGGATGTCGAGACACTAATGAAGAGCTTTAATGAAGCTGTAGAACAAATCAGGGATGGTGAATCACCAAGTGCCAATGATTTCACTACATTGGCAAGTATTGAATTGATGTTGTGTCTCAACAAGAACCTGATGCCACGTCAGATTTTAAAGATAAAGGAATTCAAATGGCAGAAGGACACGTGTAGAGCCTGATTTTTGAGCCTAAAGAATCCACAATCCCACACAATGCTGGAGTTTATGAATACTTTTTGAAGTTGGAAGTTGGTATGTCAAACCATTGGTGAGGAAGAGAAAATTGGTGATGACACTTGAACTGAACCGTTGCTTTCACTTTCTTTTTGGCACTCATTTTTAAACTACTTTCTTTTTTTGTAATTGTTTCTTCTTTTAACCAAAATGGTTGGGTTTTTATGGAGGCCTTTTGGATTTTTATGGAAAAACTATAAATGTTGGGGCATTGAACTGGTTTAAGGTCAGCAATATATATTTAGAAGGTAGATAGTAGAAAAACTTGGATAAAAATTGGTACTTTTTAAGCAGCAATCAAAGGATAATATGTGGATGTTTTTCTTTCAAATGATTGTGTGTAGGGAAAGGTTTAATATACATATATAAATCATCTTAGATTCTACTTTTGAAACTTAGTGTTTGAAGTGTTCAAATCTCTGTTACTTTTTGAACTATGGTTTAATGATTCGAGATATTGGTTGTTGTTCTGACTACAAGTTCATTTCAGTTATGGTGTTCAAATGATTGAGATAAATTTGTGATGATTATTCATTCTTTTAAAAGTAGATTTTCAGTATAAGTATATTCAAATGGATGTTTCTTTGAGATTTTTGAATTGATTTTTACCTCACTACCTAAGAGTAGTCGAGAGATCCTTACGCACTTTCAGGTAAAAGTGCAAAAGATAATTTGAATTAATTGCAAATCTAATAAGGGAGTTGTACCTTTAAAATTCAAAGACAAAGTCAAGTAACATGAGATTTTCTCAATTGTTGTGAGCATTTTTTGTTTTTCACACCTTGGGTATAGAGTAAATTTGTTAAATTAGTTGAAAGGACAATCTCTTTACCAACAATGTCCTTTCCCCTTCAATCCCTTAATTGGAGGTCCCTAGACTTTTGGCTTATTTTATGTGCTAGTAATAGAATTATCCATTATATCAAAATTTATGTCTCCATCATTTTGTGCGGTGCCCTCATTTTCATCATTTTTTTGTTTCTTGGTCTCCTTATCTTTCTGTCCTTGATTCTCCGAGCTTGTTTCTCAACATCCATGGGAACAATAGTAACAAAAGAATTTAAAGAGTCATTCATATTAATATTTACATTGGATAGTTTTGTCTGTGCTTTAGGCCTCTTGTATGTCTTAATTTTCTTGATCATCACTGCATAGGGTATGTATACATGAGCCAACTCGAGAATTTTTTTTTCTTTAGTATTATTTTTCGTGGATGCCATCATATCTTGATCTTTATTTAATCCATAATTTGGGTCCTCTCCAATAAGATCTTCAATTGTGACATTATCAACTATTTTCATCACCATATTAAGAACAACATCTACAACATATTGAATGGAAATATTTTTAATTTCATCTTCCTTATTATCAAGTTCAATTTTTTGTGTAGGATTGGGGTCAACTATTTATATGGCCTTCTTGAGGTCTTTTATCTTTAAAAATGTTTTCCACACTCTTTTTCCATCTATATCAACATCTCTAAATCTTCCTATCAAGATTTATAGTGTCCTATGCTTTTTCATAAACCTCTTTTGGTATTGTTGCATGGTTTCACTCAAATTTGGGGCTAGTAAATTTGGCATAACAATGGCTAGTGTTATTTCCCTCATCGATCTCTCAATATCTAGTGCATACCATCATATAGTAATGACCTTATTTTCTAGTTCCTAAGGAATCATATTACCTATCTCATGAGGTCCATATATGAACTTGTGCATCATGTCAATCAAGGCATCTTCAATATTTTTCTTGTCATCAACACTTAAATTATGGAACTTAATATATTTAAATGTTGACAAACCTCTTTTTTCCCTTAGGGAATTAGCAATATCAGCAACAATTTTGGGCTTCTTATTTACAACCACTTTGAATTGACTTATGTCACCTGATTTAGTCTTATCACTATCTTCGTCAACAAAAAATTTTCTTTTTCTTCTAGGGGTTTGTTGACTTGAGGATATGTGACTATATTTCCTCTTTTGGTAGGTCTTTGGTTGAGATTGTGCAGGTTGATTAATCTTCACAAATCCTTTCTTAATAGGTAGTGTATCAAGTGTGGCCCTATGAACATATTATTTTTATTCTAATCAGTTAAAATGGGTCATAAGGTATCTTATGACCCTTTTCAACCTAGTCTATGATAACATATGTCCCTAGCATTCCTATGACAACTAGGTGTTCACATGTTGTCATTGAATATGATATAATGTAATGTAATATAATATATAATATCATGTAATATCATATCATATTACATAACATAATAGTTATACATATGCAAATTTTTCTAAAGTTTGCCTAATTTTATTGCCTATGTGAAAATAAGTTCAGATTGAATTTATACATCATTCTTGATTAAGCATAATAGATTATGGAATGATATTATTGCATGCTAATATTATTGAATGGATTTGAACATGTTTTTAAAGTATTGAAGAAGGCTCAAAGTTTGTGAAAAAAATTTAAAAGAATACATGTGCACAAAAAAAAAAAAAAATTCATTCAAGGAAAGTATAGTATATAGTCCACACAAGTTGTGGTAACTATTTGAAAAGAATTTTTTTTTTCTTAAGCTTTAAATCTTTCAAATATTTGAATATATTCTCAATAAGGTTCAAATATTTATATGAGTAATGAAGATTGATCATTTAGTAAGAACATTAAACATTGAAAGAGATCCCTAGATGGAGGCAGCCATGTTGAACTTGATGGAGACCCCAAGTTCTAGCATCCTTGCTATACCCTTTAGAGAAAAAAAGAATAATGTTAGTCACATGAAATGACTAAGCTTAGGAAACAAAGACATATGATCAATCAATGTTATCTATTCTAGTTGAACAAATGAGGTGTACATCAACCATATGTAGAAAGGAAAGAAGGAGAAAGAAAATAAAGTTTTATACTAATAAATTTTTTTCACGTGCAAATACAACTGCGAAGACCAAATATTTTTTGGGAGACTATAGAGGGGACATACATTTATTATAGTTACGAGACCTTCCAGTTGAACCAAAGCAACTAACTAAAGACATTGAGGAGATCATATAATGGGCATGTATAAATTAAAAGTGTGAAACCTTCTGGTCAAATCAAGAAGGGATGAAGATTGAAGACAATGAGGAGACTATTGAAGGGACATACATAAATTTTGTGTACGAAATCTTTCAGTTAAATCATGGATTTGTAGAACATGAGTTGGATGTAAGGTTGTTGAAGGGACACACATCTATTGTGAAACCTTTCAATGGCAAGTGGTAGGAAATCTTAG
Source organism: Cupressus sempervirens (assembly GCA_028749045.1). Classification (NCBI taxonomy): domain Eukaryota; kingdom Viridiplantae; phylum Streptophyta; class Pinopsida; order Cupressales; family Cupressaceae; genus Cupressus; species Cupressus sempervirens. The sequence goes on from CM053788.1 coordinate 402,806,929, forward strand.
AAATATAGGTTCGCCAAAGTTTAATAGGGAAAGACTACGAGTCCAGTATTTGAGAGGTTATTGCAAGGCTACAAGTGCATACAAGAAGACTAAAGGTTACAGATATACCATAAGAAGGAGAATTTTTGGTATTCAAATCAAAGGGATCAAGATAAATTAAAAGGCAATGTTAGAATATGCTACATTTCAAAAAGAATAAATTATAAAGTTGTTCCATGAAATTTATCGAAAGAGAAAGGGAATTAATAGTAATATGAATCACTATCATAGATTAAATTCAACATTTTAGTTTGAGAGCTTGAAGAAGCCTACAAGTTTAGCATGTGGTAATGGTGATAAAGGTTCTAGCATATTCAACAGAGCACTAAGGTGATTTCAGATAAGAAATAACAACATCAAAGTGAAAGCATGAGGGGTAGATTTAAACTGGGCATTCCAACATTACAGTTTTAATAACACGAGAAAATTATTATTGATTAAAGAGGTTGTCATTTTATTAACAACAAATGAGTATGCATGTTTCAAATAGAGAAAGGCTCATTTCATGGGTTGAGAAAGTGATAGTAGTAAAAATCAAATAAATGTTGATATCATACCAAGAATTGGAACTTGCACATAGAGTAGGCAAATACGGAAAGAAATTTATAGAATACAACTTTCAATGATGAACAAGATAGTTGGTCATGGTTTTGCATTTTCTCCCAATCCACGAACTGGGTTGGACTAAAATTTTGACACGATTTCACAAACATGGAGACACAAAAAACCATTATTATTTATTCAAATCACATTTATATAGTGAAATTTATAGCTATCTATGTGAAACATACATTTCCAAAGGAACTTTCAACATGATTCTTTCATGCTATGTGCTATTACAATTCAGAAAATGAGGTGAAATGGTGTTATTTTTCTATGCCTACATTTCACACAGTAAGGTGGTGATATTCAAAAAATAATATGGTACCTAAAGTAAGGTAGTTTGTATTTTCAATATCAAAAAATTATGATATGATTTCAGTATGGCAGAGAGATGTACATCCATAATAAAAAGTAGATTTGTGTGTTTACATTAATAGTTGAAAGGAAAATCTCTAGTCATATAGCATTATTTTCATTAAATCATAATTGGCATGTTGAAATATCAAGAGTTTCAACTTGTAGTAACAAGAAATAAATACACTAAGTATGTTGTAACAATGAGGTATTCAATCAAATTTCAAAGGTGTGGAACAATTATTTATCAAAACACAGTAGGTATTTGCCTCATTTCAGCAGAAGGAAAACTGAAATTTTCTTTCAAGAAAACCTCTTTCATTTCAGCATACATAGAATTACAGGGATAGAAATATGGTTATATGAATAAAGAGGTCTTCATGAATAGCTACATGTACAAGAGATACCCTCATTTTAAATAATGTGATTGCTAATGTGATACCAACACACACACACACACACACACACACACACACACATAGAGAGAGAGAGAGAGAGAGAGAGAGAGAGAGAGAGAGAGAGTATTGGAAAGCCAATAGTGGCATGTTGTGATGGTTAAGTTGTTGAGTTATTATCCTTGCCATCAAGTTTCAAATCTAATGGGGATGAGGTCCCCCGTTTGTGGCCTCACTGGTTCATAGGTCCAAGTCAAAGTGTTTACCCCTCTTTAAAAAAATTAAGAAGATTGGAAAGGCTCCAACATTGATTTGAAATATAGAGCTAATGCTGAGAAATTCATTCCAAATAGAAGCAACATTTGCAACATTTTGTTTTTCTCCAACAAGGGAAAAAGATTCAACATCTTAAGACATAGGGGAAAATGGTGTCATCTATGTAATAGAAAATTTGGCAATAAACAATCAAAGATTCTCTCAAAATGTTGAAAATATCAGAGGTAAGTAGATTAGAATCAAGCTAATTCATGAAAAACTTACCTCAAGTCAAAGAAAAAAATCTAGTAATAGTCTTTAGCAATGCAGTGACAACAAGGCGGTTATAGACACAAAACTTAAGTAGAGCAATGGTCTTGTCATAGTGAGTAGGATTTTTGTTTTATAATCAATAAATTGTATATATAATATGTTGTCACACATTTCATATTGTATATAGTTTATTAATTATAAAGTAAGTAGAATATTAAAATTTAAAAGATTCATATTTTTTATTTTTATTTTTTAAATATTTATATTATTTATAAAATGTTCAAATATATTTTTAAAAATAATATTATTATTGAAAACATGCTTGCATAAAATATCATTGTAAATAAAAATATCATTGTAAATAACAATAGCTTATTGTTAACTTATAAAATAGTTAGTTATTAATTATTTATTTTAAAATTGAAATATGAAAGAGGGGGATTTTTCTTTCAATGAAATATTGTAAAATTAATTTATCAAAAGGCTAAAACTATAAAGTCTTTGATTTATTAATTCTTAAAAGGAAAATATCTAACCAAAAGAGTTGAACCTAGAGTCATATTTTTAGAAATGGAGGATTGTCTTAGTCAACTGCTTGTCACGGGGTTATTTTCAGTCTAGCAGTAGTTCAATTTTCTCATGCACTTTTTGAGCACTTAAGTGTTAATTTTGGCAAGATATGGGGAAGTTAGGGCTTGTTTATAGTTCTAGATCACTTTGAAGGCCTTCTTAGGCATGTTTTACATGAAGGTGAGGAGTTTGACATTCTAGATTTTTTCCTTATTTCTAAGATCTGAGTTAGGATTTTTTGCATGTTTTTTGAGAAGTTGAATAAAGTTCTCAATTGGCTAGGTACTTAAGAGAATATTTGATGGGCTTCTTCACAAATTTGAGCAGTATTGAGACTTGTTTTCCATGCATTTTATGGTATCTAAGTGAGGGTCTTTGAGCTCTATTTATTATACATTCACCTCATTATGAGACCTCTTCTTTCTTACTCAGATTTTTTGTGAATTGCAAATTTTTGAGATGATTGTAGGAGCACTTTTTAGTGGATTTTTTTTATCATTGATTATTTAGATTCGGTAGTTCCTTCTCATTGATTCTTGTCTGCAATATTGTGGGTTCTTTGCTTTTATGTCATGTTTATCCTTCATTCAAGATATATTTTGTATTGCATACTAGCATCTTGGCACTTGTAATTGTAGGTTTTTATTTGTGTCATTATTTTTGCATAAAATTGGTAAAGCATGGGTTTTCTTTTCAAAAAGAAAGATTTTGGGTCCTTGCATAGAAACACTTTTGTAATTGCATGCTTATCTGCGTATTGTGAATCATTCATAGTCTAGATAATTTGTGCTGATTTAATTAAAGTTGCATTCAAATCATTAATGCATCACCTCATTTAGGTTTAGTACTCATTATTGTCATTCACTTCTCATCCCTTTTCCTACATACAATTAAAGTTTTAGGTGATCACTATTTAGGTACCAGTTAAATTCGAAGATTCATCTCTCATTTAAGGACAACCCACCACCCGAGAGGGTTTCCATTTTTCAATAGGCTAGCTAGATTCCATATCTTGCTATAGGTGCAATCCTTATTGACAACAATAACATAACATAACATACTATAATATATTATGATGTAATATAACATAACATAATATCATATAATATAACATAATATAATAAAATAATATAATATTTCCTATAAACTATATATATTGAATATATATACAACAATTGGTAACTAAAAGAGAATTAAAAACTATATAGTAATATTGATTTGTCTCATTTATAACAACCAAAGAGACACATTATTGACCAATGGAATTAAAATCACATTTATCATGCATAGGAGAATCTAGAACTCTCATTTAATTTGAATCAACACCCTCCAATTCCATTTTTTCATTTTCCCTATTTTGGTGCCTAGGTATTAGGTATTTGATATTTTACTAGTAACCTTAATAAGAATATGACTATGGGTGCCCAAACCTGAGATTTTCAACTTTCTAAAATAATTTTCATGAGATTTGAGACTTTTGTAGGGGAAAGACAAAATTTTGGGCAAAGACTTTCAAAAAGTGGTAAAATTAGCTGATTAGGACTCCTGGAATTGTTGTCAATATGAGGAGCAGCAATCGGCAAAAGTCTAAATAGAAGAGGAAGGTGACAAGTGAAGAATATATGAAAAAAGATAGGGAAAACCACCATAAAAATAGACAAGGTTTGTTAAAATGTGAATGGATATGATCCTATAATAGTAATTTCTAGTGAAGAGGATGTTGAATTTGAAAATGTGAATCAAGTTAATGTTGTGAATGAAAATGTATTCATCAAAGAGGAAAATGTAGAGCTTGAAAATGAGAATGTAGCAATGGAATATAATAGTGATAATGTTGCAAATTGTGAACCTTACATGTGTCCTTATTATAATCAAAATGAGGTCCCTTTTAATAAAGGACAAAAATTTAATGGCATACATGGTACATCACCCAAATGGTTAATTGAGATTGATGAAACCATTGGAAGGGAAGAGATCACATAGAATGGTTGAGTTGTGGGATACAAAGCTATATTAACAATTTTTTGGCAACAAAACATTAGTGAAGTAGTGCCAACTTTCTATATAATTATTAAAGATGCAAAATAGATGACCTATGCTATCCAAATTGAATATTCATGTCAACAAGAAAATGGAGAGAAATATCATTATTGTGAATAATATTTTCAGTGCTCTCAATATCATAGGAAGAACTAGTGGGAAAAAGGAAAAGATTTTTTCTTAGAGGGTTATTACAACTTCCTTGGTAAGTCATCAATTTAGAAAAGCTATATTTAATAGACAAACTTGCGTTGACTTGAACATACATCATACGAATTTTAGTAGAGCACTTGGAAGAAGAGAGAGACTTGACTACCCTCTTTGAAATGATCCATGGGTTTATGGTGGAAGACTTCCATGTTTTCATAAGAAGCTAAATTATAATGTGAAGGAACAAATTGCATAATTGTGGTGCTCTATCTCAAGAGTGTCACTGAACTTAGAGGATGTTTTGAAGTTGAGAATTGGCAATAAAGATCGCACCCCATATGCATTGTTTGGAGGTAAGTCAAACAATATTGTTTAAACAATTTTGTGAGACTAGTCCAATATTTTATATATCACAAAGAGATTTTGAATCAATGAATCCATTTTACTATGTGCCACTTAAGATTCAAGATACATGTCATTGCAAATATCTTATGGAGTTTTCTATACACAATGAACTATTTTTCTCTATCCATTATACTTTGCATACTAATGAACTATTAGAAATTTTTAGTGCTAGTGGACATCCAAAATCATCAAGATCATTATTAGGTCAATTCTTATGTCCTAGAGATGATATTTTTTTTTTATAGAAATGATTTCTTCAATGAGAAGTTCTCACAATGTGGTGGTTTATTTAAACAATCACATCTTTCAATGAGGGATGTAAATAAGATCTTGGAAAGATAATCGTTCAAAAAAAAGTATATGAAACACTGAAATACACATTGAAGATTGGAGGTAAATGCTCTAGATGTGAGTTGGTTTAAAAAAAATGTGTGTGGCTGATTTTATTTCAGATTTGAAGATAAATCTTTTCTACAAGTATGCAAGGCATAGTCACAGGTCTCAGTGGTTGGATCATCAATTTAGAATGTGTAAGGATACTTTTTCCATTGGCACTATTATAGTAGTTCTTGACTTTGAAGAGAACTACACATTACAACTCCAAAATGAGACACAATCTCAAAATTACAACTCCATTTAGATTGTTATGTTTGACCACATAATATATATGACATGCCCCTGCTAGTGCAGAAGATAACTAGAAGATAATCATAGAGAACCACTTTTATGTGAGAGATGATAAATCTCACTCTCATATATGAGCTTTTCTAACATTGTTTTGATCATTATTTTGCATGGAGTTCTTACAAGAACATGACATTGCTAAGGATAGACATGAAATTTGGTTAGATAACTATATAGGTCAATTCAAGAATGTTCACATGTTTTATTGGTTGCATGGAATGCATGTAGAGAGGGGTATGGCTCATATTTAGGTTTTTTTTCTAAGTTCATGCATGAGAAAGGGGAGTATGAGGCAGTAGAAGAATGTGTAAAGTGATCTCTAGTCAAGGAGAAACTGATGATTTCAGGAGCAAAATTTCTTAATGCTCATACCATAGTTGATTGGTGTACATCTACATTATCTTGGGGGGGGCTCTTGATTCAGTAGTGTATAGGTTCTTTTGGTTGATTGAGGTGGGATCCTTAGGTGATAGATTGGATTGCACTAGAACAAGAGAATTTCAAAGATGTGTTAATTTCTTTGCTCTAATTGTAGTACATGGGCCATTTTGACATGACAACTAGCTTTTTTCATCCTTTTTATTTTCAGTTTGATTGGAATCGCTATGATTCAAGTGAATGAGTGGATATATGGACTCCACATTATCTTACTCCATTGTCTCACATGCCCTCTATTAGAATTGATGACATGGAAATTGCAATTAAGTATGTTAATATACCATATCTTCTTTAGCCATGACATGTCTTTGCATTGTTTTCACCACAAGGGTATGATGATAAATCATATTATTGGTTAGCACATTATGTAAGAGGTAAGAAAACTATTGCACAACCAATTGTAGATAATGTTAGATTCACATATCCTTTTGGTTTAGTTTTTGTTGATGGAACATGACTATGAACATACATGCTTAGAAAGAATGAAATTCACACATTTTAAGACTATGAAAAGAACAAAACCATTCCTATATATTCATACCTTATTATACTAGAAAATTTAAGGTTGTTAAAGTATCAAGGAAGACCAAAAATATAATAATTTTTCACTATTAGTAATGTTGACCACAAAGCTCTTTTGTAGACCCTGAAGCAGAGAGATGACCCTTTAGGAACACTTCACTAGGTAATACTAACTCACAACAAGTTTTCATATGTTTACTATATGCTTAAAACTTAGTTTTGTATGTTTACTATATGCCTATAGGTACTTATTATTAAATGCCTATAATACTGACATTTTTACAATATTGAAATGTAGGTGTCATCAAGAGTAGCAGTGCATGAAGATAGAAACATTTTAAGGAATGAAACAAAGACAATTCTATGATAGTTTAAAATCTAGGATTTTTGGTAGTTGTGTACATAATATGGTTGTATCGATGATATATGCAGGGACTTTAGTATGCACAATGATGTGTATTGTGTACCTTTTGTTCCAGCTACATATTACTTTATATGGAAAAGATGTATTCATATTTGTATCATTCAACTATAGTTATGATGAAACCCTTGAAATATTGAAAATATTCACTTGTTGATTCATTATATTTTTTCATAAGGTTCTCTAATTTTTGTTTTCATATATAATAGATTTCCTTGGTAAATTCTTATTGTCATCTATGTAACCATTTAGCATATTGGTCAAAGGTTAGTCAAAGTGGTCAACACCATGATAATATTATATAAAGTAACTTCTCTCACTTTAGAGAGGTTCAATTTTGTTTGAATTTGACACAACGACCTTGCTTGATGCCAAAATTTGTAGTGTTCATCAATGAATTGGTGCACCATTGTGCAACTTTTGAGTCATCTTTGTGGCATTAATTTGTCAATGTCATTAGATCTAGATGGATGTATGAGCCTTAGTGACACACAATTCCAATCATGGAGAGCCTAGAATGTTCATGATGACCTTGTACTAAAGTGTCCCCAAGGTGTATTAAGCATGTTTGGGAAGAAATATTATGAGGGTCATAACTTCAAGCTTTTTGAAGGGTATCGATGAACTATTAGATGTTGCAGGACCATGATATTGATGTCTACAATAAACTCTCACTTTGGGGAAATTATATTTCATTTGAATTTGGCACATTGATCTCACTTGATGCAAAAAATTTCATTGTTCATCAGTGAATTGGTGTACCATTGTGCAAGTTTCAAATCATTCATTGTGGCAGCAATTCGTTAGTGCCATTAGCTTTGGATGGGCAGGTAAAACCTAGTGACACCCCTTTTTTTATCACAAAGAGCCTCAAACCTTTGTGACCGCCCCACATTGAAGCATCCCCAATGTGCACTAAGATCATTTGGGAAGATATCTTATGAGGGTCATAACTCATCAATCGTGAGGGGTATTGATGAAATAAAATATGCTAGAGGACCATGATATTGATGTCTAAAATAACCTCTCTTACTTTAGGAAGACTCAATTTTGTTTGAATTTTGTACAATGATCTAGCTTGATGCCAAAACTCACAATGTTCAACAATGAATTGGTACATCACTACGCAACATATGAACCATTCATTGTGGGATTTATTTGTAAGGAAAATTGTAACAAAAATATAACTATTTCCACATAACCCATAATAGATCTGAAATATATATGCAATTAAAATCCACATGCAAGAGAATAGGCAACATATCCACAAAAGTGATTCTAAGGGTCATAACTCAGAGCTCATGAGGGTTACTGATGAACTATTAGATGTTTTAGGACCATGATATTAATGTCTACAATAAAATCTCTCACTTTAGGAAAATTCTATTTCATTTGAATTTGGAATAGTGATCTTGCTTGATGCCAAAACTTTCATTATTCATCAGTGAATTGGTGCACCATTGTGCAAGTTTCAAAACATTCATCATGGCATCAATTCATTAGAATCATTATCTTTGGATGGGTAGGTAAAACCTAGTGACACCCATTTTTTTTATTATGAAGAGCCTCAAACCTTTGCGACCACCCACATTGAAGTGTCCCCAAGGTGCACTAAGCTTGTTTGGCCAGCAATCTTCAGAGGGTCATAACTCATCGATCATGAGGGGTATTGATGAAATGAAATATGCTAGGGGACCATGATATTGATGGCTAAAATAACCTTTCTCACTTCAAGAAGATTCAATTTTGTTTGAATTGTGTACAATGATATTGCTTAATACCAAAACTCACAGTGTTCAACAATGAATTAGTACACCACTATGCAACTTTTGAACCATTCATTGTGGGATTGATTTGTAAGGAAATTTTCAACAAAAATATAATTGTTTCCACATAACTCATAATAGATTTGAAATATGTATGCAATTAAAATCCACATGCAAAAAAATAGACAACATACCCACAAAAGTGTGACACAATATATACCCTAGGAAACCCTCATCAAGGGAAAAATTCAGCCTCCAAAAGCATCCATCACCATGTATTATTCAGCAAAAAATATATTGCAATACAACCATGGAAGCCTTCAAAGCCATAGCCACCACCGAACAATCTATGTGAACAAGCATGAATCCATACATCCCATGCCATGCTTCCAACCTTCACAAATGCTCCCTTGGCTAACCTATCAAGCCTTGTCTTTCTCAACTTTTTCCTTTTTTCCTTCGGTCTTTCTCATACAACAACTACCCTTTTAACTTCTTATATTGTAACAAGTCCCAAAAAACCACCAAGTTATATTACATAAACCATTTTCTACCTAACCCATTGACCCCACATTTAATATTATACATTTAATTATTTTACCAAATATTAAATAATTACATCAAATATATCACAATTTTACAATACAACTCATTAAGTATATCCCATAGGAATCTTTACATGTTTCATGTCTATCTAGGTGATCCTAGATGCAACATTACCTAATAAAATAAAATAATGCAATATAATGTGCAACACCTATTATCTCAACAATCTCCCATGTAATGCCCTGCCAAGGGATCCAAAGAATTTCACTAAGTTTGCCAAACAATTTTCTTTTTTAAACATGAAAGTAAAAACATTCATAACATTCACAGAAGCAATAGTAACATCCAACTGAAAGTAAACATCACATACATAACAGATTACATTCTTTAAGGATCCCTTAACGTTGAATTACATCTAAACTAACCATTCATCTAACATCACCTCCTTATGAAATAACAATGATACATCCAATGTTCTTAAACCATATACAAGTGTCCTTTTAGAATTACACTTTAGATTGCTCAATCATCCACTGTACATGTCACAAGGTATGAAAATCTGAAAAGAATAAACATCCATGTAAATAAAGTACATCATCATCCAATATTAATCCATGATGCAATAACATAATGAAACCATAAACCATACATGATACATCATCATCATAAAGATATAAATACCATAATAGATAACCATAAATCACAAACATAAATAACTAAGCACATAGTTCCTCCCAACCATTAATAGCATCATTAGACCATCATGGATCCTAGCCATCCTTCCGTGCGTAACATTCCAAAGCACCAAAGAGATCATCAGTATTATCATAGTAGGAATGTCACTCCTAAAACATCCTACTAACATGCAAAGTAAAGCATAATATATCATCAACTAACATATGCAAATCATCAATGTAAGAAATATACCAGTAAATACATCCATCATAAGGTATATCATCTATCATAATGATCCAAGAACATAATGAAGATAAATACCAATCAAGAATACTCCAGCCACGGTGTTTGGGATGGATCTCAAATGATAAGAGTGGAAATACACTATCACCCAACCGCGTGGAACCTAAGTGGTCCACTCCCACCATTCTGAGGAGATAATCTCAAGTCCCAAACAGGCTATCACATAGCATAAAAAGTCTAGGAATCCTAAAAGTATACTAACTCAAAGGTTCCATCACACAAAACTAACATCTACTTCCCAGAGGCACAACAATGACATGTAGGAAACCTACTTTGCAAGCGGGAAAGTGTCATCGCATTTATCACGTACAAGTTGCCTTGACAATTAGCTAAACTCCATGGGTCCATACTGATCTCATATGGAAAGCAAGGTCGCAACCATGCGTTCTCTCTACTCCCATCCTAGTTCATACAAGCACTCGAGGCATGGGCGAGAACATCAAAACCATCATCTTTTTAGGTTCATTTAATCCCCATTTAGTGTGTAAATGTTATCACTTATTAACCAAACTTACAATGAGTTACCCTGGCAGCCACTTAGGGCCCCGGCCCCCATTGCAAGCCACTTCTCGACACTACAAGTAGATTACCTACCCTAAGCTCATGAAATCATAAAATCACCACAGTCCTGTACAAGCGACTGGAAAGATAATCCATAAAAAGAATCATCAAATATCCATGATAAAAGCATCAAATATCCACAATAAGAATCATCAAATCTCCAAGATATGAATCATCAAATATCCATGAGCATCTGGAAAGCATCCATAGAAAATCATGACCACAACAGTTCTCTATTGGCAATTGAAGGCATCACTGATAATCATAAGTATCCATTGGTTCTCAATAACCAAAATATATCTCAAAATAAATCACAATATCCATTGGTTCCCAACAAGCAACCAAGAATATCTCAAAATCATACTAATCGAAGACTCCAAAATGGTTGAGTCAAACATGTCACAACATGACATCATCAAGAATAAATCCACATTTCAGTCCCATCATGGCGACTAGAAAGTAATCCAAGGATAAATGATTGATGACTCAAAAATGATTAGCTCAAGTGTCTCATACACATACATCTCAACTTCACACATGAAGACTAATGAACAATAACAATCAGTAAATACAAACATTTCATAGAGCATATGATCGCATTACCATGGTTGGGTTTATAAAGATCAAGACCAAATAAAATCAACATGCCATCACATCTCATAACCCCCGAGCCTCTGGTAACAACCTAAGACTGGTCAACACTAGTCAACCCAAAAACCCAAAACAAGAAGTATAGAGAATACACGATGCAAACACATGTTTTAGTTTTGCTAAAATCACATAGTTGAATAATGTGTGGAGTTTCAGTTTCTGTTTACCAGTATACATCAAATGTCTTAAGTTTCATCATATGACCTACAAGTCAACCCATTTGTTCCTCGATAGCATTATTCTTCCATTATTTTAAAATAATATTCTAAGAATAACTTAAGGATAAATATTCACTAAACTGATCATCATTGACCTTTAATTAAATTTCTCTCTTTATTTAACTAAGATCCATATTCTAATTGATTAACTCTTCTTTTAAGGTTACTTCCACTTCCAACATAAATCAATGATCATTATTCGTCTAAAAAGAGAGCCAATTATCAATCTTCGAATAAGAAGAATTATAACTTTATTAAAATGATCAATTAAATCCATCAATTAACCTAGGTACACAATTCCATGACCTTTTATCATTCTAATAATACTTAATTAAGACTTAATTAAATATT